>CM033475.1:212521821-212541840 GCA_019447015.1 Hymenochirus boettgeri | reverse complement strand
TAACGTTGTATATGAAGTTTTGCTAGAAACATATGTGCTATACGTCCCTCAAGCAATGTCACCACCTCAACTCATAACTATTAAATACATGACGTACATTACTTACTGTGCACTTCTTTTTACCACCGTCTCTACTAAGCCAAACACACACCTGCATGTAACATACTATACACACGTGTACATGGGCAAAACTGGATACAACTGCTATTATTATATATTGCATTTGATTGAGATACTTACTTCTGGTGTTGAAGGACGATCCCCCCATTCCATTTCAAAATCATCCTCGGAGCTTTGCTAAAGTAAAGAAACAATGAACAGTTGTCAATTTCCATGTTATATGTATATATATATGTAGCATGTTCACTAGTAGGTTCACCAAAACATTTGTATATTTATGTTCCAAGTGGGAAAACTGATAATGTTGTATATGTAGTTTTGCTATAAACATATGTGCTATACGTCCATCAAGCAATGTCACCACCTCAACTCATAACTATTAAATACATTATGTACATTACTTACTGTGCACTTCTTTTCCCCGTCTCTTCCATGTAAGCCAAACACACACCTGCACGTAACAATGCCGGGTATAACTGCTAGTAGTGTATTAATATCTATTTGATTGAGATACTTCAAATACAGTATTAAAATAAACAGGTAACACTAATAAACAGGTATCTCCTAATCCCACCAGTCACACATTATATTATATCAGGAAGCAGTCTTACCTTCTTCAGGCAATTATTCAAATACAGTATTAAAATAAACAGGTAACACTAATAAACAGGTATCTACTAATCCCACCAGTCACACATTATATTATATTAGGAAGCAGTCTTACCTTCTTCAGGCAATTTCTGAAAATGTTGCATTAAACTGCCTTGCCCTGATTAACTATAATGTGTGACTATTTGGGCTAGTGGGGATGTGGGGATTGTCGTAACCTGTTAGTCTAGTTTATGTGTGAATCTGGGATTAGACGTAATGTCTTTCCAAGTCGTCTCGACCCTGTTTATTTATACTGTATTTGAATAATTGCATTGCGTATAACATTGTTTTTTAAGTCTCTTGTTTCAAAACTCACTGAGGATTCCCTGACGTTGGCCAAGATGGATGGTGAATACACCATCTTCTGGTAAGATTACTCAATGAACTTATCTTTCTATATTCCATCTTCATCTTCCAACCCTCACCTTAATTAACTTCTCTACTTCCCAGGCAGGGCCGTAAACTAGGAACAATGGGGCCCCTATCCCTGCTTCAATCCACAGTGGTTTTCTGGAGGGAGCCATTATCTGTCCATAGTAAAAAGAATAGGAAGATGGGGCCCCCCACCCTTGGCTCCTTGGGCCCCCCCCTATGGTTGTCTCCTGATACTCCCCTGTGTTACGCGGCCGCCTGCTCCCAGGGTTGTTACTCGGCCAAAGCCAAATCATACGAACAAAGTGTCATGTTAACTCCGCCTCCAATATTTTAGTTATTTGTCCTTTTCATGTCATGTTTGCCTTTAACACCAACACAGCAGCCTCTCTTCTAAGAAACTCATTGCCTAGACTCGGTTTTCACTTGTTATAAACCTTTCTCATAGTTTTTGATGGATTAATATAGATGGTAATGGGTCACAATTAGTGGTCAGGTTGTGACAATTATCACAGTTTTCCATATTTAAAAAAGGGATTTTAAAACAAAGACACGTGCAGGTCAGGTCCACGTTGGTTTATTTCTCAGACAGTAAAATTGCAATATTAAACATACTACAACACCGTTCACCAAAGTGAACCAGACACCTGAATAGTTTCACTTGTGACTGGTGATTCTTTTATAGAAAAAAAAATAAACACGTTAATAATATTTTATTTTATAAGGAAAAACGTTGAGACAAAACCTTTCACATCCAATGTAAGTAAATGAATATAAACAATGCAGGATTAACAGTATGCGGGTAACATTAAATATTCTACTGGACTTATTATAGTATTGTCCCTTATATTGCCCATTATAATAGATCATGGAAATTGAAAACTCATTAAGTTGTTTCTTTCTACTTTAGGCAAAGCTCAAGAGGTCGACTTTGAGCCTTTACTCCAGATAAGTAAGATCTCAATCACAATAGATATAATAATTCCACATAGCAGTTGTAGCCTAGCATTGCGTGTATACATGTGTGTATACGTAATTTGTTAGGTGTCAAGTTCTCATGTGAGAACAACAGGGAGGGGAAAAAGTGACACAGTGCACATAAATAACATAAAACTGTTATTATAACATGGACATTGACAACTGTTCAGTGTTTCTTTACTTTAGCAAGCTCAAGGTCGAAACTTTGAAGGTGAATGGGAGTTTGTAGAGGCCTTTATTGCCCAGAGTAAACAAGATCTCAATCAAAATAGATAAAATACACTACTAGAAGTTATTTACCTAGCTTGCCCATGTAACATGTGGGTATAGATTTGGTACATGCAGGTTTACATGAAGACACGGGAGGGGAAAAGTGTTACAGTTAGTAATGACGTCATGTAATTTAATAGTTATTAGTTGGGTGGTGACATTGCTTGATGTACGTTAGCACATATTTTTTATAGTCAAAACCTTCATAATACAACGTTTATCAAGTTTTTCCACTTGGGAGGCATATAAATATCAAATGTTTGGTGTAACCCTATCTGTGACATGGCTACATACTATATATTATAATACCCAATCTAACATGGACAATTGACAATTTATTGTTTCTTACTTAGCAAAGCTTCCGAGGATAATTTTGAAAATGGAATGGGGGGAAATCTCTCAAACAATAAGGTAAGTATCTCACTAAATTAGATATATATTATAAATACTACGTTTGTACCTAGTTTGCCCGTGTGACACTGTGTGTATAGTATGTTATGATCTAGCAAAACTTCATATCCAAGTTTATCAGTTTTTCCATTGGAGCGTAAATAAATAAATTTGTAGTGGACCCACTCGTGACATGTTACAAATCATTGGCCTTTTTTGGGAAACCATTGTTAAAGTGCAACTGAATACCACAAGCACTTGGAGTGACTGAATCAAGCCAGGGAGGACTGAGGCCTTTTGCTGGGGAGCACAAATACAACCAATTGGCCCCTTTTACGGTAGATTGTCAATTTTTATTACACCACACCCACTCTGCACAACACTTTATTTGAAGTTACACCACAACTTTTTAGGACCACTATTACTATTTACATTGTTGGTCTGCAACATATTTCAAGTGTATTATGTGGTTATAAGGACAATTGTAGTCCCTAAATCTTTCCCCTCCCCGGTAACAGTACCCCGCGGCTAGTAACCCAAGACCCGGTTTTAGGACCTGAAAGGAAGCAGTCTTACCTTCTTCAGGCAATTTCTGAAAATGTTGCATTTTCTAAATAGTCGCCGAATCCTCAAAGTTTTTTCTTAAATAAAGTAAAAGGTTAGATTTCTTTTGAGCTCAAAAATGAAGATAAAGATTTGTGTGTGTATGGAATGTGTTCAAACTATACAGAACAATTACATTAAATATACATCAAATCTAGTCTGGATAACCCGGCAGTTTTACCTCCTGATGTTCCCACAACATTGCCCATTCTGGCCCATTTATATGAGATCAGAAGCCAACCGCAAAATTTATTGTGCCAGGCGATTGTCCGGATGATGGGCGAACATTGGGGAAATATCGAGAGGTAAAAATCATAGTGTACAGCCAGCTATACGGAGGAATGTTGTTAGTGCGTGTTTCTATAGGAACCAATTATTATATCACCTTACCTTTTTCCTCTTCAATGAGCTTACATTCATCAGATGAATTCTGGGAAAAGGACAGATTAAAACAAAATGTAAAAAAATGGATAGTAGACGATTTTTGAAAATCGAAAGTAGCCGATTTTCAAAAATCGAAAGTAGATGATTTTCGAAAATCGAAAATGGATAGTAGACGATTTTTGAAAATCGAAAGTAGCCGATTTTCAAAAATCTAGACTATTTATTTGAATTAATATGTATTGGTATGGACTTTTTATGGTATGTTGTGATAAGGCGTTTAGACTATTTATTTGAATTAATATGTATTGGTATGGACTTTTTATGGTATATTGTGATAAGGCGTTTAGACTATTTATTTGAATTAATACGTATTGGTATGGACTTTTTATGGTATATTGTGATAAGGCGTTTAGATTATTTATTTGAATTAATACGTATTGGTATGGACTTTTTATGGTATGTTGTGATAAGGCATTTAGACTATTTATTTGAATTAATACGTATTGGTATGGAATTTTTATGGTATGTTGTGATAAGGCGTTTAGACTATTTATTTGAATTAATACGTATTGGTATGGACTTTTTATGGTATGTTGTGATAAGGCGTTTAGACTATTTATTTGAATTAATACGTACTATACACAAATGTGTACACGGGCAAAATAGTGTAACAACTGCTAGTATTATATATATATCTATTTGATTTGAGATTATTTGGTTGTTGAAGGAACCATCCCGCCATTTCCATTTTCAAATTATCTCGGAGCTTTGCTAAAGTAAGAAACAATGAACAGTTGTCAATGTCCATGTGATAAGGTATATATATTATATATATTTAGCATGTTTCAACAAGTAGGTTTCACCACAACATTTTGTAATATTAGTCTCCAGTGGAAAACTGAAACTTTTCTTATGAAGTTTTTGCGTAAAACATATGTGTTTGCTATAGAAAATAGTAATCAAGCAATGTCACCACCCAAACTCATAACTATTAAATACAGACGTACATTACTAAGTCACCTTTTTCCCCTCCCTGTGTCTCCATGTTAAACCTGCAGTAAAAATACTATACCCACTGTGTACATGGCAATGCTAGTATAAACTGCTAGTAGTGATTTTATATCTATTGATATTGAGGATACTTACTTTGGAGTAAAAGGCTCAAACTCCATTCCATGTCCAAAGTCGACCTCTGAGGCTTTGCATAAAGTAAAGAAAAAACAATGAACATTGTTCAATGTCCATGTACTATATAACACTATATATGTGCAACTGTGCACTTTTCCCCTCCCTGTGTCTTCCATGTAAACTTGCACCTAACAAATACTATACCCACTTATACACGGGCAATGCTAGGGTACAACGCTAGTAGTGAATATTATATCTATTTGATTGGATGATACTTACTTCTGGAGTAAAAGCTCAAAGTCGAACCTCTGAGCTTTGTAAAGTAAAGAAAAATGAAGAGTTTTCAATTTCCCAATCTATTATAATGGGCAATATATACAGGACAAATATAACAAGAAGAGTCCATAAATTATTTAATGTTCCCAATACTGTAATCTGCATGTTTTATTTCATTTACTTACATTGGATGGTGAAGTTTTGTCTCACGTTTTCCTTTTAGAATAAAATAATATAACGTGTTAAGTTTTTTCTATTAAAAGAATCACAGTCACAATGAACTAATTCAGGGTTCTGGTTCACTGTTGGTGAGGGGTTTGTATATGTTTTTATTCAATTTTAACTGTCTGAGTAATAAACCAACGTGGACCTGACACTGCTACGTGTATTTTGCGTTTAAATAATCTTTAAATATGGAAACTGTGATATTGTCACAGATCTCTGCACTAATTGTGCCCATTACCTCTATAGTAATCCATCAAAAATAGAAAGAAGGTTATAACAATCGTGACACGTTAGTGCAATGAGTCTATAGAAGAAGTAGGCTCGGGTTTTTAAAACGGCAAACAGAACATGAAAAAGGCAGAAATAAACTAAAAAGTGAGGGGAAGTTAACATACCTTTGGGTCAGTTATGATTTGGCCTTGCTTAGGTCAGTAACAAACCCGGGAGCAGGGGCGTAACTACAGGGGAGTGCGCGAGCACACCTAGGGGGGCCCAGGAGCCAAGGGGGCCCCATCTTCCTATTTTACTATGACAGAGAGGCCTCCCTCCAGATAAAACCACTGTGGATGTAAACGCGGGATAGGGGCCCAGTGATTCTAGTTACGCCACTGCTGGGAGTCAGAGAATTAAAGGGCGAGGGTTGGAATGAAGAGAAATATAGAAAGATAAGTCTTGAGTATCTTACCAGTAGAGGTGTATTCACCCATCAATCTGGCCAACGTCAGGGATTCCTCAGTGGAGTTCTGAAAAAAGAGATTTAACAATGTTATACGCAATGCCAATTATTCAAATACAGATTAAAATAAACAGGGAAAACTAATACAGGCTATACTACTAATCCCAATGTCACACATTATATTATATCAGGAAGCAGTCTTACCTTTCAGGCAATTTCTGAAAAATGTGCATTTTCTAAATAGTGCCGATCCTCGAAGTTTTTTCTTAAATAAAAAGTAAAAGGTTAGATTTTTTGAGCTCAAAAATGAAGATAAAAGATTTGTGTGTGTATGGAATGTGTTCAAACTATACAGAACAATTACATTAAATATACATCAAATCTAGTCTGGATAACCCGGCAGTTTTACCCTCTATGTTCCCACAACATTGCCCATTCTGGCCCATTTATATGAGATCAGAAGCCAACCGCAAAATTTATTGTGCCAGGTGATTGTCCGGATGATGGGCGAACATTGGGGAAATATCGAGAAGTAAAAATCATAGTGTACAGCCAGCTATACGGAGGAATGTTGGTTAGTGTGTTTCTATAGGAACCAATTATTATATCACCTACCTTTTTCTCTTCAATGAGCTTACATCTCATGAATCTGGGAAAAGGACAGATAAAACAAATTAAAAAAAATACACTGATGGATATTAATGATATAGCTCTTGGTTTATAGAAATAGTCAACCACTAGAAATTCTTTTATTCAATTTAGTATCAAGAATCAACAATTCCGAAAAGGATAACTTCCCCTCTTATTCTCTTAAATATTCCATACAAATCCTAAAACACATCCATAAAATCAATGAGTTTTGGAATTCTAACAGCTAATTAATCGCGGTCTATGTCATGTAACTTATATAACTATGGTATCAACTATGGGGCATTAGATGGGTGAGGTATAATGTGTAATATATTGTCATTTAAATTAGAAACTATACTGCCTATAACCTCAAACACCCTCCTTCCAAAAGTCCTAACCCGTGACGCACGACGTGTACGAAAGTTGTTTATCGCCGAAACAGACTTTCGGTCAGGGATCGCCGAAAGACCAACTGGCGGATCCCGAGAACGACCGTTCGTTACACAAGGGCCCTACACAAGGACCCGCGGATTCGCACGGGGTACGAAACTTAAACACTACCCAGGGTATGGATCTAACTGATAAATCCTCTGGTGATACCCTAGATACCCCATACCACCCCATAGCACATAGGGCCTTCGGACTTAGCCCTGGAATGAATGTATATTACCAGGAACTTTCAATATTTTCTAATTTTAGAAATGCATTCAGTCCACTATTAAAGCTATCAATGAACAGTTGTCAATTTCATGTTATATGATATATAACATAGTATTAAATATATATGTGACATGTTCACAAGTAGGTTCCCACAACATTATATATATTTATGCTCCAAGTGGAAAAATCGATAAAGTTGTAAATAAAGTTTTGCTTTGGAAGTGTCTCTCCAGTGTAAGCCAAACACACCCTGCAGTAACATATATACACACGTGTACACAGGCCAATGCTGGGTATAACTGCTAGTAGTGTATTTATATCTATTTGAATGAGATATTACTTCTGGTTGAAAAGGTTTAAACTCCTCCATTTCATGTCAAAATCATCTCGGAGCTTTGCCTATAGTAAAGAAACAATGAACAGTTGTAATTTCCATGTTATATATAAAACCGTGAGATTATGGGGGAATTAACAGACCTCATACAAACCAGGACCATGTAAGAATAATAGATCTATTATAATGGGCAAGAGACACAAGAACAGCCTGACAGCTGTCAGTCACTAAGTGCTGTGGTATTAAGTTTGCAATTAACATGGGTCCCAGGCCAATTATATGTAACATGTTCACGAATCCCGAGTAGGTTCACTACAACATTTGTATATTTACGCTCCAAGGGGGAAAAACTGATAACGTTGTATATGAAGTTTTGCTTTAAACATATGTGCTATACGTCATCAAGCAATTGCACACTCCTCAACTCATAACTATTAAATACATGGACCACATTACCAATGTACACTTCTTTTCCCCGTCTATACTAACCAAACACACACCTGCAATAACATACTATAACATACATGTGTTACACGGGCAAACGGGGTACAACTGCTAGTATTATATATTATATCTATTTGATTGATATACTTACTTCTGGTGTTGAAGGCGATACCCCCATTCCTTTTCAAAATCATCCTCGGAGCTTTGCTAAAGTAAAAAGAAAACAATGAACAGTTGTTATTTCCATGGTATTGTTATATATATGTAGCATGTTCACAAGTAGGTTCACCAAAAATTGTTATATTATGCTCCAAGTGGAAAAACTGATAAAGTGAAAATAAAGTTTTGCTATAAACATATGTGTCTCTTCATGTAAGCCAAACACACACCTGCACGTAATATACTATAAACATGTGTACACGGGCAATGCTGGGTATACTGCTAGTAGTGATTTATATCTATTTGACTGAGATACTTACTTTGGTGTAAAAGGTTTAAACTCCCATTTCATGTCAAAAAACATCCTCGGAGCGTTGCTAATAGAAAGAAACAATGAACAGTTGTCAATTTCCATGTTATATATAAACCGTGAGATTATGGGGGAATTAACAGACCCTCATACAAACCAGGGACCATGTAGAAATAATAGATCTATTATAATGGGCAAGAGACACAAGAACAGCTGACAGCTGTCAGTCACTTAAGTGCTGTGGTATTCAGTTGCAATTAACATGGTTCCCCAAGGCCCATTATATGTAACATGTTCACGAATCACGAGTGGGTTCACTACAACATTTGTATATTTACGCTCCAGTGGAAAAAAACTGATAACGTGTGTATCGAAGTTTTGCTAAAACATATGTGCTATACGTCCATCAAGCAATGTCACCTCCTCAACTCATAACTATTAAATACATGACAACATTACCAACTGTACACTTCTTTTCCCCGTCTCTTCCATGTAAGCCAAACACACACCTGCACGTAACATACTATACATACATGTGTACACGGGCAAAAAATGGGTTACAACTGCTAGTATTATATATTATATCTATTTGATTGATATACTTACTTCTGGTGTTGAAGGACGATACCCCCATTCCTTTTCAAAATCATCCTTGGAGCTTTGCTAAAGTAAAGAAACAATAAACAGTTGTCAAGTTCATGTTTATATGTATATAAATGTAGCATGTTCACAAGTAGGTTCACCAAAACATTTGTATATTTATATTCCAAGTGGAAAAACTGATAACGTTGTATATGAAGTTTTGCTATAAACATATGTGCTATACGTCCATCAAGCAATGTCACCACCTCAACTCATAACTATTAAATACAGAATACATTACTTGACTGACACTTCTTTCCCCGTCTCTTCAATGTAAGCCAAACACACACCTGCATGTAACATACTAACACACAATGTGTGCACGGGCAAAAACTAGGTACAACTGCTAGTATTTATATATTATATCTATTGATTGAGATACTTACTTCTGGTGTTGAAGGACGATCCCCCCATTCCAATTCAAAAATCTCCTCGGAGCTTTGCTTAAAGTAAAGAAACAATGAACAGTTGTCAATTTCCATGTTATATGTATATATATATATATATATATGTAGCATGTTCACAAGTAGGTTCACCACAACATTTGTATATTTATGCTCCAAGTGGAAAAACTGATAACGTTGTATATGAAGTTTTGCTTAAAAATATGTGCATACGTCCATCAAGCAATGTCACCTCCTCAATTCATAACTATTAAATACATGACGTACATTACTAAACTGTACACTTCTTTTTCCATCTCTCCATGTAAGCCAAACAACACACCGCGCTGTAACATACTATACAAACGTGTACATGGCAAAAACTGGATACAAACTGCTATTATATATCTACATTTGATTGAGTACTACTTCGGCTGGTGAAGGACGATCCCCATTCCATTTCAAAATCATCCTCGGAGGCTTTGCTAATAAAAAAAGAAACAATGAACAGTGTTCAATTTCCATGTATATGTACATATATATGTAGCATGTTCACAAGTTGGTTCACCAAACATTTGTATATTTATGTTCCAAGTGGAAAACTGATAACTTTGTTATGAAGTTTTGCTATAAAATGTGCTATACGTCCATCAAACAATGTCACCACCTCAACTCATAACTATTAAATACATTATGTACATTACTAACTGTACACTTCTTTTCCCCGTCTCTTCCATGTAAGCCAAACACACACCTGCAAGTAACAATGCCGGGAATAACTGCTAGTAGTGTATTAATATCTATTTGATTGAGATACTTACTTTGGTTAGTAAAAGTATAAAACTTCCATTTCAAATCAAAGTCGACCTGGCGAGCGTTGCTAATGTAAAGACACATGAACAGTTGTCAATTCCATGTTATATATAAACCGTGAGATTATGGGGGATTAACAGACCCTCATACAACCAGGGTCCATGTGATAAGGGGGAGAAAACCATTATGGAACGTTTAAAGAAAAGGGGGGTTTGATTTCATATATATAGCAAACTGACATGGGAGACAGAAATGGGAATAGTAACAGGTTCTAGAGGTGTTTGTACTGGGAGATTTATAAAGCATTTGAATTGAGACGTTTCCATCTTCTAACCCAGTTTGTAAAACTTCAAAGGAATCCTAACAAAGATTAATAGAGAATGATAAGTAATGCACTAATGATAGAAATAATAGATCTATTATAATGGGCAATATAAAGGGACAATATGTACAATAAGTCCAGTAGAAATATTTAATGTTCCCAATACTGTAATCTGCATTGTTTATATTCATTTACTTACATTGGATGGTGAAGGGTTTGTCTCAACGTTTTCCTTTTAGAATAAAAAATATATAACGTGTTAGTTTTCTATAAAAGAATCACCAGTCACAATGAACTAATTCAGGGTTCTGGTTCACTGTGGTGAGGGGTTGTAGATGTTTAATTCAATTTTACTGTCTGAGATAATAAACCAACGTGGACCTGACCGCTACGTGTCTTTGCTTTAAAATCCCTTTAAATATGGAAACTGTGGATATTGTCACCAAATCCTGCCACTAATTGTGCCCTTACTCTATAGTAATCCATCAAAAATATGAGAAAGGTAACAAGTGACACGTTAGTGCAATAGTTCTATAGAAGAGAGGTGCTGGGTGTTAAAGCAAACATGAACATGATAAGGAAAATAACTAAAATATGTGAGGGGAAGTTAACATGACACTTTTCAGATGATTTGGCTGGCAGTAACAACCCTGGGAGCAGGGGCGTAACTACAGGGGGTAGCAGGAGCAACCATAGGGGGGCAAGGAGCCAAGGGGGCCCATCTTCCTATTTTTACTATGACAGATATGGCTCCCTCAGAAAACCTGTGGATGAACAGGATAGGGGCCAGTGATTCCTAGTTAAGCCACTGCCTGGGATAAGAGATTAAAGGGGAGATATGGAGTGAGAGGAATATTAGAAGATAAGTTCTTGAGGTATTAACAGAGAGGGTATTAACATCCATCTGGCCAAGAGGGATTTTCAGTGGAGTTATGAAAAGAGTTATTTTGAATGAAATAAAAATTGATTTTAACTAATATATTATTTTATGTATTGTGGAGTGGGGGGAGTTTTAAACAATGTTATACACATGCATTATTCAAATACAGTATTAAAAAAAACAGGTAAAACTAATAAACAGGTATCTACTAATCCCACCAGTCACACATTATATTAATCAGGAAACAGTCTTACCTTCTTCAGGCAATATTCAAACAGTTTGAAAATAAACAGGTAACACTAATAACCAGGTATCTACTAATCCCACCAGTCACACATTATATATATCAGGAAGCAGTCCTTACCTTCTTCAGGCATTTAAATGTTGATTTCTAAATAGTCGCGAATCTCAAGGTTTTTCTTAAATAAAGATAAAGGTAGATTTCTTTTGAGCTCAAAAATGAAGATAAAGATTGGTGTGTGTATGGAATGTGTTTCAAACTATACAGAACAATTACATTAATATACATCAAATCTAGTGGATACCCGGCAGTTTTACCTCTGATGTTCCCACAAACATTGCCCATTCTGGCCCATTTATATGAGATCAGAAGCCAACCGCAAAATTTATTGTGCCAGGTGATTGTCCGGATGATGGGCGAAACATTGGGGAAATATGAGAGGTAATATCAAGTGTACAGCAAGCTATACGGAGGAAGTTGTTAGTGCGTGTTCTATAGGAACAATTATATATCACCTTACCTTTTTCCTCTTCAATGAGTACATTCATCAGAGAATCTGGGAAAAGGACAGATTAAAACAAAATGTAAATAATACACTGATGGATATTTATTTAGTATCAAGATCAACAATTCGGAGAAGAACAACTCTACCCCCTTAAAACATGGAGCCCCAAAACAACATCCAGAAAAATCAATGAGTTTTTCGAGAATTCTAACAGTTATTTTATCCTGGGTCTATGTCATTAACTTATATAACTATGGGCATTAGATGGTTGAGGTATAATGTTAATATTTGTTATTAAATGAAAACTATACTGCCTATTAATCTTAAACACCCTCCCCCCCGAACCCTAGAGATGTAATGTGGGTTTGATGAGAACCCGGTTTCGAATTGAATCTGAGGGTTTCGAAGTCCCGACAAAACTTTCGGAACTCCCGAATTTGATGGAACCCGAATTTTTTACATTTTCGAATTTGTAATGAAAATCAAAAGTAGATACTTATTGAAAATGGAAAGTAGACGATTTTCGAAAAACAAAAAAATCGAAAGTAGATGATTTTCGAAAATCGAAAATGGATAGTAGACGATTTTTGAAAATCGAAAGTAGCCGATTTTCAAAAATCGAACGTAGATGATTTTCGAAAAACAAAAATCGAAAGTAGATGATTTTCGAAAATCAAAAATGGATAGTAGACGATTTTTGAAAATCGAAAGTAGCCGATTTTCAAAAATCGAAAGTAGATGATTTTCGAAAATCGAAAATGGATAGTAGACGATTTTTGAAAATCGAAAGTAGCCGATTTTCAAAAATCGAAAGTAGATGATTTTCGAAAAACAAAAATCGAAAGTAGACGATTTTCGAAAATCGAAAATTGAAAGTAGATGATTTTTGCAAATCAAAAATTGAAAGTAGTCGATTTTCGAAAATAGACAATTTTCAAAAATCAAAAATCGAAAGTAGTCGATTTTCGAAAATCGAAAGTAGATGATTTTCGAAAATTGAAAGTAGACGATTTTCGAAAATCAAAAATCGAAAGTAGACGATTTTTGAAAATTGAAAATAGACGATTTTCGAAAATCAAAAATCAAAAGTAGTCGATTTTCGAAAATCGAAAGATCGAAAGTAGCCGATTTTCGAAAATCGAAAGATCGAAAGTAGCCGATTTTCGAAAATCGAGAGATCGAAAGTAGAAGATTTTCGAAAATCGAAAGATCGAAAGTAGCCGATTTTCGAAAATCGAAAGTAGCCGGTTTTCGAAAATCGAAACTCGAATTTTCGAAATTTCCAAAAAATTTTAAATTGGAAAACGAAACAAAACTCAACAGTTTCGAACATCTCTACCTAATACTTGCAAGGGTATGGACCTAAACTGATAATCCTCTGGTGATAACCCATACCATCCTGTTAAAGGTGCCATACACATGCAAGTCCGATAGCATGGTACCGGCAGATCTCATTGGATTTGCTACACGGCCCGACCGTGGGCAGTGAGTTTACCTTCTTCATGATCTTCGAAGATGTTAAGATGGCTGAAAATCCCTCGTACTGTTTTAAGGCCATTCTTTAAATACAAAATTAAAGAGAGACAGATTAGATTGGGTCCAAGTCCAGTGTTCTTTCTATATATTGTTTTAATGTTGCCCTAGTGAAGCTGACATGGCAATCACAATGTGTTTAAAACTGTACGTATAATGAACTACAGTTGGTTATATTCTGTCCATTATCTATCACAGAAACTGTAAAGAAAGCGGCTGAATTGATATTTAAGAAACTACAAATTAAAAGGATTATAAAGTGCTGTGATATTCCAATAGATTAACACATCACATATTTAGTGTAATACATCATTTCTAAACAGGATAGATGAATCACTGTACTGTCAATTCTAATTTTATTTACAGACCTTGCAATGCTTAGTATGGTTTAAAAATCATTCTACTTAAATTATGTTAGAATTTTGGGCAAAGTGCCCCTGTATATAGGTAAATAGAGAGACAATAAAAGTGTTCTCACCTTTTCAGCTTCAAAACAATTGTGAAAAAATGTCTCTAGGTTTGCAAAACTTTCACATCACACAAGCTGTGTGATGTCATATATGCAAATTTCTCCCCCCAAAAAAACAAAAAACATGTTGCCATGGAAACCACTAGCAGCACTGATGTAGGTAAAAAAGGACCAACTGAAAATGACCTATTGATTATTAATCATGAGTTTTCTTTAATGTATAAAGGAAATCTAACAATTAGTTATGATGTTAAGCAACTTAAGCAATTTTATTGTTGGAAGATGCCCATAGTATTGGTATGGACTTTTTATGTTATTGATAAGGCGTTTAGACTATTATTTGAATTAATATGTATTGGTATGGACTTTTTATGGTATTGTGATAAGGCATTTAGACTATTTATTTGATTAATATGTATTAGTATGGACTTTTTTTGGTATATTGTGATAGGCGTTTAGACTATATTTGAATTAATATGTATTGGTATGGACTTTTTATGGTATGTTGTAAAAGGCGTTTAGACTATTTATTTGAATTAATATGTATTGGTATGGACTTTTTATGGTATGTTGTGATAAGGCGTTTAGACTTTTATTTGAATTAATATGTATTGGTATGGACTTTTTATGGTATGTTGTGATAAGGCGTTTAGACTATTTATTTGAATTAATATGTATTGGTATGGACTTTTTATGGTATATTGTGATAAGGCGTTTAGACTATTTATTTGAATTAATACGTATTGGTATGGACTTTTTATGGTATATTGTGATAAGGCGTTTAGATTATTTATTTGAATTAATACGTATTGGTATGGACTTTTTATGGTATGGTGTGATAAGGCATTAGACTTTATTGAATTAATACGTATTGGTATGGAATTTTTTATGGTATGTTGTGATAAGGCGTTTAGACTATTTATTTGAATAATACGTATTGGTTGGACTTTTTATGGTATGTGTGATAAGGCGTTTAGACTATATTTGAATTAATACGTATTGGTATGGACTTTTTATGTATGTTGTGATAAGGGTTTAGACTATTATTTGAATTAATACGTATTGGTATGGACTTTTTATGGTATGTGTGATAAGGTGTTTAGACTATTTTTTGATTAATACGTATTGGTATGACTTTTTATGGTATGTTGTGATAAGGCGTTTAGATATTTATTTGATTAATACGTATTGGATGGACTTTTTATGTATGTTGTGATAAGGCGTTTAGACTATTTATTTGAATTAAACGTATTGGTATGGACTTTTTATGGCATGTTGTGATAAGGCGTTTGACTATTAATTTGAATTAATACGTATTGGTATGGACTTTATGGTATGTTGTGATAAAGCGTTTAGACTATTTATTGAATTAATACGTATTGGTATGGACTTTTTATGGCATAGTGTGATAAGGCGTGTTAGACTATTTATTTGAATTAATACGAATTGGTATGGATTGTTTATGGTATTGTGATAAGGCGTTTAGACTATTATTTGAATTAATACGTTGTTATTGACTTTTTATGGTATATTGTGATAAGGCGTTTAGACTATTATTGAATTAATACGTATTGGTATGACTTTTTATGGTATATTGTGTAAGCGTTTAGACTATTTATTTGAATTAATACGTATTGGTATGACTTTTTATGGTAATTGTGGATAAGGCGTTTAGACTATTTATTTGAATTAATATATATGGTATGGACTTTTTATGGTTATTGTGATAAGGCGTTTAGACATTTATTTGAATTATATGTATGGTATGGAATTTTATGGTAGGTATTGATAAGGCGTTTAGACTATTTATTTGAATTTAATATGTATTGGTATGGACTTTTTATGGATTATTGTGATAAGGCGTTAGACATTTATTGAATTAATATGTATTGGTATGGACTTTTTAGGTATATGTTAAGCGTTTAGATTATTTATTTGAATTAATATGTATTGGTATGGACTTTTTATGGTATGTTGTGATAAGGCATTTAGACTATTATTTGAATAATATGTATTGGTATGGAATTTTATGGTATGTTGATAAGGCGTTTGACTATTTATTTGAATTAATATGTATTGGTATGGACTTTAGGTATATTGTGATAAGGCGTTTAGACTTTTATTGAATTAATGTATTGGTATGGACTTTTTATGGTATGTTGTGATAAGGTGTTTAGAATATTTATTTGAATTAATATGTATTTATGGACTTGTTTGGTATATTGTGATAAGGGTTTAGACTATTTGAATTAATATGTATTGGTATGGATTTTTATGGTATGTTGTTGTGATAAGGCGTTTAGAATATTTATTTTAATTAATATGTATTTTGATGGACTTGTTTATGGTATATTGTGATAAGGCGTTTAGACTGTTTGAATTAATACTATGGTATGGACTTTTATGGTATATTGTGATAAGGCGTTTAGACTATTATTTGAATTATATATATTGGTATGGACTTTTTATGGTAATTTTGATAAGGCGTTTAGACTATTATTTGAATTAATATGTATTGGTATGGACTTTTTATGGTATGTTGTGATAAGGCGTTTAGACTATTTATTTGAATTAATATGTATTGGTATGGACTTTTTATGGATATTGTGATAAGGCGTTTAGACTATATTTGAATTAATATTTATGGTATGGACTTTTTATGGTATATGTGTAAGGCGTTTGACTATTTATTTGAATTAATATGTATTGTATGGATTTTTATGGTATGTGTGAAAGCTTAGACTTTATTTGAATTAATATGTATTGGTATGGAATTTTTAGGTATGTTGTGATAAGGCGTTTAGACTATTATGAATTAATATGTATTGGTAGGACTTTTTATGGTATATTGTTGATAAGGCGTTTAGCTATTTATTTGATTAATAGATTTGGTATGGGACTTTTATGGTATGTTGTGATAAGGGCGTTGAATATTTATTTGAATTAATATGTATTGGTATGGACTTGTTATGGTATATTGTGATAAGGCGTTTAGACTATTTGATTAATATGTATTGTATGGACTTTTATGGTATGTTATGATAGGGTTTTGAATATTATTTAAATAATATGATTTGTATGGAGATTGTTAGGTATATTGTGATAAGGCGTTTAGACTTGTGAATAATATGTATTGGTATGGACTTTTTATGGTATGTTGTGATAAGGCGTTTAGACTATTTATTTGAATAATAATGTATTGGTATGGACTTTTTATGGTAAGTTGTGATAAGGCGTTTAGACTATTATTTGAATTAATATGTATTGTATGGACTTTTTATGATATGTTGTGTAAGTTGTTTAGACTATTATTTGAATTAATATGTATTGGTATGGACTTTTTATGGTATGTTGTGATAAGGTGTTTAGACTATTATTGAATTAATATGTATTGGTATGGACTTGTTATGTATGTTGTGATAAGGTGTTTAGACTTTTTGTGTATTAAATGTAGTGGTATGGACTTTTTATGGTATGTTGTGATAAGTGTTTAGACATTTCAATTAATATGTATTGGTTTGGACTTGTTATGGTATGTTGTGAAAGGTGTTTAGACTATTTGAATTAATATGTATTGGTATTGACTTATGGTATGTTGTGATAAGGTGTTTAGACTATTTGAATTAATATGTATTGGTATGTGCTTGTGAAGGTTCTCATTCATCCAGGTCATGGTATATCTGTTGTATTCAATTAGATCAACTGGACTTGAAATGTAGTTCTTGAAGACGTTTCGTAGTCATCCGAGCTGGCTTTCTCAATTCAGAATGACTTGTACAAGAATCTGTGGCAATTATGTAACCTGGAGAATCCCAATTAGATATCACAGCCATGTTAAGGGTGTGATTAGATAGTGGCTAAGAGGGTGTATAGGAACGCCCGAGTAAGGTGTTAAAACAGCATTGCCATGTACAAGCTGTTTTAACACCTATAGGGCGTTCCTATAACACCTTTAGCCACTATCAATCACACCCTTAACACCTGGTGTGATATGCTAATGGGATTCTCCAGGGTACATAATTGCCACAGATTCTTGTACAGTCATCTGAATTGAGAAAGCCAGTCGGATGACTAGCGAAACGTCTTCAAGAACTACATTTCAAGTCCAGTTGATCTAATTGAATACAACAGATATGTATTGGTATGGACTTTTTATGGTATATTGTGATAAGGTGTTTAGACTATTTATTTGAATTAATATGTATTGGTATGGACTTGTTATGGTATGTTGTGATACGGTGTTTAGACTATTTATTTAAATTATATGTATTGGTATGGACTTGTTATGGTATGTTGTGATAAGGCGTTTAGACTATTTATTTAAATTAATGTATTGGTATGGATTGTTATGGTATGTTGTGATACGGTGTTTAGACTATTTATTTGATTAATATGTATTGGTATGGACTTTTCATGGTATGTGTGATAAGGCGTTTAGACTATTTATTTGAATTAATATGTATTGTATGGACTTTTCATGGTATGTTGTGATAAGGGTTAGACTATTTATTGAATTAATATGTATTGGTATGGACTTTTATGGTAGTTGTGATAAGGTGTTTAGACTATTTATTGAATTAATATGTATTGGTATGGACTTTTTATGGTATGTTGTGATAAGGCATTTAGACTATTTATTTGAATAAATATGTATTGGTATGGACTTTTTATGGTATATTGTAATACGGCGTTTAGACTATTTATTTGAATTAATATGTATTGGTATGGACTTTTTATGGTATGTGTGAAAAGGCGTTTAGACTATTTATTTGAATTAATATGTATTGGTATGGACTTTTTATGGTATGTTATGATAAGGCGTTTAGACTATTTGAATTAATATGTATTGGTATGGACTTGTTATGGTATGTTGTGATAAGGTGTTTAGACTATTTGAATTAATATGTATTGGTATGGACTTTTTATGGTATGTTGTGATAAGGTGTTTAGACTATTTCAATTAATATGTATTGGTATGGACTTGTTATGGTATGTTGTGATAAGGTGTTTAGACTATTTGAATTAATATGTATTGGTATTGACTTTTATGGTATGTTGTGATAAGGTGTTTAGACTATTTGAATTATATTGTATTGGTATTGGACTTTTATGGTATGTTGTGATAGGTGTTAGACTATTTATTTGAATTAATATGTATTGGTATGGCTTGTTATGGTATGTTGTGATACGTGTTAGACATTAGTAAATTATTGTATTGGTATGGACTTGTATGGTATGTTGTGATAACGGTGTTTAGACTATTTATTTAATTAATATGTATTGGTATGGACTTGTTATGGTATGTTGTGATAGGTGTTTAGACTATTTATTTAAATAATATGTATTGGTATGGACTTTTTATGGATGTGTGATAAGGCGTTTAGACTATTTATTTGAATTAATAGTTATGGTATGGACTTTCATGGTATGTGTGGATAAGCGTTAGACTATTTATTGAATTAATATGTATTGGTATGGACTTTTTGTATGTTGTGATAAGTTTAGACTATTATTTGAATTAATAGTATTGGTATGGACTTTTTATGGTAGTTGTGATAAGGTGTTTAGACTATTTATTTGATTAAATTGTATGTGGTATGGACTTTTATGGTATATTGCCT
>CM033475.1:212497975-212521753 GCA_019447015.1 Hymenochirus boettgeri | reverse complement strand
AAATATGTATTGGTATGGACTTTTTTATGGTATATGTAATACGGCGTTAGACTATTTATTTGAAATTAATATATGTATTGGTATGGACTTTTTATGGTATGTTGTGAAAAGGCGTTTAGACTATTATTTGAATTAATATGTTGGTATGGACTTTTTATGGTATGTTATGATAAGGCGTTTAGACTATTTGAATTATATGTATTGGTATGGATGTGTATGGTATGTTGTGATAAGGGTTTAGACTATTTGAATTAATTATGTATGGTATGGACTTTTTATGGTATGTTGTGATAAGGTGTTTAGACTATTTCAATTAATATGTATTGGTATGGACTTGTTATGGTATGTTGTGATAAGGTGTTTAGACTATTTGAATTAATATGTATTGGTATTGACTTTTATGGTATGTTGTGATAAGGTGTTTAGACTATTTGAATTAATATGTATTGGTATTGACTTTTATGGTATGTTGTGATAAGGTGTTTAGACTATTTATTTGAATTAATATGTATTGGTATGGACTGGTTTATGGTATGTTGTGATACGGTTGTTTAGGACTATTATTTAAATTAATATGTATTGGATGGACTTGTTATGGTATGTTGTGATACGGTGTTTAGACTATTATTTAAATTAATATGTATTGGTATGGATGTATGTATGTTGTGATAGGCGTTTGACTATTTATTTAAATTAATATGTATTGGTATGGACTTGTTATGGTATGTTGTGATAAGGCGTTAGACTATTTATTTGAATTAATATGTATTGGTATGGACTTTTATGGTATATTGTGATAAGGCGTTTAGACTATTTGAATTAATATGTATTGGTATGGACTTTTTATGGTATGTTGTGATAAGGCGTTTAGACTATTTATTTGAATTAATATGTATTGGTATGGACTTTTTATGGTATTGTGTATAAGGCGTTTAGACTATTTATTTGAATATAAATGTATTGGTATGGACTTTTTATGGTATATTGCAATAAGGCGTTTAGACTATTTATTTGAATTAATATGTATTGGTATGGACTTTTTATGGTATGTGTGAAAAGGCGTTTAGCTATTATTTGGATATAGTATTGGTATGGACTTTTATTGGTATGTTATGATAAGGCATTTAGACTATTTGAATTAATATGTATGGTATGGACTTGTTATGGTATATTGTGATAAGGGTTTTGACTATTATTTGAATTAATATGTGTTGGTATATAGGTCCGATGGCTGAGAGGCAGCAATCACGGACGCGGTGCTCAGAACGCTGGGGAGGAGAGCAGAGGCAAGGTAAGTAGAGTCGGGGGACTTTCTGATAAACTATTATAGCGGTTGGGGCTGGGGGAGGAAGCCTACTATATGGCCAAGGGGATTTACACTAGGGGAGAGGAGAACAAATGGGGGGGAGGGAGAGGAGGGTGCAGTGCGCATGGCAAACAGGAGACAGGAGGCAGAGTCCTATATGGACTCTGCTAGGCTCCTGGTGGCCAGTTTTTGGACTTTGGGGGAACATTACAGGAGAACCATTTGGAGCTGGGATGTAAGGTAAGGATTTTATTACACTACAGAGTGGGGCCAGTAATGGGTAAAATTATGTTTGTGTGGGGTGCATGCACTTTAAAAATGTTCCACTTTCCAAACATCTCTACACCTTCTTCGTGGAGGTTTATGAAAGGTGCAGTCATGTACAAGACTATCAAGAGAAGGCACAAGAGTTAAGTGTAGAACATCTGGTAGAAGGAATCCAGGGTCTTCTTATTTACCTTAGGCTGGTGTATTGGACTTTGGAAATTTTGCCCATTAAGGCACACATATACTGGACGGTATCACACTGGGAAATCGCAATGTTGTGCACAGTTTCCCGTGTGTGATGCCCGTTTGCGTTGCGATCCGTGCAATGTTGTGCAATCTCGCACAAGCAATTACAAAATATTGTGATCACCTGCTCTCCGAGAATCGGATCACAGCGCAACCAGTGTGGCTAGACCCATTTGTGCTCCTCCACCACCCTCCTCTCATAGTTACTGTAACATTATCCAGGTAAACGTTATATCTTACAATGCAAGGTATTTCACAACAGTCCTTAAACTTAGCTGCAACCAGCGCTGAGGACTCTGAGCATGGGACCAGCCGAAAAAATGTACAGAAAAAGTACAATGTGAGAAATATAAAGATGGAGAACTTCAGTGTACACATTTCACAGCATAGAATGACACTTTCCAGCTATGAATTCTGTTTGTCAGTGGGGCAATAATTTAAAGGGGAACTGTGGTCTCCAAACACGTTTAGTTTAAATGAAATGCCAGTTTCCTACCTTTAAAACGAGCCATCAACCACCTCTCTATGTGCTCCACAGCCCAAGATATACAGAAATGACTGACCAGAAAGTTAAGGGAGGAAGCTGACATGTGACATTCCTAAGGCTTCTCCTGCATAGTGCCGCTGGCGAGCACAGCCTCAGACTCCCTCAGTGTGTGAGGGAGACAGGAAGTCTGCTGTGTAAAGGAGCTGCAGAGAAGGTGAGGGAATCTACAGCCCTTCTCTCTCACTATGTGAAAACAGCTTTTTCAGGCAGAGTTCTCACTCTGCCTGAAAAGGCTGTTTCCAAGTTTGTTTGGTTTTTTTTGGGGGGGGGGGTAGGGGGGTGTCAGAGTGGCCCACAGTACCTGTCAGCGGGTGGGGCCACATGGGGCTGTATGGGAATGGGCCTAGGAGGGCCTGCAACTGGAGGGACCATGGGGTCCATGAGTGGGAGGGACATGGGGGGCTGCAAAGGGGAGGAGACACAGGGCAGATTGACTGACAGGTTTCAGAGCAGGAAGCAGGAAATGCAGGGAACCTGGTGATGCTGCTGCCATATCACACACAAAAATGTAAATATCTTCAAACCTATGCAAAATAAACAATGGAAATAAATGTCAAAAACTCTCAGGAGAGCAATTCCTATCAATTTACCTAAAGTCATTTTTGGACCACAGTTCCTCTTTAAAAGGCATGCCCATCCTTAAAGGGTATCTATACTCTAAAAAAAGGAATTTTTAAAAATGATACCTTTAGATACAGCAAGATCCCCACACTCAATACTTTGGATTTTAAATCTGAACTGTGATTTGAGAAATCATCCTTTGAAATCACAGCATTTACAGGGAAAGACCTGTCACTCCAAGGCAGTGAGTAAGGGAGGGTGGGGCAATTAGGAGCACTCACAAACATTAATAATTTAATGAGAAAGCAAGCACAGATAATATGTGAGTACCACCATTGTACTTCTCTAGATAATGTAAAGTTGCTTGAGTGAGTATAGTGACCTTTTAACCAAAACTGGTGACTTGTCAGTTATCTGCCTGCAACCCTAAGGGCTAGATTTTTTTGGGGTGTTTGAGCGTGCATTTTGCGCTTGTGCCACGATTCGCTATAAATTAAAATCGCAGGAATGCGAATTCCTGCGATTTCCAGGCACATGCGATTGCACGTCCGTTCGCATTTGGTAACGCATGCATCTACCATTTTTAGTGCGTTAACGCATGCATTTCCATAACGAAAATCGCATGCGCAAAAAGACAAGAATCCGCACACAATCACGTGCGATAACGCTCTTGGTTGTGTGCGCGATTCTGTGCGTTGCAGGTGGCCTCAGCCTAATGCTATTGTTACGAGTTTATCATGCATTATTAATGCATTGTTACCAATCATAAGTTCTATTTCTTTCTGGTATCTTCTCCTCCTCTCTGCTCAGTGAGCTTTTTAGAAGCTTGAGCCGTACAGTGGTGTTAGTAACCTCCTAAATGCCTTTTAAACATTAGCCCACAACATTGTTATTTGTAACCAATCTCAATATTCCTGTAGAAGCAAAATGTTCTTAGGTCTAGGCCACACTTGCGCAATTCGGATTGCATTTTGCGATCGATCGAGATAGCGATTGTATGAACCCTATGGACCTGGCCCTACAACATGAGCTGCCTCGGAAGCGTTTCGTAGCGCCACGCGATACCATTTTTGTGCATATCGCATGCGCTCCGATAAAGTTCATTCAGAAACGGAAGCATGCACGATCGCACGCCACTGTGATTAGGCGTTCTTCCATGCACCCTAGTGCGGCCACAGCCTGACTTGCAGTGAAACAGACAGTAAAAAACAGAACAAATATTTACAAATCTTTCATCACTTATTATTATTTGACGCAGATCAACAAGATCTGAATTCTTTGCTCCATTTTGTAGTCACTTTATTTTATTCCATAAAGAAACTAAACAACAATTCAGCTAAACTTTTCTTGGAGCCACGGGTAATATTACATTTTGTCTGATTTAAAGCAGTATAGCCAACTCCCTCTTATAGTAATAAATACTTATACAGATAAAGTGACTCTGCGCAGAGATTCTCAATATGTATGTCTTGGTGAACGGAAAAAAACCTGCTTATCATACAATGTATTGCCTTAATATTCACATACATAGTACATCCTCCGGGAACATTCATTATCCCACTACTTCCCATCAATAGATGTGAAGGATACGCAGTTCTCCAGCGTCTTCCCGTTAGGTTGAGTTACCAAGTGATCTTTGTACCAGTTGAAGAATGAAACCCGGTGGCCGTTTTTTCATATGGTACATCCCTTCGGAGCGCAGATCGTGATTCCCCTTCCAGATGGGCCAGTTGAAGGGAGAAGGAATCATGGACATATTTAGCTAAAGCGCCATGTTCTTGTTCATCTATCGGCATGGCACAGATTACCACCGCGGGAATGACAAAGCTTCTGAGCTGTTTAGTTTTCAAAGTGTTGGAAATCAATAGCACTTTCTAAAGTATCTTCGTCCTTTGAAACACCTGGAAAGGAAAACAGACGAAGTATAGTTTTCGGTAACTTAAAACAGTAACAAAGAAATAACATTGGCTCGACCTGTTGCCATTGTTTTTGGGATGAACTGGAGTTGGGACCCAACGGGTTTCGGATAGAAAATTCTGGTTCTGCATTTGAAATTCAGTTTTAAAAACATTGAAATGTAATGTGGAATTTTAAACATTACTGTACAAACCTGTACATTTCTATACAAAAGTAGTGATTGTTATGATGTATAAAATTCCCCCATTGCCTTTAATGGAGAAGGCCTATAAATAGGTCAAAATCTGCTGTAACCATTTCATATTTGTAATTGCTAAAAACGTATTACCTGTTTGATTCAGTAAAACCCTTACTACAGAAAGCCCTCCCCCTTCAATTCAAATTATTCCCCCTCCCCTTTCTTTAACAGAAATATACAAGGTAGCTCTTTCTGGATGAATCGCTATGAGCATGTCTAAGCTCAATGAGTTAAGGAAAGGGACAGTAACTGCAGGGCTCTGTACTGTAAAAGTACACCCTTAAAACAAACAACTGGTTACATGTCAGCTATTTTAACTGTTTATTACATGCATTTGTAACCAGATAAGTCCTCTTCCGTTCTGGCAAATGTATCGTCTCCTTTCTCTGCTCAATGAGCTTTTTATACCTTGAGCATGTGCAGGGAGGCAGCAGGTGAAACCGCAGTCAATCACTGGCTGGGATGTCAGCATAGAGCCTATTTCAGCATATTTGTATAACAAAAATGTATGTTTATCTTCCATTCTGGTACAAAATACTTTGTTAGAAGAGGCCAGTACTCCAGACCCTAATACAGTGTTTGCAGTATCGACAAAAAACCCAACAACTCGTAAAACATATAAGGCGTTTAGACTATTTATTTGAATTAATATGTATTGGTATGGACTTTTTATGGTATGTTATGATAAGGCATTTAGACTATTTGAATTAATATGTATTGGTATGGACTTGTTATGGTATATTGTGATAAGGTGTTTAGACTATTTATTTGAATTAATATGTGTTGGTATATACGCGTCCGTATTGGCTGAGAGGCAGCCAATCACGGACGCGGCTGCTCAGAACGCTGGGGGAGAGAGGCAAGGTAAGTAGAGTTCGGGGGACTTTCTGATAAATCTATTATAGCGGTTGGGGCTGGGGGAGGAAGCCCTACTATATGGCCAAGGGGATTTACACTAGGGGGAGGGAGAACAAAATGGGTGGGAGGGAGAGGGAGGGCTGCAGTGCGCATGGCAAGACAGGAGACAGGAGGCAGAGTCCTATATGGACTCTGCTAGGCTCCTGGTGGCCAGTTTTTTGGACTTTGGGGGAACATTACAGGAGAACCATTTGGAGCTGGGATGTAAGGTAAGGATTTTATTACACTACAGAGTGGGGCCAGTAATGGGTAAAATTATAGTTTTGGGGGTGGACATGCACTTTAAAAATGTTCGCACTAGTTCCAACCATCTCTACATCTTCTTCGTGGAGTTTTATGAAAGGTGCAGTCACTGTACAAGACTATCAATGAGAAGGCACAAGAGTTAATGTAGAACATCTGGTAGAAATGGAATCCAGGTGTCTTCTTATTTACCTTAGGCTGGTGTATTGGACTTTGGAAATTTTGCCCATTAAGGCACACTATACTGGACGGTATCACATGGGAAATCGCACATGCTTGTGCACAGTTTCCCGTGTGATGATGCCCGTTTGCGTTGCGATCCGTGCAATGTTGTGCAATCTCAGCACAAGCAATTTACAAAATATTTGTGATCACCTGCTCTCCGAGAATCGGATCACAGCGCACCCAGTGTGGCTAGACCAATTTGTGCTCCTCCACCACCCTCCTCTCCATAGTTACTGTAACATTATCCAGGTAAACGTTATTATTCTTACAATGCAAGGTATTTCACAACAGTCCTTAAACTTAGCTTGCAACCAGCGCTGAGGACTCTGAGCATGGGACCAATGCAGAAAAAATGTACAGAAAAAGTACAATGTGAGAAATATAAAGATGGAGACCCTTCAGTGTACACATTTCACAGCATAGAATGCCACTTTCCAGCTATGAATTCTGTTTGTCAGTGGGGCAATAATTTAAAAGGCATGCCCATCCTTAAAGGGTATCTATACTCTAAAAAAAGGAATTTTCAAAAATTGTACTTTTTAGATACAGCGAGATCCCACTACTCCAATACTTTGGATTTTAAATCTGAACTGTAGATTCTGAGAAATCATCCTTTGAAATCACAGCATTTACAGGGAAAGACCTGTCACTCCAAGGCAGTGAGTAAGGGAGGGTGGGGCAATTAGGAGCACTCACTAAACATTAATAATTTAATGAGAAAGCAAGCACAGATAAATATGTGAGTACCACCATTGTACTTCTCTCAGATAATGTAAAGTTGCTTGAGTGAGTATAGTGACCCTTTAAACCAAAAACTGGTGACTTGTCAGTTATCTGCCTGCAACCCTAAGGGCTAGCATTTTTTTGGGGTGTTTGCGCGTGCATTTTGCGCTTGTGCCACGATTTTCGCTAAAATTAAAATCGCAGGAATGCGAAAATTCCTGCGATTTCCGATGCACATGCGATTGCACGTCCGTTCGCATTTTGGTAACGCATGCATCTACCATTTTTAGTGCGTTAACGCATGCATTTCCATAACGAAAAATCGCATGCGCAAAAGCACAAGAATCACGCACACAATCACGTGCGATAACGCTCTTGGTTGTGTGCGCGATTCCTGTGCGTTGCAGTGTGGCCTCAGCCTAACTGCTATTGTTACGAGTTTATTACATGCATTATTATATGCATTTGTTACCAATCATAAGTTCTATTTCTTTCTGGTATCTGCCTCCTCCCTCCCTCTGCTCAGTGAGCTTTTTAGAAGCTTGAGCATGTACAGTGGTGTTCAGTAACCTCCTAAATGCCTTTTTAAACATTTAGCCCACAACATTGTTATTTGTAACCAATCTCAATATTCCTGTAGAAGCAAAATGTTCCTTAGGTCTAGGCCACACTTGCGCAATTCGGATTGCATTTTGCGATCCGATCGAGATAGCGATTGTATGAACCCTATGGACCTGGCCCTACAACATGAGCTGCTCTCGGAGACGTTTTCGTAGCGCCACGCGATCACCATTTTTTGTGCATATCGCATGCGCTCCGATAAAGTTCAATTCAGAAACGGAAGCATGCACGATCGCACGCCACTGTGATTATGCGTTCTTCCATGCACCCTAGTGCGGCCACAGCCTGACTTGCAGGTGAAACAGACAGTAAAAAAACAGAACAAAATATTTACAAATACTTTCATCACTTTATTATTATTTGACGCAGATCAACAAGATCTGAATTTCTTTGCCTCCATTTTGTAGTCACTTTTATTTTATTCCTATAAAGAAACTAAACAACAATTCAGCTAAACTTTTCCTTGGAGCCCACGGGTAATATTACATTTTGTCTGATTTAAAGCAGTATAGCAACTCCCTCTTATAGTAATAAATACTTATATACAGATAAATGTGACTCTGCGCAGAGATTCTCAATATGTATGTCTTGGTGAACGATGAGTAAAAACCTGCTTATCATACAATGTATTTGCCCTTAATATTCACATACATAGTACATCCTCCGGGAACATTCATTATCCCACTACTTCCCATCAATAGATGTGAAGGATACGCAGTTCTCCAGCGTCTTCCCGTTAGGTTGAGTTACCAAGTGATCTTTGTACCAGTTGAAGAATGAAACCCGGTGGCCGTTTTCATACTGGTACATCCCTTCGGAGCGCAGATCGTTGATTCCCCTTCCAGATGGGCCAGTTGAAGGGAAAGAAGGAATCATGGACATATTTAGCTAAAGCGCCATGTTCTTGTTCATCTATCGGCATGGCAAGATTACCACCGCGGGAATGACAAAGCTTCTGAGCTGTTTCATAGTTTTCAAAGTGTTGGAAAATCAAATAGCACTTTCTAAAGTATCTTCGTCCTTTGAAACAACCTGGAAAGGAAAACACGACGAAGTATTAGTTTCGGTAACTTAAAACAGTAACAAAGAAATAACATTGGCTCGACCTGTTGCCATTGGTTTTTGGGATGAACCGGAGTTGGGACCCAAGCTCGGTTTCGGATAGAAACTTCTGGTTCTGCATTTGAAATTTCAGTTTTAAAAACATTGAAATTGTAATGTGGAATTTTAAACATTTTTACTGTACAAACCCTGTTACATTTCTATACAAAAGTAGTATTGTTATGATGTATAAAATTCCCCCATTGCCTTTAATGGAGAAGGCCTATAATAAGGTCAAAATCTGCTGTAACCATTTCATATTTGTAATTGCTAAATAACGCTATACCTGTTTGAATTCAGTAAAACCCTTCACTACAGAAAGCCCTCCCCCTTCAAATTCAAATTTTATTCCCCCTCCCCTTTCTTTAACAAGAAATATACAAGGTAGCTCTTTCTGGATGAATCGCTATGAGCATGTCTAAGCTCAATGAGTTAAGGAAAGGGGCAGTAACTGCAGGGCTCTGTACTGTAAAAGTTTACTTGTTTCTTTGATTAAAGGGTATGTCCACCCTTAAAACAAAAAACTGGTGACTGTTTATTACATGTATTTGTAACCAGATAAGTCCTCTTCCGTTCTGGCAAATGTATCTGTCTCCTTTCTCTGCTCAATAAGCTTTTTTTTATAACCTTGAGCATGTGCAGAGGAGGCAGCAGGTGAAACCGCAGTCAATCACTGGCTGGGATGTCAGCATAGAGCATATTTGTCAGCATATTTGTATAAACAAAAATGTATGTTTATCTCTCCATTCTGGTACAAAATACTTCTGTTAGAAGAGGCCAGTACTCCAGACCCTAATACAGTGTTGCAGTATCGACAAAAAACCCCAACAACTCGTAAACATATACGTTCTTTATATATTTCATTATTATGTTGTTGCAAATTTTCCAAACTTTGTGAAAGAAATAGATGTACTCTGTAGGATCTGTAGAATATTCATACTTAATTAAGACAAGAAAATAGCTTGGAAAAACAACAGCCTGACACATGTTTCTGCCTTGGCAGTCCTACCTTCAATCTGTCCAATTTGTCTTCGGTTCCTTAAATTCATTTCAGAAATGGTTTCAATATTGTCATCAGCATCAGCAAGTTTAGTTCGTAGCTTGGAAACGGTCTGGGACATCTGGTTCACTTTGATGTCAAGGCCGTAAAACTGGACACTTAGACGGTGGATTGTGGATTCTATAGAGCTTAGCCTGGACACTAGAAGGAGCAACAGAATATTCATTATTTTACCAATTGTGGTAATGTACCTAATTATCTCAGCTGATGCTGGAATTCTAAACATTTCAATTGGCTGCTTTCTTTTACACCTCAAATGTTCTTTTATTTTGATAGGCCGAATATTTGTTCTAGCCCTGCCTACTAAACGTAATTATACAATAAAAAATATTAAAATAGTTTCTTACACAGACAGTAAAATAACATATCATGGGTAGATTGTTGTAATTCCCTTAAATGAATTCTTTAAATAGATTTTTATTACATTCTGCAACTGAAATGATATTAATTATGACTTTTATATATAATGCTGGGTCAAATGCTTTATAATTGCTTCTGCAGGAATTATGGGGCTATGAGCTGGACCTTTGAAAAACCATATGGGGTATTTAGGGCAAACCCAGATGTGAGGACCTATTAGTTTAAGTCCTTACCCTGTGTACTATTAGGGGAGGGGTCTATTTGGGAAGGCACTTCTGTTGCCCTTTAATTCTAGGGGGACCAGGTATCTTCAAGGGCATCTTCGAGGAAAGTAAGTAAAACAAAAATGGGTTTTTATTCTATTGCTGGACATGCCTTTTAAAATAACTAAATTATTTCATTACAGAAAGCCATTTAATTATATTTAATATATTCCCTTATACTTTGCTCTCCCTTTAGCACAAGAAATAGAAAATAACTATCTCTATCTCTCCTGGGTTAATCACACTAAGCATGCCTGAGCTCACAGAGCTAGGAGAGGGGGCAGAAACTGCAGATTATTTTTATTCACAAGATGTTTGCATGTTACTTTGGTTCAGAATTACTTAGAGAGACAAGCAATACATCATTTTAATTGACAGTTTCTGGGCTTTAAAGGACAACTAAAGTCTCAGAAAAATATTAAATTAGAAGACAGATCTCCATGATCTAAAAACAGTAATTTAACTTTCTAACATGAGGTTTGTGTCTTATTTCCCAGTGTTCCAGTATCACACAGTGTGGTCACTGACCATTATGTTCTTTACACATGCTCAGTCCTAAGATACTGCAGGAACTTGTTACAGTTGGAACAGTTGGTCACACCCACTAGTAGCCTCTAGCCAATCCTTTTACAGGAGAGAATAGGCAAGGGAGCATGTGACTAAGTTCAGGGGTGTTGCCAGTTACTGTACATACACACGGTTATTTCATCCAGTTCTACAAGTTGTAACATTTACTTTAATGCTATTTACTGTATTGCTATTTTACAGTTTATTGGTGTTTTTAGAGGCGATATCTTCAGATTCTGGAGTGTAAAAATTTGGGTTTAGTTCTCCTTTAAATTAAGGAAACGTGTATGAGGTTGGAGATGTCAATTGAATTTGTTTTGGATTTAAAAAAAAGGCAGGACCAAATCAATACATTGTACAACTAGAGTTGCCATCTTACCCTGCAAAGCATACCGTATTCAGTACAGCTTTAGTACAGATTTTAATAAAATCATCATTTTTTCCATAGTGAAAAGTAATAGGTAAATCCAGAACAATAGATTATTACGGATAGTTTACTTATGTCAGCAGGAAGCATATAAAATTATAGGTGTCTTGACATCAGTCCTGTAATTTAAGTCAATGTTAACTGTGGGGCTTGAAAATTCTAAGCTCTTTCTACATTTACATTCCAGTACAAATATTAATGTAGACGTTTTGGTTAACAAGAAAGATGTTAAGAAAATAAACCATCTCGCCAATGCAATGTACGACTTTCTGCTCCGTGTTTTAGGCCTTGTGCATTGCGCTACTTTTTTTAAAGGATCGATCCAGGTTGTTACAAAAAAAGGAATGCTGCACGTATTTCTGGAAACTCAACCCTCCATTAAGGGCTAGGACACACTTAAGTGCACGTGTGCCTCCGTGCAAGCTTCCATGTACGGGCTCTGCTCTTCCGCAATTGGCCCCTTTATGAGCAAATACGGACCAAAGATGAGATTGCATGCTCTCTGATAGCACACAGAAGCACAGAGCATGTAGTGGGGCCCATAGGCTACTACATACACCCAAAATGCGCTAGTGGGGCCAAGCCCTAAAATACCCAGGACCTGATCTGCTTGGTCCTCAAACCTGGGATTGCAACATTTTGGGAGAAATATAATTGACTAAAGGGCTGTTTTTTGTCTGACCCAATGCATTTGACTTAGCCAATGGAAAGATACATCTTCCTATTGATTGCGTCCTGCACACACCGAAGGGTACAGGCTACACCAGACTCGCAATCTCAACTTTCAGTAAGTATCTCTCCCAAACTATTGCAAATAGTTATGGAAAGGGAATAGGTGAGTTTCAAGGGTATGTCCACCCCTTCTGGGTCCTTTTGCTATAATATAGGTATAGGTCCCCCAGCCCCAACTGCCATAATAGTTTTTTCAGAAAGTGCACAGATCTTTACTAACCTTACCTCTCTCCTCTGCCGCACTCTCCCGGCCCTCTGCTTGCAAGCAGGGGGCGGGACCGGCAGCCGTGTCTCTGATTGGCTGAGAGGCAGCCAATCAGGGACGCGGCTGCCGGATGCTCAAAACGCCAGGGGAGAGTGGTAAGGTAAGTAAAGATCTGTGCACTTTCTTTCAAAACTATTATGGCGCTTGGGGCTGGTTGGTATCATAAAATAACATCTACTGCATAAATTGCTGATAATGTACGGTATTTTAATACCGGTTGGTCCATTCTAATTTTAAGTCGTGGTTGTAAAATGACTTTACATACATAATAATGATTGGTGCCAATTGCAGCAGTATTTATTTTACCGCGGTAAAGGAATGGTAACGTTATTTACCAATATTTATAAATTCTTCCCAGGTAGCCTTGCTTGACAGACATCCTGCCTTACAGTCACATAATGATGTGCAGTGTTAATCAGATTTAACATGTAAAATATCTCCTAGCCCATAAGGATGAGATGAAATCTCTAGATTATCCCTAATACAGAACCTTTTACATTTACTGTCATGTTTCTCCCTGCAGCTTAAAAAGTCTCCGGCCACAAACAAAATAACGAAAAGCAGTTTACTGGCAGGTTGGGATGATTGGTATGGCAGCATAAACTAGGCCACAGCTGGGGGGACTGCAGGTCACCTGAGTTAAACAGTGAAACCAGCATTAATTTAAATTATCTTTATCAATGAAATGTTTTCTACGGGCTCCTCTTGACTATATTGGATAGCAGTCGTCCCCCCCCCCACACTGTCCTGACAATGGTAATAATGTGTTTTTGCACTTACTAAAATAATTGAAAGTGTCATCCTCTGGAGTCGTAGTTGACGGCTGTTGATTGGACATTGAAGACATTGTCTTCTACTGCGTCATCATCATCTTCCTCTGTGTCTTCTTGTTCCTCTTCCTTCTCTACATCTTCCACGTCCACTTTGGCTTTGTGAGAATCAGAAATGGTTGTAACGTGGGAGGATAGTGTAGTGTACTTAGTTCCTGGTAGTCGTGTAGGGACGGTTACTTCTATTGTTCCCAAAATCATCTAAAGAAATGAATATTCTATTAATTTTGTTTTGTTTTTAAGGGCATGTTCACCATTAAAACAAAAAACTGGTCACATATCAGTTCCCTGCCCCCAGTTCCAACTAGTATATTCAGCACAGTTTTACCTGCATTACTGATCAGATATTAAAGTATAATCATTGCTTCCATTCTGGTAGAGTAAGCTGGCTCCTCCCTCCCTGCAACCAATCAAAGCTGTGACTGCTGACATCACAACCAATTATTGACTTCTGATTCCCCTGCGGCCTCCTCTGCACATGCTCAAGCTTATAAAAAGCTCTGTGAGACAAGGGTAGAGGCAGATTCCTTTTCCATAAAAATGTATCATTAAATCTGGCTACAAATGCATGTAATAAACTGGTAAAAATAGCAGTTGGGGTTGCAGGCAGACACCAGTTTTTTTTTAAGGGTGGACATGCTCTTTAATAAAAAAAAAAACAACACATTGGTCCCAAAAAACAAAGCATGTTTAACACATTTAACCCTTCCTTGCCAGTACTAAAATTTGCAGAATTTCACCCCTTAAAAGGGGAACTAAACATGTCTTGCTGCAGTACAGGTGAGCCATCCTCGTTGTGGTTTATTTCCTATGAATGAATGAGATCATATCTTGCTTGGCTGGGTGACATCATGTCCCAGCAGGATTAATGTGTAGCTTAGGGAAGATACAAGTAGAGATCACTGCATTGTCCTCAGGAGAGTTGCACTGTAGGGGCTCTGTCCATTAGACACAAAGTGGATGACACTTATAAGAAGTTAAAATGTGTTACACGTCTGTCCTTATATACCAATGTTTAAAATGGCCCTGGAAGCAATCAGTACAAGAACTGTTCCTCATCAGCCTTGTGATCTGGGTTGAGCTGCACACAAGACCGGTAACTCCACGCAATAGACCAAACGAGTGGAGGGGACGGACCCCTCTTCACCACATCACAGTGTTAAATGAGAGTAAATCCGAATTTCACCGGTTCAGAAAGAGATTCACGGCCCAGTGTCCATCTACTGGGTGATCTACTCAATATAGACATGGGGTGGGCAATTTAACTTCCCAGGGGGGCCGCATGGGACGGTAAAATAAATAACATTTTTCAGAATGGGCCTAGTAGGTGTTTAATCCTTTTAGATCCATTCATCCATTTTAATGAATCAAATAGCCACCTAATTATTTTATTAATAAAGTAAGTTTTATAGGCAGCAATAGTAGTGAGTCTCATGGAAAAGTGTTATATCTGTATATAGAAAACGTAGGGGAACAAACACACGTTCTAGGTACCGGTCTAGTACCAGCCCAGTCTGGCCCCCAGGTGTGAGATAGACGGATATATCTCACATGGCAACATAACAAAGTCTATTCACCACGATACCCATAGTAATTTATAACTCTATAATTCACAACTGCTTTGAATTATAATGGGAGGGGCAGTGATATTTATCAACTACATATCTGATTGGTTGCTGCAAATAGCACAGGCAAACTTTTGCACCTCTTATTGCATTTGTTTCATGTTGATGCCCTAATATCTAATCACTGGGACTGCAGCCTAGTGGTTTTACATGGTCATGGAGCTCCCTGGTGGCACAATATCCTTATATTACACTGTAAGTCGTGCATTATCCCTTATATATAATGCTGCCAGGTAAAATCCTCTCACCTTCCGTAGGTTTGTATCTGGTCCCTTCACCACAGTTTCTAGCTCAGTTCCACCTTGTTTGCCGCCCACATCCACCGGTTCTGTTGCTGTTTCAACTTCTTTTTCCCCTTCATCCGCAGGTCCCATCACAGCTTTAACTTGTCTCCCCCGTCCGCAGGTTCTGTCACCGCTTTCAACCAAACTTTATTCAACTACGTCTCTTTCTCCGACAAGATTTGGGGGGTCTGGTTCATGAACAACGTAAAAAGCAAAGCTGCTTCAAACAACATTTTCTCCACCCGGGAAGGAGCAGAAAAGAATAAAAATGAAATAGAAAAAGGAGGAATCGCACTTTCTCCCTCTCGCCCCTGTGACGTTCTCTCTCTCTTTGTTCTGCGTCTCACGTGAGGTCTTTTTCTAAATACAGGAAACGTCAGGTTTTTTTTTACATGGGCCTGCTGTGCTGCAGGGGGAGAGGGGACGGGATATCCAGTAAGAGCAGCTTTGGCAGTGGGTGAGAGTTAAGGTGGACGGAGCAGAAAGCCCAATAAACAGCGCTGCACGTGGATGTGATATTTCTTTAAAGGGATTCTTCCTGTGGAAAGAGATTCTCAAATATTTGCGAATCGCTCAGCCCTCAATGGGACTATACGTGGATCCTTTGTAACTGTCACCGTGTGTTCGTGTGCCTGTGTGTTTACATTTCACCAGAGCCAACTGCTAACCGCGAACAGGAGAAATAAACTCAGGGCTTGGAACGGGGATATTTTCCTCTCTGTCTCGCCAATGTTCCGCCTGAGCTCCCACACTCACACTGCCAACTGCTTCTAGAGAGTGGCTCACAGACGTGGCTATAGACTGCACTAGGGTTACTCTTACAATGATTTCTCTATTAGGGGTTTCCTTCATTGTTGCTTTAGGTCAGGAATGTCTGACCTGAATTGTTTCCAGATGTTTGGAAACTACAACTCCCAGCATTTCTTGGTTGCAGAATCTGGAGAGCTGTATGTTTGGTTTTCATGGGGTGGGTTCCAGGGGCGTAACTTCAGGGGCCCCTGACTCACCGCCCCTCCCCAGAAGATCTGCACTTTTTAAACAGCTGATCACACATATGAAGTAAAGATACCTGCAATCAGCTGTTTAAAAGACCGGAACCAAACTTCTTTTAAACAGCTGAACATGCATATGTTTAACTTATAGTACATTTAGCTGTTTAAAAACAGCTGATCGTGGAGATGCTTATGGGCCCCCACGGTGGTGGGGGTGGCAGAGGCCATAGTTACTGAACTGGTGGGTTCAGTGATTAGGATACATCATTGTACCTTTAACAGGGAAATTGTATCAATCCTTTAACACTATTAAAGCCAAGGCACTTTTATTTTAAAGATAATAAAACGTTACATATAAAAATTTTAACCACAAAATTAACTATTTACCCCTAAATCTATATTTGTATAGTAGGTAGGAGCAAGTATTCCTACTTCAAATTTTTGCCATCATTAAAGAGGCTCTCACACTGTCTACCTTACATTAAAGGGAAGTAATGTTACAATATTGTTACAGGTTGGGATATCAGACAGAGAACTAACCTCCCCTATCTGTTGCAGTATTGTACTATTAGTAAGGCAGAGTCCTGCATCAGGTTGGGTACCCACTGGCTACCCGCTTTGTGGGTCAGGTTTGGGTAAACTGAAATGAGTTTGAATGGGTTTAGGTAGAGAGAACTGCAGGTTGGGTTGTGGGTCGGGTCGCGGATATGAAGGAGGGTAGAAAAGCAGGCATGGATCGAGTGTCAGTAGCGGTTTTGGGGGATGGGTCAGGTGCGAGTTTGGAAATTTAGACCTGCACAGGACTCTAAGGCAGACAGAGAAGGGGAGAGCAAAGATTCTTACAATAAAAGTTTATGAAACTATTAACTTGTTAAAGGAGGATGGAGTTTTAATACAGAATTATGTTCAGGTGATGTTATTGTTGGTGCTGCTTCTCTTTTCCCAAGCTCCTCTGCACTATTTTCACCTCCTTGTGAGCCAAATTCTTATTTACCACAATCCTCATAGACTTGAATGGGGCTTACATCACCAACAGCAAATGACCCAGGGAGACATCGTGTTCTTAAGATACTAAGAACACGAGGTATCATCTGAACTTATCATAGATTGCCCTGATATTTTTTGCACTTTAGGGGCCATATTCTTACAAATTCTGGTGCTATGAATTACCTTAAAAGTGCGGCTGTACAATACTAAATACATGTAAAGGTACTGAATTGCCGATCGTAGAATTTTTGGTGATCCTAATTGTATGACCGTGGCAAAATAGCGATACTACGTCTTTATAAATATAGCCCTAGGTATCAGCTGTACATGGGAGTTTGAGTACATGGATGGCTGTAGGTTGCACACTTCTGTGTTAAACAGTACAAAAATCTTGCAATTGTGGCAATAATTAATAGAATATTCTTTCATTCTGATCAAGTTAAATGTATTCTAGACAAAGGTAACTTTGGAGAATAGCAAATGGTCTCCACATCCAATGCTAATACCTGTCAAAATGACTGAAAGTGTAACTCCTTGGAGCCCTGTTAATCTTCCTTTTGGATATACCCATATTGGAAATTTGGGTAGGTTGGAGATTGTGGGACAGTATTGATGTCTCCCTTACATTGCATTATTTATCTACGTAGAAGGATTAATTATGGATCACTGTGAAAGGTTACATACAATAAATGATGCAACTTTACATGTACTTACAGTAAAATAAATTTGGTTCCTCTATTTTGTGGTCTGATGAGCAAAGTCAAAGTTTGAAACTGTGACTGTGTGACAACTGTCTGACCAATAATAATGGATATATGACAAAATGCTGGTATTACCCCATCTGTACCAAAGGAGGTGATTCCTGTACCAATGAACCACACAGAAGCTGTTAGATAAGTACAAATGTTTATAACCTCAGATATAAACTACAAGCCCCATCATTGTTTTCGCTGTTTGTTTGTATCTGGGTTCTGTCTTTCTCAATCTTGATATAAATTCCACTGAGTGAGAGAAATATTATATATCTTGGCCCTGTTTTCAGGGCCTTTTCTAAGTTTTTCCAGAATGGAAGCTGCACAGATGGGACATTAATAGGTACCGGTTTATTAAAAATAAGAATTCCACACAAGAGGGGATTCCGGGGGCCAGGAAATGTAACAGAACTGTTTATCCTAGTAATATAATAATTGCGTCTAAGGACTTATTATTATGCAGAATTACAGTACATGTATCTGGAAACCTTTGTATTTTTATTGGAAACAAGTCTTAACAGTGGGGCAAATCTTTATCCCTGAAGTTAGGAAAGTTGTTAACCTAGGCCTTTATATAATGCCAGGAGGTAAAGGCTCAGCTGGTACTGAGTGCACCCTCTGTAAGGTAAAACAATTCCACTGTCTAGTAGACTTTGTACCTTCTCATGGATTCTAGCAGCGAATAGAAAAGTTCTGTGTATAATAATATTAAAGGGTCACTATACCCACTCAGACAACTTTACAGTTTCTAAAACTACAATTTGAGAGAAGTAAAATGGTGGTACTTGGATATTCATCTGTGCTTGTTTTGTGATAAAATTATTAATGTTTAGTGAGTACTCCTAATTACCCCCCCCCTCCCTTACTCACTGCCTTCTTGTAGTGTCTGCGACACTTATAAGTTCTGCACAGCCTCACCATGGACACTGCTCTGCTTACACATCTCCCCTCCCCCTGCCTTCTTTTCTCTGCTGATTCTCATAATTGTTACAGAAAGTGTGCTGGCAGGCAAACAAAGATCCTAGTAAGAGGTTAAAGGGTATGTCCACCCTTAAAAAAAAATTTTCACCCAAGATTCCGCCTGTCCCCCCAGCCCCAATCGCTATGTTAGTATTATTAGAAAATGCCCCAAACTTTACTTACCTTCCCTCTTGCCTCCGCCGCGCTGCCAGGCCCTCTGCTTGCGAGTAAATGCAAGCAGAGGGGCGGGACCGGCAGTCGCGTCTGTGATTGGCTGAGCGGCAGCCAATCACGGATGCGGCTGCCGGGAGTTCAGTGCAGCGGAGGCAAGAGGGAAGGTAAGTAATGTTTCGGGCATTTTCTAAGTATACTTACATAGCGGTTGGGGCTGGGGGGATAGGGGGAATCTTTGGTGAAAAGGGTTTTACACTAGGGGGAGGGAATCCTAATTGGGAGGGAGAGGGAGGGGGAGGGAGGGGGAGAAGGGTTGCAGTACGCATGCCAAACTTCTCCCGGGGGCCAGGTAGGAGGCAGAGTCCTATATGGACTCTGCTATCCTCCTGGTGGGCAGTTTTTGGGACTTTGGGGGGGGGACTACAGGAGAACCTTATGGAGCTGGGATATGAGGTAAGGATTAAACTACACTACATGATGGGGCCAGTAGTGCTGGGGATTATAGTTTTGGGGGTGGACATGCCCTTTAAAATAATAATTGTTTTGCCGTATTAGTCCAATATATGTAGTAAAAAGTAGAGTATAGTAATACTTTTAATGGACTAACAGTTTATTTTAGTAGACAAGCTTTCGAGGGATCTACCCTCTTCCTCAGGTCAGAGCAGCTACTGCTACTGCTACTGCTCAAATGATGATTTCTCAGAATCTACAGCTCAGATTTAAAATCTGAAAAAAAGTAGTGGGATCTTGCTGTTTCTAAAGGTACTATTTTATACCCTTTAATTTATTCATAGACTTTAATTCTTAAATAGGAACATAGTTGCATTGGAGTTTGAAAACTCCATCTATTTTTTTTCCTTACTCATAATGCCTGTTTAACAGCTGATTCAAGAAAAAAAAAAAAACTAAATATGAATAAAGAAAAAAAAAAGTTCCTTCCTAACTGCAAAATCGGACTGAGAAATCGAAGAATCTCTGGGCCCACACAACTTTAAAGGGCATGTCCACCCCCAAAACTATAATCCCTACTGGCCCCATCATGTAGTGTAGTTTAATCCTTACCTCACATCCCAGCTCCATATGGTTCTCCTGTAGTCCCCCCCCAAAGTCCCAAAAAATGCCCACCAGGAGGCTAGCAGGTCCATATAGGACACTGCCTGCTACCTGGCCTCCCGGAGATCTTTGCCATGCGTATTGCATCCCTTCTCCCCCCTCCCTCTCCCTCCCGTTCTGCTATCCCTCCCCCTAGCATAAAACCCGTTTTATACTGTATTCCCCCATGTCTCCCAGCCCCAACTGCATATTTTTTATTTTTAGAAAGCTCCCCAATCTTTTACTTACCTCTCCGCTTTCCTACGCGGAAGTGAGCTGCCGGCAGCCGCGTCCGTGATTGGCTGCCGCTCAGCCAATCACAGACGCGGCTGCCGGTCCCGCCCCTCTGCTTGCATTTCCTTGCAAGCAGAGGGCCGGGAGCGCGGCGCAGGAAAGAGGGGAGGTAAGTAGAGTTTGGGGGGCTTTCTAAAAAAAAAAATAATGCGGTTGGGGCTGGGAGCCCAGGGGGGATCATATATAAAAAAATCGATTTTAGGGTGGACATACCCTTTAAGTATAAAAATGAATAAGGATCAATATTCTTTAATTTGTGAAACTTATCCAGCCATATCTTGAACTATTTAATAAACTTGCCATTACCACATCTGCTGGAAGATAGTTCCACAGTTTCACCGTTCTCACCTAACCTGAAGATGAAACTTCTTTTCTTCCAACCTTAAAGGATGTCCACGTGACCTCTGATATGACCTATTAGTGAACAATGCACCAAAGAGGTTCTTATATGGCCCATTAATATATTTGTATTAAGGGTTCATATCCCCACACAACGAAGCCTTACAAACCACCGATCCAGCGCCGCAGCTCACCGTTTCTTCTTGGTATCGGCCGTCAGTCACGGCCGTGACGGTGACGTCACAGCCAATGGTTGACGACCAATACCGAACTAAGCAGTGCTGGATCGGTGGTTTGTAAGGCTTCTTACACAGTGGGGGAACATCTTTCCAAACTGTAAGTAAAACAGATCTTAGCTTTTGGGGGTGTTCTATTAGATACTACATTTTTGTAAGAGGGGTGTCCATGCCCCTTAAATCTGGGCTGTAGATCCTAAGAAATCATCATTTTAATCACAACATTTACAGGGAAAGACCTGTCACTCCAGGAGCAGAAATTATAATACGTGACCCATTAATGACCTCTTATTAGGATCTTTAGCTGCCTGCCAGCACAATTTCTGCAACAATTATGAGAATCAGCAGACAAAAGAAGGCAGGGGGAGGGGAGATGTGTAAGCAGAGCAGGGTCTATGGTGAGGCTGTGCAGAACTTATAAGTGTCGCAGACACTACAAGGAGGCAGTGAGTAAGGGAGGGTGGGGGCAATTAGGAGCACTCACTAAACATTAATAATTTAATAACAAAGCTAACACAGATAAATATGTGAGTACCGCCATTTTACTTCTCTCAAATGGTAGTTTCAGATAATGTAAAGTTGTTTCAGTGAGTATAGTGACCCTTTAACTCTTCACAATGATATCTTAAGACTGTACAACTGAAAGTTGCAGAGCACAGCCAACCAGATGATATTAGACGACACACCTGGGTTGATCTGGCGCACTTGCTATTGTGAGCAGATTTGCCCCATGCCAGTCCACATTAATTCATCACTGTAAAGCCTACGGATGTCATTGTCTCCTGATGTGTCTCTCATATCTGAGATATACCAGTTGGCATGCCTTTGACGTCATTGCTTCCTATTTGAATCCTATCCTTGAGCTAGATGAATGGGATTCAACATCACCTGCGGTTCTGCCATCTGCTCTGTTGTATATAAACAATAGGGAAAATGAAACAACAAGATGAGCTACAACCTTTCCTTTGCCCTTTTACTGATCCAGAGTCAATGGAAAGATATGAAATGATGCCAATGTGAATGTAGAATATTCAGAGGGGTTTGGAACGTTCGTATAGACAGATAATTATGTGAAATACTATGGAGACCTTGGTTTACTTCTCAAGGTCACCGATACATCACAATGTAGCCAATGATTTGCCAATGACCTTAGGTTTAGTGCTTGTGAAGGTTCTCATTCATCCAGATCATGGTATATCTGTTGTATTCAGTATCCAGTTGATCTAACTGAATACGGACTTAGGTTTATTGTGATTTAGAGTGTATATATAAGGTCATTACATTTAATCTTTATTTCTAGATTTTTAGCAGGTTCAGAGTTATAGGGAGCATTGTTTGAGGGGGGGCATGTAACAATTGCTATTGGTTCCCTATACTAAAGTACAGAGAGCTGGCAAATCCACCAGTCCCACAGTCAATGGCAATTGTTCAGTGATTTCTTGCCATGCTCATGCTCTATTATCCTGTGTGTCCAGTCTTTGTGTCACAGTAGATGTTTGGGATTCAGCTAAATCAACTGGACTTAAAGTTAAATTCTTGAAGATGTTTCGCTAGTCATCTGACTGGATCTCTCAATTCAGAATTCTAAAGTCAAGTTGATCTAACTGAATATCATGGATATACAATGACCTGTGGTAAACTGATTTCCAAATGATTTAGAATACAATCTAGATATATCAGCAAAACTAATATAAGGTTAACTGCATTGCAAGCATTAAATATAAATAGGAACATAATTAAAATGCAACAGCAAACATTTACAAACATTACTTTGATTGTAAGCTCTTCGGGGCAGGGATCTCATTCCTAATGTGTCAAGGCATGCTGCACTTGTATCAATTTATTCATAATTTATATATATGTATTCTTAACCTATGTATACAAATTATATTTAATTTTTATTTATCTGTATAATTGCTTGCACTTATCCCCTTGTTTGTATACCATCAGGGTTATTTAATAAAAGTTCTTATCGTTTAAAATAGTGCTAATTTTGCCCCAACCAATCAGATGTAAGCTTACAAATGTTAAATAAGATCTGATTGGTTGGGGAAAAATTAGCACCATTTTAAACGATAAGAACTTTTATTGAATCTCTCTGTCTGTATTTTATAATGCACAGCGCTGCGTAGCCAAGTGGTGCTTTTTTTATAAATACAATTATACATACATACAAACAGAAGGACATTGGCAAGATGGAGGATTCATCCATGTTTCTAGTGCACAGAGAAAGAACCCAAGAAACAGCAATACCCTAATGCACTGTACATTTTTAATTAGTTGGCAGCATAAAGAATTAAATAGTTTCTATATCAAGGAACATACGGTATATAGTATCCTGACCAACATTCCTCCCCATTTACTGTCATTGCCCGAACGCTGGGAGCCAATGCAAAGTACATTATTAGCAACAGATGGTTGAGTTTCAGAACGGACTGCAGTAGGATAAATTTCATTTGAATCCCATTTTCCCATCTAGAATTCAGTCTGCGTCTCAGCCAAATACTTTAAAAGCTTGAAATTAATTTACAAAGACATGCCAGCTCTAAAGTCAACATTCTATCATCAGGAGAACATTAGGGAAAATGGAAACAAATTACACATGTTTTATATAACATTTACAGGG
>CM033475.1:212468566-212497816 GCA_019447015.1 Hymenochirus boettgeri | reverse complement strand
GGATTAATAAAAGTTGTATTGTTTAAAATGTGCAAATTTTGCCCCAACCAATCAGATCTTATTTAACATTTGTAAGCTAACATGTGATTGGTTGGGCAAAATTAGCACCATTTTAACCGATAAGACTTTTATTGAATAACCCTGTTAGATTTTTTTTAATTATAAACGAACAAAAGGGCAGAAAACTATTTTCTCAAGTATTAACTGTTAGATTAATTATGTAGAACTACAGTACATCTATAAATTAATGATCAAATGTGGCCCCAAAGGCTCCTAATGAAAATATATTTTATTAGTATTAAGGCTGTTCATAAACCTAAGCTTGAAGCCCAGATTCCCCCCTTAGTGTGCCAAGCCCGAGTCCCCCCTCAGTGTCCAAGCCAGAGTCCCCCCCCCCCCAATACCCAGCAGAGTCCCCCTCATAGTCCCAAGCCCAGAGTCCCCCCGTAGTGTCCCAAGCCCAGAGTCCCCCTCAGTGTCCAAGCCCAGAGTCCCCCTTAGTTGTCCCAAGCCCAGAGTCCCCCTCAGTTGTCCAAGCCCAGAGTCCCCCCTCTGTGTCCCAAGCCAGAGTCATCCCACATGTCCAAGCCCAGAGTCCCCCCTCAGTGTCCCAAGCCCAGAGTCCCCCTCATTGTCCAAGCCAGAGTCCCCCTAATGTCCCAAGCCAGAGTCCCCCCCTCAGTGTCCCAAGCCCAGAATCCCCCCTCAGTGTCCCAAGCCCAGAGTCCCCCCTAGTGTCCCAAGCCCAGAGTCCTCCCCCTTCAGTGTCCCAAGCCCAGAGTCCCCCTAGTGTACCCAAGCCAGAGTCCCCCCTAGTGTCCCAAGGCCAGAGTCCCCCCTCAGTGTGCCCAAGCCCAGAGTCCCCCTCAGTGTCCCAAGCCCAGAGTCCCCCTCAGTGTCCCAAGCCCAGAGTCCCCCCTCAGGTCCCAACCCAGAGTGCACCATACTTTATAGTTACCTTAAAGGGTATGTCCACCCTTAATCAATCTTTTAATATACTTCCCCCTGGTCCCCGCCCCAACCGCAGTATTTTTTTTAGAAAGCCCCCAAACTCTACTTACCTCCCCCTCTTCCTCCGCCGCTCTCCCGGCCCTTGCTTGCGAGAAATGCAAGCAGAGGGGCGGGACCGGCAGCCGCGTCTGTGATTGCTGAGCTGCAGCCAATCACGGACGCGGCTGCCGGCAGGCACTTCAGCGAGGAAAGAGAAGAGGTAAGTAAGTTGGGGAGCTTCTTAAAATAAAAATAGCGTTGGGGCTGGGGGACCAGTGGAAGCCTACACTAAAGGGTTAAATGCTAGGGGAGGGAATGCAGTGTCCCAAGCCCAGAGTCCTTCCTAAGTGTCCCAAGCCCAGAGTACCCCCTCAGTGTCCCAAGCCCAGAGCCCCCCCTCTGTGTCCCAAGCCCAGAGTCTCCCCTAAGTGTCCCGAGACCAGAGTCCCCCCCACAGTGTCCCAAACCCAGAGTCTCCCCTCAGTGTCCCAAGCCCAGAGTCCCCCCTCAGTGTCCCAAGCCCAGAGTCCCCCCTCAGTGTCTCAAGCCCAGAGTCCCCCCTCAGTGTCTCAAGCCCAGAGTCCCCTCTCAGTGTTCCAAGCCCAGAGTCCCCCCTCAGTGTCCCAAGCCCAGAGTCCTTCCTAAGTGTCCCAAGCCCAGAGTCCCCCTAATTGTCCCAAGTCCAGAGTACCACTTCAGTGTCCCAAGCCCAGAGTCCCCCCTCTGTGTCCCAAGCCCAGAGTCTCCCCTAAGTGTCTCAAGCCCAGGTCCCCCTCAGTGTCCCAAGCCCAGAGTCCCCCCTAGTGTCCCAAGCCCAGAGTACCCCTCAGTGTTCCAAGCCCAGAGTCCCCCTCAGTGTCCCAAGCCCAGAGTCCCCCCTAAGCATCCCAAGCCCAGAGTCCCCCCTAAGTGTCCCAAGCCCAGAGTCCACTCTCAGTGTCCCAGCCCAGAGTCACCCTCATTGTCCCAAGCCCAGAGTACCCCCTCAGTGTCCCAAGCCCAGAGTCCCCCCTAATTGTCCCAAGCTCAGTGTCCCCCCTCAGTGTCCCAAGCCCAGAGTCCCCCCTCAGTGTCCCATGCCGAGTCCCCCTCAGTGTCCCAAGCCCAGAGTACCCCCTCAGTGTCCCAAGCCCAGAGTCCCCCCTAATTGTCCCAAGCCCAGAGTCCCCCACTCAGTGTCCCAAGCCCAGAGTCCCCCTCGGTGTCCCAAGCCCAGAGTACCCCATCAGTGTCCCAAGACCAGAGTCCCCCCCAGTGTCCCAAACCCAGAGTCTCCCCTCAGTGTCCCAAGCCCTGAGTCCCCCATCAGTGTGCCAAGCCCAGAGTCCCCCCTCAGTGTCCCAAGCCGATTCCCCCTCAGTGTCCCAAGCCCAGAGTCCCCCTCAGTGTCCCAAGCCCAGAGTCCTTCCTAAGTGTCCCAAGCCCAGAGTCCCCCTCAGTGTCCCAAGTCCAGAGTCCCCCCTCAGTGTCCCAAGCCCAGAGTACCCCATAAGTGTCCCAAGCCCAGAGTCCCCCCTCTTTGTCCCAAGCCCAGAGTACCCCCTTAGTGTCCCAAGCCCAGAGTCCCCTCTCAGTGTCCCAAACCCAGAGTCCCCCCCCTGTGTCCCAAGCCCAGAGTCCCCCTCAGTGTCCCAAGCCCAGAGTACCCCCGCAGTGTCCCAAGCCCATAGTCCCCCCTAATTGAACCAAGCCCAGAGTCCCCCCTCAGTGTCCCAAGCCCAGAGTCCCCCTCAGTGTCCCAAGCCCAGAGTACCCCATCAGTGTCCCAAGCCCAGAGTCCCCCCTCAGTGTCCCAAGCCCAGAGTCCCCCCTAAGTGTCCCAAGCCCAGATAGGTCCACCAAGTTACCTAAAGGTGCCCATACAGTTTACCTTAAGACTGATCCAGGGACATTAAATCAATTTCTGAAGAACCCCCTTTCCGGATCTTCTTTGCGGCCAACATAAGATTGCGAGGTCCCACTTTTACAATTCATTTTGCAATCGTATGTCGGTCGCAAAGAAGATACAGAAAGGTGGTTCTTCATAAATGAATTGAATGTCGCTGGATTGATCTTAAGGTAAGCTGTATTTATGGTCACCTTTACACTACACAGGTGCCATTTCCTCCCAGTACTGCAGGCAGCTTTCCATTCCCTCGGTCTGAAGCGGTGCGCTAACTGAGGACACTTGCAGGCTCATTTACGGTGTAGTGCTGTGAGTACGCAGCGCTCTTCTCACCTATTTAACGTTGCATTGACTGATTTATGATTGGTTAGCGCAACGTCAAGGCCAGCTCTGTCGCGGCAGCGCGAGTACCGGAAGAGGCAGCCGTCACAAAGCAATTTACCAGAGGTTGAGCAGCTCTTTGCCTATAAGTATTAAACGCCAGCTAATCGCTGTACGTGTATTGGCATGATTATTATATCAATCAATGGATGGGAGGGGAACTAGTTGCAACTGAGCCAATCAGGTCCCAGAAGGACTTGCTGATGTCACTGAGTTCCGATGCTTTTACCTTTTCACAGATTGAGCTGAACAGGGTTCTGTGCAGATGGGAAAGGATTTTTTTTAGACCCACACAAAACTTGTTTCAACAAGACCAATATAAACATACATTATCCAGTATACGTGTACCGGGTACTCTAATCAGGTCTCTATTGCAGTCTCAGTATTTAGAGCAATAGTTTTATTTTTAGTAAGTTTGAAAGTTTAATTCAAGTTTCATTAGGTACAGAAATCTGACAGGTTGTTGGGTTTCATACAAAGCTAAAATCACCACGTTTCATTTGGCACCAAATACGTGTTTGGAAGGCGCCCAACTTCCTAACAGTAAGAGAATTTTGTAGAAACATTCTGTGATTAAAGCAGGAAGACGTAATCATTCAAACCTGTGCGGCACATTTGATATTCAGACATGGGGAACACGCTCCCTCCATTTAGAAAGCTGCCATCCCAATCACATTGCTTATTATATGTTGCACTGTAAGGGTATGGAATAGGAACCGAGACAAAATGCCTAAAGGAACTTTTGGAAAAATGGGCCCCCTGCCTCCTCCTGACTTTACCCTCTTCTTCAGTGATTAACTACATTAGGAGCGGTTGGTATTACTCCTAATCACTCAATGCATAGATGTCCTCTCATGTCCGCTGTGCAGTTTTGGAATCCTGTGTACAAAATGGACATCTTTGAAATGGAAAGGGTTCAGAGAAGGGCAACTAAATTAATAAGGGGACTGGGGGAGAAGGAATATGAAGAGAGACTTGATAAGTTACAATTATGTACGCTGGAGAAAAGGCGCTTGCGTGGGGATATGATTACTGTGTATAAATACATTAACAGGCCATACAATAAACTATCTGGGGCATTGTTCACCAATAGAGCATGTCAGAGGACACATGGACATCCCTTAAGACTGGAAGGAAAGAAGTTTAGTCTTCAAGTTCGGAAAGGGTTTTTCACTGTGAGAACGGTAAAGCTAAAGCAACCGACCCGAAAAACCCGCACCCGAATCGCAACCCGCTTTTCTACCTGCTTCATACCCGCAACCCAACCTGCAAGCTTTCGGACCCAAAACCGTCCCGACCCACTTTTAGTCTTCCTAAAATTTGTACAGGGAAGTTTTAAAAAGTCTAAAGTTAAGATAAATGTTTTATTCATAACCGAAAATGTTCATAGAAACAAACCTACCATACCACTAAAATATATAGCAGGGGTCTTCAACTTGCAGGCATCCAAGTGTGTGAAAACTACAACTCCCAGCATTCCCTGAAAGCCTTCTGATATTGTAAGTGCTGTAGTGGAACGCTGGGAGTTTTCAAACAAATGTATACCCACACAGGCAGGATAAAGTACACTTTATATAATATATCCCCACTGTACCCAACTACCTACCATGGGCCTCTACTGTTCCCTACTACCTACCCACGGGCCTATACTGTCCCCAACTTCTACCTACCTGTGGGCCTCTTCTGTCCCCAACTTCTATCTACCCATGGGCCTCTACTGTTCCCTACTACCTACCCATGGGCCTATACTGTCCCCAACTTCTACCTACCTGTGGGCCTCTACTGTCCCCAACTTCTATCTACCCATGGGCCTCTACTGTTCCCTACTACCTACCCATGGGCCTATATTGTCCCCAACTTCTACCTACCCATGGGCCTCTACTGTCCCCAACTTCTACATACCCATGGGCCTCTACCGTCCCCAACTTCCACATACCCATGGGCCTCTACTGTCCCCTACTACCTACCCATGGGCCTCAGCTCATTTTAAATCTTTATCTGCAACTATTTTCTTGTTGATCTGTGACAGGTAACCAGTAGTTATCCAGATGGTTTAAAAACTACAAATCCCAGCATTCACTCTATAGCCAAGGATTGCTAGGAGTTAGAGTTTTCAAACATCTGGAGATGTCCTGCAGAATATACATTTTAATCTCCACCCACTGTCTAAACTTGCATTATGGGAGACAGTAAAGTTACAATGAGCAGGTACCAAAAGAGAGGATTATGGGTAGGGAGCAGGTGGAGCTGCAGTGAAATATCTACAAATCACATGTCATCTGTTCCCATGCAGACACTTGCTCTGGTCTCATGCATAGGTGCAGGTGCAGATAGAGGTTTGTTACTTTGTTCTAAGGGAGATTGTTACTTTGCTGGCTCTGACCTCTGCTAGTAAAAACAAGGTCAGAAGACTAACGCCTTTCCATTCACTCCAGCATTAACTGCTTTTTTACCTTGTGATCTCTGCAAAACCTATCCAGGCACTACAAGAGTTAAAGTTGTACGTAGCTGTCTGTATTCCTATCCACAATGCCATCCTGTATAACATTCTAAGTACATTAGATCTGTTAATATTTCAATATTTACCCAGTCAGAAACACAGTAAGAGGTTGGGAGCTTTTGAATGAAGATATATTTACCCTTTATCCGCCATAGTGTGATTTAGTGTAAGGTGCTATACACACTGCACATTGTGTTGGATTGATAACAATGTATTGTCAGTTCCAGTTATTACAGACAGATCTCTCTTCATAGACAGGAAAAAAACTTTTTTTTTGGAAGACTGGAATTGTTCTACCCGACCCAAACCCAACCTGTGGTTCTCTTTACCCGAACCCGACCTGCAACCAACTGAAACTCAATACGGGTTACCCGAACCCTACCCGCAAATCGGTGCAGGATTCTAGGATGTATGTCTTTTTTCAATATTATACTATATTTGCACTCTGGAATGCTTGAGTTGTAGTTTGCAAACATCTTAAGGGGCACAGGTTGGACATCTATGGAATAGACTGTGTATAGAACATTTACTTGTTTCAGCATGATCTTTAGTCTATACACTTTCCAGAATTACAAAATCCAAGACAAAAAAGCTACAGCCACAGTAGGTGATTTTTGTTCCTTTGTTTCAACAAAGCAGAATTTTTTATGAAATCCCAAAGGGAAGAGTCCTGAGCCCGTTCAGTGGCAGTTCCTGTGCTCACAGCAGATGTGCTGAGTCACCATTTTCATCCATAATCAGAGGCGCTGGGACTATTCCTTAAATGTGCTGAGCCAAGGAGTAAATTATCCAGCAGCAGTTCCTGTGTTTAACTTTATCAGAACTAGAGGTGTCATCGCAGAACTAGGGGAAGGGGGTTTGGCTAGATGGAGTTTTGCTGGTCTTCAGATGGTCTTCCCATGAGATTTCAATGGTGAATATATTGATAATGTAATAAAATGAACATCATGCCTGACATACCCCACAACCTTAACTGACTCTGCACCGAGCACCAATGTATTAGAAGTTTCGTAACGTTTTCGGATTTACGGATCTCGGGAAATTCCTGAAGATCCGAAAACGGAACCTACTTTCAGGACTTCGTAAATTACTTTTGAGTTTCCGATCGTATTTTTTAGGATTATCGAACGTTCAAGGCTATTTCCGAGGATTATCAATTACAGACGGAATATTCGGATTTCGGAACCAAAGGGTTCGGACCCGGATCCCATCTCTAATTAGAACCAAGAGGAAAAGGTGATCACTGCACATTCCCAGGCCCGTTTAATATCACAGTATTTGTGCTAGTGTGCACCGTATAAACATAGGGGTTTTCATTATAGGTTAATGGTCATCAAAATAAAAAGCCTTTCAGCAACGTCAAGGTAACCTCAATAGGATAGGACCTAACTCATTACCTGTAACAACATACAGTACGTGCATAGTCTGCCCAAGCCCTGCCTAGATTTGTCCATGTCCTGAGTGTTCATTGATAAAGGATGCAGATCTATGACAAATCCCCAGAATAGGGTCAGTAACAAAGCACTTGCATGGTATAGGTTCAAATCCAATATGGCCACCAATGGCCATAGCCTAGGCAGTCCTAGTAAAAATTGCTATAGTGGCAACTGATGGCGTCAACATGTGGATGATGCTGCACAGACTGAAGTCATCATTTCAGTGGGAAAGGCCAATCATATGGGTTTGGCCCCCCTGGAAAGCCATGATGATTAATAAGACATTAGATGGGACTTTATTTTCTTGTTACTGAGCTTCCTCTCTGTACTTGCTCCCAGGCAATGCAGTAAACACAGAACTGATCCAACTGAGGTTATTCTGTATAAACACCCACCCTACTATCAACGCATCAGAACTGGTCCATTCTAATATGTTCCTGGTTGATAAGGATGTTCTAGTACAATGCATAACATTATAGATAGGGAATGTTCTATGGAACAGACATTACAGTAAGTTTGGGGAAAAACAGAATTTTTCAATCTCCCTCTTCTGGCTTTTTTTAAACACTAAGCTACAGGCAATCCGTGTCTGGGTTCTGATGTATGTCCTGCTGATGGCTTGTGTTAATCAGCTTGTGCAAGGACTTGTTTACTAATAAACAACATTATTCACATAGAGGGAATTGAATGTTGATAATAGATTCCCACCTCTGCATGATATCGGTCAGGAGAAGCATGCAGGGAAAACCACTGTCTGTACACAATCTTGGTCTGACAAGTACAGTATAGCTGTGGATATTAGCAACACACCATGCAGACTTGCAGGGCAATGCAGGAATAGGCAAAGATTGCAATATCCACAAAACTTACAGGACAACAAAATTGTTCCAGCTCATCCCATCTCCCATTAAAAGTATCCAGGATGAAAACCTAGGACAACTTAGCCCTTATGCCTGGGTTTACTTCTAATCATGGGCAATCTCCCTTCAAATTTGCAATCAGCTGACCCGTTAGCCCCACCCCCCTGCTTGTGTCCAGGGCCTGACCAATGGGAAGAGACACATTAAGTAAGAAGCACATTGAGGGCATTAAAGGTTTCCTGTGATGCAGTACTAGTTGCAAAATGCTTCATTGCAGGATCACGAAAGGTAAGGAGGCCACTGCATCTGTACCTGTATCTCCCACTTTGTCTTAATTAAATTCATTCTCATTTAATCCTTATGTAACTAACGTAACTAAAACTTTTAAAGTGACTTGGAATGGTTTAATTTTGGATCGGGTTACTATTGGAGGAGAGTGGCCGTCCTTGATCTCTGAGCACGCCCATGATCAAGCACTCCCAGCAATCCAATGGGAACAAAGACATTTCGGAGTCTCAACTGAATTATTCTCTAACTAAAAATATCCAAACGGGTCGATACATCCAGAAATCTCTTTTGGAAACCGTAATAACTGATTCATCCCAGTTAATAAAAACTCAATTGAAAAATAACAATAAATAAACAACTGTTAGAGTGAAAGTGTCACTAAGTATGACAGATCACAGGGATACTGTATGTTGGACAATATTTAGTGACTGCCACACAAATCACATTCAGCTGTTCGAATCATTTCCTTGCTGCCGGCAATATGTCACTAGGCCTCACCAGGGAAATCTATTCAGTATCATCTATTTCTGTATCATCTGACCAAACTGATCAGCCTAGAAGTTGGTATTAACCATTTCATACATTGCTTTCTGACAAATAGCTATTAGAGAGCTACACAGTCTCCTGTATCTTTAACCAGCCAATCAGACGGAGTCATGTCATTAAGTAGTTACATGGGAGAAGCTGGAGAATTTACTGAGCATGTGCAGCTGGGTCCCTGACCCAATAATAGCATTTCTATTTTAGCTTTAATTCTCCTTTAGGTCAATAGAGCGAACTCTTTAATACACATACAAGGTTATTGACAGTGATCATACCTTCTATACTATCACACAATACTATCTCTTAAACTAACTTTAATTTTAAAGTTTATTTCTCCTTTAATATGGCGAAATCTTGTATTATATCGGAGTATTCCAATATTGAACGTTCGTCAGGCTGTGAATGGCCAATTGGCCCATGATCAGTTATTTATTTTGGACCAATCATATAATACTGAGATTGTATGATTGATATTGTTGTGTATATGGGCCCCTTTAGCCTTTTTCTCTATTGGTAGTTACTGCACGTAGCTACTCATTCATTAATTGTATTATAATTGTAATGTGTGTGGTTATCAATCCTGAAATAAAGCAGAGAAAATCTTGTTATTGCTGGTACGACTGGTAGATTATTATAAAATATTGCTATGTGTGTGGCCTCTTTTAGACTAAAGCTGGGAGTAACCGACCCAGACATGCAACAATGGCGATTGTTAGATATTGGGGTATTCTGATATTGTATTGGACCGTGTATGGCTAAATCAGCTGATTTTCTCCCCCCCCAAGGTATGTGCCAGACAATTTTAATCAGACCAATACCAACTAAAAGATACTGGTTTCATCCAGTCAATATTGTTGCTTTTATGGGCCCCTGTCTGTCTAACACTGGTCTACGTGTGTGGGATGTCATAAGGTTCCGTGATGTCCTCATTCTATCACCTCTACATCATTGGGAAATTGTGCGAGACATTCTGTGAAAGAACGCTCCCCTATCAGTTGACTGTACAGCACATTGCCTGACGCAAGCTTATTAATTCTGTAATAAAGTGACTAACGGTGGAAATCCAAGGCTGCTCTATTGCCTGTAATCAAATTCAGCTTTGCTGTCAAAGAGATTTTCAGAAATATGAATATTTTCTATTTCTTTGTTTAACACACTGTTCCCCGCATCACTGTCACAAGAAGCGTTAGCGCTGCACTGTCTCCTACTCTACTACAGTCATACAGTCAATCAGAAGGGAAAGATAAAGCAATACGGACAGCTACAGTATCAGGTCAATGACCTAGAGATTCACAGATCAGTCTTATCCTACATACTGAGGAACGTCTACTGGGAGTCTCGAGTCTCTCTCTGCCACAGTGAATAAATACATAATGGCCACATCCGAATAGTCCAGATTAGTAAATAGCATTCAGATTCTCAGTGACGGGATCTTGGCAACGTTTGGTTATAGAAACAAGATAAACTCCAACAACTGGTCAGGCCGATGCGCACAGGGACACACAAAAATCTGCTGCAATATTGGCACTGAGGTGTGTAGCGCAGACACAGGGAGATGTAATAAAAGTTCTTATCGTTAAAATGGTGCTAATTTTGCCCCAACCAATCAGATCTTATATAACATTTAACAGCTAACATCTGATTGGTTGGGGCAAAATTAGCACCATTTTAACGATAAGAACTTTTGTGTTTAAATACGCTACAGAGAAACTAGCTGCATTTCAGACTGTCCCAGAGGTTTTTCGGTGAACACAAAATGGGACGTTATATCTCTCCCTAATATTAGAGACTAGATATATAGTAATATTTATTCAATGGTGTAGCCACTGAGCCCCAACAAGCCTAAGTGGGCCCCGACAATCCCTTTAACAGTCTCTAGAATACTCTACAGACTCTAGTTAACTCTAGAAACAGGACTGTCCCACCGAAAACAGGGCTGTTGGAAAATATGTCCCTTTGGAAGGAGCGTTTATATATACGGCCCTAAGCACCTTACACGCATAATCTATTCAGTGGCGTAACTAGGAATCACTGGGCCCCAGCAAAACTATGATAGATGTTTGCCCCCATCATCTACAGCGGTACGCCCTGAACGTATCCGTATATATCTTTATGATTTTGGGTGAAACCTGAACTAGTGCAGATGTTGGTTTGGGCCCAGACATCATTGCTGCAAGGTATCAGAGGCTAACCACTAACCAGAGTCAGCGTGTCCCATACAGTTAGTGTTGATGGCCCAGATACAGGTGACCCTGATACAAACGCACTATAGTGTGCCTTCCTATTGGCCTCGTCGCTGACGGGGAGTAGGGGGCGGAGCCTACCAGAGCAGCGTTGCTCTAAGACAGTGCTTTAAAGGGCAAGTATACTCACCTCACCCTCGCTCCTCTTCCTCCATAGCTGCATAGTACCCAGGGTGAGGACCTAAAATCGCTAAGTCCTCACCCTGGTTCTTTCTCTAACTCCTCACTACTTACCCCAAATCTGCTTCGCCGAGACGCTCCGTTCCTCCGCTCTGCCTGCTTCAATGACAGATCGCGAGGCAGCCAATAGGAAGAACGCTCTGCAAGGAGGCGTGTCTTCCAATTGGCTGCCTCGCGACTGTCACTGACAGTAGGAGAGAGGGTGGAACAGTCTGGATCGCCGAAGCAGATTTGCGGTAAGTAGTGCAGGAGTTAGAGAAAGAACCCAGGGTGAGGACTTAGCGATTTTAGGTCCTCACCCTGGGTACTATGCTGCAGTGGATCGGGGAAAAGGTGAGTATAATTGTCCTTTAAGTTACGCGAACCCAGGGGTGAGGACCTAGCGGTTCAGGTCCTCACCCTGGGTAACAGGTAATGAACAAAGAAGAGGAGCGGAGGGAAGGTGAGTATAACTGTCCTTTAAGTTACTGACTTGCAGATGTGGTCTTGGTCACTAGAAAATTCAGTTCTACAGAACAGAGCGAAGATCAATAAGATCTCATTTGTTCTGTGCTGGATCCCTGCTATCATGCTATGCTCAAACAACAGAGCAAGGCAGCATTGCACATGGGTGTAGTAATGATTTAACCTCCTCCTGCTCTGTAACTCTGCTTGGTAATAGAGCCACAGCCGTCCGAGTAACCACGTGTGATGACTTTACATTTAGCCAAGGTGATGGAAAAGAAATGACTTGGAGCCCCAGCGTTACTATGGTAACTGCTGTGATCGCACTACTGATCTTGCTGCAATAACCTTTAATCTCCAAAATTGGGATTTGTCAAAATACAAACCAACAATGCTCCCTCTAAGTTTTTATTGGCTTGTGCACTGACATACAGATATATTGGCTGTGTGTACTGATATACAGTATATATATTGGCTGTGTGCACTGATATACAGCATATATATTGGCTGTGTGTATTGATATACAGTATATATATTGGCTATGTGCACTGATATACATTATATATATTTGGCTGTGAGTATTGATATACAGTATATATATTGGCTATGTGTATTGATATACAGTATATATATTGGCTGTGTGCACTGATATACAGTATATATATTGGCTGTGTATATTGATATACAGTATATATATTGGCTATGTGCACTGATATACAGTATATATATTGGCTGTGTGTATTGATTTACAGTATATACATTGGCTGTGTGTATTGATATACAGTATATATATTGGCGGTGTGCGCTGATATACAGTATATATATTGGCTGTGTGCACTGATATACAGTATATATATGGCTGTGTGCGCTGATATACAGTATATATATTGGCTGTGTGTATTGATATACAGTATATATATTGGAGTGTGTATTGATAACAGTATAATTTATTGGCTGTGTGTATTGTATACAGTATATATTGGCTGTGTGCACTGATATACAGTATATATATTGCTGTGTGTATTGATCCAGTATATATATTGGCTGTGTGTATTGATATAAAGTATATATATTGGCTGTGTGCACTGATATACAGTATATATATATTGGCTGTGTGTATTGATATACAGTATATATATTGGCTGTGTGCACTGATATACAGTATATATATTGGCTGTGTATATTGATATACAGTATATATATATTGGCTGTGTGTATTGATATACAGTATATATATTGGCTGTGTGCACTGATATACAGTATATATATTGGCTGTGTGCACTGATATACAGTATATATTTGGCTGTGTACACTAATATACAGTATATATATTGGCTGTGTGCGCTGATATACAGTATATATATTGGCTGTGTGTGCTGATATACAAGTATATATTGGCTGTGTGCACTGTCATACAGTATATATTTGGCTGGTGTCACTGACTACAGATATATTGGCTGTGTGCGCTGATATACAGTATATATATTGGCTGTGTGTGCTGATATACAGTATATATTGGCTGTGTGTACTGATATACAGTATATATATTGGCTATGTGTATTGATATACAGTATATATATTGGCTGTGTGTATTGATATACAGTATATTTATTGGCTGTGTGCGCTGATATCAGTTATATATTGGCTGTGTGCGCTGATATACTAGATATATATTGGCTGTGTGCGCTGATATACAGTATATATATTGGCTGTGTGTACTGATATACAGAATATATATTGGCTGTGTGTACTGATATACAGTATATATATTGGCTGTGTGATTGATATACACAGATATATATTTACTGTGTATATTGATATACAGTATATATATGGGCTGTGTGTATTGATATACAGTATATATATTGGCTGTGTGTATTGATATAAAGTATATATATTGGCTGTGTGCGCTGATATACAGTTTATATATTGGCTGTGTGCGCTGATATACAGTATATATTGGTGTGCTGTGCGCTTGATATACAGTAACATATTGGCTGTGGCCTGATTACAGATATAAATTGGCTTTGTGCAATGTATATACAGTATATATATTGGCTGTGTGCACTGATATACAGTATATATATTGGCTGTGTGTATTGATTATCAGTATATATATTTAGTGTGTGTTTGATATACAGTATATATATTGGCTGTGTGCATTGATATACAGTATATTATTGGCTGTGTGACTGATATTCAGTATAATATTGACTGTGTTGTGTATTGTGATATACAGTATATATTGGCTGTGTTACTGATATACAGTATATATTGGCTGTGGTACTGATATACAGTATAATATTGGCTGTGGCACTGATATACAGTATATATATGGCGTGTGTATTGATATACAGTATATTATATTGGCTGGGTGCATGATAACAGTATAATATTGCCTGTGTGCAATGATATACAGTTATATATTGGCTGTGTGTATTGATAACATATTTATATTGGCTGTGTGTATTGATATAAGATATATATTGGCTGTGTGTATTGATATACAGTATATATATTGGCTGTGTGCGCTGATATACAGTTATGATTGGCTGTTGCGCTGATTACAGTATAATATTGGCTGTGTGCGCTGATAACAGAGTTATATTGGCTGTGGCGCTGATATACAGGATATATATTGTCTGTGTGTGCTAAATACAGTATATATGGGTCTGGTGCCTGATATTACAGTATATATATTGGCTGTGTGTATTGATACAGGATATATATTGGCTGTGTGTATTGATATACAGTATTATATTGGCGGTTTGTGTGCGCTGATATACATATATATATGGCTGTGTGTATGATATACGTATAATATAGGCTGTGGTGCACTGATACAGTATATTATTGGCTGTGTGTTAGTTGATAAACAGTATATATATTGGCTGTGTGTATTGATATACAGTATATATTTGGCTGTGTGCGCTGATATACAGTTTATATATTGGCTGTGTGCGCTGATATACAGTATATATATTGGCTGTGTGCGCTGATATACAGTATATATATTGGCTGTGTGTACTGATATACAGTATATATATTGGCTGTGTGCACTGATATACAGTATATATATTGGCTGCTGTGTGCACTGATATACAGTTTATATTGGCTTGTGCATGATATACCTTATATTTTGGCTGTGTGTATTGATATACAGTATATATATTGGTGTGTGTATTGTATACAGTATATATATGGCTGTGTGCGCTGTTAAACAGTATATATTGGCTGTTGTTGTCCTGATTACAGTATATATTGTGGTGTGTGTATTGATACGTAGTATATATATTGGCTTGTGTTTGTTTTCTTTGTGTTTTTGTTTATTGATTTAGAGTTATAATAGTATTTATAAGATCAAATTGGCTGTGTGCGCTGATATACAGTATATATATTGGCTTGTTGTACATGATAACAGTATATATATTGGCTTGTGGTATTGATATACAGTATATATAATGGCTGTGTGCACTGATATACAGTATATATATTGGCTGTGTAGTGCGATACAGTATATATATTGCGTGTGTATTGATATACAGTATCTATAGGTGTGTGTTTGATATCCAGTATATATATTGGCGTGTCGCTGATATACAGTATATATTGGTTGTGTGCACTGATATACAGTATATATTGGCTGTGGTCATTGATAACAGTATATATATTGGTTGTGCACTGATATACAGTATATATATTGGCTGTGTGTATTGATATACAGTATATATATTATGTGTATATTGATATACAGTATATATATTGGCTGTGTGTATTGATATACAGTATATATATTGGCTGTGTGCACTGATATACAGTATATATATTGGCTGTGTGTATTGATATACAGTATATATATTGGCTGTGTGCACTGATATACAGTATATATATTGCCTGTGTGCACTGATATCAGTATATATATTGGCGTGTGTATATTGATATACAGGAATATATTGGCTGTGTATTGATATACAGTATATATATTGGCTGTGTGCGATGATATCAGTTTATATATTGGTCTGTGCGCTGATATACAGTACATATATTAGCTGTGTGCGCTGATATACAGTATATATATGGCTGGTGCACTGAAATACGAATAATATGGCTGTGTGTACTGATATACAGTTTATATATGGCTGTGTGCACTGATAACAGTATAATTTGGCTGTGTGTATTGATATACAGTATATATATTTAGTGTGTTGTATTGATATACAGTATATATATTGGCTGTGTGTATTGATATACAGTTATATATTGGTGTGTGCACTGATAAAGATAATATTGGACTGTGTGGATTGATATACAGTATAATATTTGGCTGTGTGTATTGATATACAGTATATATATTGGCTGTGTGTACTGATATACAGTATATATATTGGCTGTGTGCAATGATATAAAGCATATATATTGGCTGTGTGTATTGATATACAGTATATATTGGCTGTTGCACTGATATACAGTATATATATGCCTGTGTGCACTGAATACAGTATATATATTGGCTGTGCATTGATATACAGTATATATATTGGCTGTGTGTATTGATACAGTATATATATTGGCTGTGTGCGCTGATATACAGTTTATATATTGCTGTGTGCGCTGATTTACAGTATATATATTGGCTGTGTGCGCTGCTGATCTACGTATATATATTGGCTGTGTGCGCCGTGATATACAGTATATATATTGTCTGTGTGTGCTGATATACAGATTATATTTGCTGCGTGCACTGATATACAGTATATATATTGGAGTGTTGTATTGATATACAGTATATATATTGCTGTTGTGTATTGTATATACAGTATATATATATTGGCTGGTGTATTGATATACAATATATATATTGGCTGGTGTATTGTATTACAGTATTATATTACTGTGTGTATTGATATACAGTATATATATTGGCTGTGGGGTATTGATATACAGTATATATATTGGCTGTGTGCACTGATATACAGTATATATATTGACTGTGTGTATGATATACAGTATATATTTGGCTGTGTGTATTGATATACAGTTATATATGCTGGTGTTGTACTGATATACAGTATATATATTGGTGTGTTGCACTGATATACAGCATATATATGGCTGTGTGCACTGATATAGTATATATATTGGCTGTGTGTATTGATATACAGTATATATATTGGCTGTGTCTGGATATACAGTATATATATTGCCTGTGTGCACTGATATACAGTATATATATTGGCTGTGTGCATTGATATACAGTATATATATTGGATGTGTGTATTGATATACAGTATATATATGGCTGTGTGCGCTGATATACAGTTTATATATTGGCTGTGTGCGCTGATTTACAGTATATATATTGGCTGTGTGCGCTGATATAAAGTATATATATTGGCTGTGTGCGCTGATATACAGTATATATATTGTCTGGTGTGTGATATACAGTATATATATTTGCTGTGCGTGCACTGAATACAGTATATATATTGGCTGTGTGTATTGATATACAGTATATATATTTGCTGTGTGTATTGATATACAGTATATATATATTGGCTGTGTGTATTGATATACAATATATATATTGGCTGTGTGTACTGATATACAGTATATATATTGGCTGTGTGTACTGATATACAGTTTTATATATGGCTGTGTGTACTGATATAAAGTATATATATTGGCTGTGTGTATTGATATACAGTATATATATTAGCTGTGTGTATTGATATACAGTATATATATTGCTGTGTGCACTGATATACAGTATATATATTGGCTGTGTGTATTAATATACAGTATGTATATTGGCTGTGTGTATTGATATACAGTATATATATTGGTTGTGTGTGCTGATATACAGTATATATATTGGCTGTGTGTATTAATATACAGTATGATATATTGGCTGTGTGTATTGATATACAGGAATATATGGTTGTCGTGTTGTTGATCGTTATTTGGTGTGTGTATTGATATACAGTATATTTATTGGCTGTGTGCACTGATATACAGTATATATATTGGCTGGTGTATTGATATACAGTATATATTTACTGTGTGTATTGATATACAGTATATATATTGGCTGTGTGTATTGATATACAGTATATATATTGGCTGTGTGTATTGATATACAGTATATATATTGGCTGTGTGCACTGATATACAGTATATATATTGGCTGTGTGTATTATATCAGATATATATTGGCTGTGTGTATTGATATACAGTATATATATTTACGTGTGTATTGAATACAGTATATATATTCGCTGGTGTATTGATATACAGTATATATAATGGCTGTGTGTATTGATATCAGTTATATATTATTGGCTGTGTTGTGATGGATACAGTATATATTGGTGTTGGTATTGATATACAGTATATATATTGGCTTGGTGCACTGATATACAGTATTTATTTTGGCTGTGTGTATTGATAAACAGTATATATATTGGTGTGTGTGTATGATAACAGTATAAATTGGCTGTGTCGTGATATACAGTATATATATTGGCTGTGTGCGTGACTGATATACAGTATATATATTGGCTGTGTGCGCTGACATACAGTATATATATTGGCTGTGTGTATTGATATACAGTATATATATGGGCTGTGTGCACTGATATACAGTATATATATTGGCTGTGTGATGATACAGTAATATATGGCTGTGTGCACTGATATACAGTATATATTTGGCTGTGTGTGTATTGATATACACAGTATATATTGGCTGGTGTATCGATACAGTATATATATTGGCTGTGTGCGATGATATACAGTATATATTGGCGGTGTGCCTGATATACAGTATATATATTGGCTGTGTGCGCTGATTTACAGTATATTTATGGCTGTGTGCGCTGATATACAGTATATAATATTGGCTGTGTGCGCTGATATACAGTATATATATTGGTGTGTGCGCTGATTACGGATATAATTGGCTGTGTGCGTTGATATACAGTATATATATTGGGTGTGTGTTTGAATAGAGTATATATATATGGCTGTGTGCATTGATTTACACGTATATATATGGTGTGTGTATTGATATACAGTAATATATTGGCTGTGTGCGCTGATATACAGTATATCTATTGGCTGTGTTACATGATATACAGTATATATATTGGGTGTGTATTGATATACAGTATATAATGGCTGTGGTGCATGATATACAGATATATATTGGCTGGATGTGTGATTGTATACAGTATATTATTTGGCTGTGTGTATTGATATCAGTATATATTAGCTGTGTGTTGAATACAGTATTATATTGGCTGTGTGCACTGATATACAGTATATATTGGCTGTGTGCACTGACATACAGTATATATATGGCTTGTGTGTATTGATATACAGTATATATATTGGTTGGTTGCACTGATATACAGTATAATATGGGCTTGTGTATATTGATATACAGTTATATATTGGCTGTGTGCACTGATATACAGTATATATATTGGCGTGTTGTATTAATATACAGTATATATATGGCGTGTGCGTGATATACAGTTATATATATTGGCTGTGTGTATTGATATACAGTATATATATTGGCTGTGTGTGTATTAAAATACGTAGTATATTGGCTGTGTGTATTGATATACAGTATATATATTGGCTGTGTGTGCTGATATACAGTATATATATTGGCTGTGTGTATTGATATACAGTATATTATTGGCTGTGTGCACTGATATACAGTATATATATTGGCTGTGTGTATTGTGATAACAGTATATATATTGGCTGTGGTATGATATACAGTATATATAGTACTGTGTGTATTGATATACAGTATATATATTGGCTGTTGTGTATGATATACAGTATATATATTGGCTGTGTGTATTGATATACAGTAATATATATTGGCTGTGTGCAATGATATAAGTATATATATTGGCTGTTGTGTATTGATATCAGTATATATATTGGCTGTGTGTATGTATACAGATATATATTTGTGTGTATTGATAACAGTATATATATTGGCTGTGTGTATTGATATACAGTAATATATTGGCTGGTGTATGATATACAGTATATATTTATTGGCTGTGTGTGCTGATATACAGTATATTAATTGGCTGTGTGCACTGATATACAGTTATATATATTGGCTGTGTGTATTGATATACAGTATTATAGATTGGCTGTGTGTATGATATACAGTATATATTGGCTGTGTGCACTGATATACAGTATATATTTGGCGTGTGTATGATACAGTATATATATGGCGTGTGTATGATACAGTATATATATTGGCTGTGTGCCTGATATACAGTTTATTATTGGCTGTGTGCTGATATATAGTATATATTGGGTGTGTCGCTGACATAAGTAATATATTGGCTGTGTCTATTGATATACAGTATATATATTGGCTGGTGCACTGATTTACAGTAAGTATTATATTGGCTGTGTGACTGTATACCGTATTATATGGCTGTGGACTGATATACAGTAATATTTTGGCTGTGTTGATTGATATACAGTATATAATTGGCTGTGTGTATTGATATACAGTATATATATTGGCTGTGTGCGCTGATATACAGTATATATATTGGCTGTGTGCGTGATATACCGTATATATATTGGTGTGTGTGCTGATTTAGTTATATGGCGTGTGCGCTGATATACAGTATATATATTGGCTGTGTGCGATATATACAGTATATATATGGCTGTGTGGCTGATTTCAGTATATATATTGGCTGTGTGCGTTTGATATACAGTATATATATTGGCTTGTGTGTATTGATATAGAGTATATATATTGGCTGTGTGCATGATTTACATAGTATCTATATTGGATGTGTGTATTGATATACAGATATATATGGCTGTGTGCGCTGATATAACAGTATATTATTGGCTGTGTACACTGATACAGTATATATATGGCTGTGTGTATTGATATACAGTATATATATGGCTGTGTTGCACTGATATACAGTATATATATTGGCTGTGTGTATTGATATAAGTATATATATTGGCTTGTGTGATTGATATACAGTATATATTGGTCTGTGTGGTTTGATATACAGTATATATATTGGCTGTGTGCGTGATATACAGTATAATATATATAGGTTGTGTGCACTGATATACAGTTATATATATTGGGCCTGTGTGTATTGATATACAGATGTATATATATTGGGTGTTTGCACCTGATATACAGTATATATATTGGCTGTGTATATTGATATACAGTTATATATTGGGGTGTGCACTGATATACAGTATATATATTGGCTGTGTGCAGCTGATTTACAGTATATATATGGCTGTGTGCACTGATATACAGTATATATATTGGCTGTCTGCACTGAATACAGTATATATATTGCTGTGGTGTTGATATACAGTTATATAGGTGTCGGATATACGTATATATATGGTGTGTGGTATTATATACAGTATATATATTGGCTGTGTGTGCGCTGTATTACAGTATATATATTGGCTGTGTTGGGATTGATATACAGTATATATATTGGCTGTGTGTATTATATACAGTATGTATATTGGCTGTGTGTATTGATATACAGTATATATATGGCTGGTGTGTGCTGATATACAGTAATATATGGCGTGTATGATACAGATATATATTGGCTGTGTGTATTGATATACAGTATATATATTATAATGTGTGTATTGATATACAGTATATATATGGGCGTGTGTATTATATAACAGTATATATATTTTGGCTGTGTGTATTGATATACAGTATATATATTGGATGTGTTGCATGAATACAGTATATATATTGGCTGTGTGCACTGATATACAGTATATATATTGGCTGTGTGCACTGATATACAGTATATATTTTGGCTGTGTGTATGATATACAGTATATATATTGGCTGTGTGTATTGATATACAGTATATATATTGGCTGTGTGCGCTGATATACAGTATATATATTGGCTGTGTGCGCTTGATATACAGTATATATATGGCTGTGTGCGCTGATTACAGTATATTGGCGGTGTGCGCTGATATACAGTATATATATGGCTGTGTGCCGATGATATACAGTATATATATTGGCTGTGTGCTGATTTACAGTATATATATTGGCTGTGTGCGTTGATTACAGTATATTATTGGTTGGTGTATTGATATAGGTATTTATATTGGCTGTGTGCATTGATTTACAGTATATATATTGGCTGTTGTGTATTGATATACAGTATATATATTGGCTGTGTCCGCTGATATACAGTATATCTATTGGCTGTGTACACTGATATACAGTATATATATTGGCTGTGTGTATTGATATACAGTATATATAATGGCTGTGTGCACTGATATACAGTATATATATGGCTGGTGGATGATAACAGTATATATATTGGCTGTTGTGTATTGATATACAGTATAATAGTCGTGTGGTTTGATTACAGTATAATATTGGCTGTGTGCGCTGATTATACAGTATATATTTGGGTTGTGCACTGATATACAGTATATATATTGGCTGTGTGTATTGATATACAGTATATATATTGGTTGTTTGCACTGATATACAGTATATATATTGGCTGTGTATATTGATATACAGTATATATATTGGCTGTGTGCACTGATATACAGTATATATATTGGCTGTGTGCACGATTACAGTATATATACTGGCTGTGGCACTGATATACAGTTATATATTGGCTGTCTGCACTGATATACAGTATATATATGTCTGTGGTATTGATATACAGTATATATATTGGCTGTGTGCGCTGATATACAGTATATATATTGACTGTGTGTATTAATATACAGTATATATATTGGCTGTGTGCGCTGATATACAGTATATATATTGGCTGTGTGTATTGATATACAGTATATATATTGGCTGTGTGTGCTGATATATATATATATATATATACACACTGATATATATGTCTGTGTGTATTGGTATGTATATTGCTGTTGTGCTAATATATATTAGAGTGAGTTTTGATATGTATATTGACTGTGTGTATGATATGTAATTGATGGTGTATTGATATGTATATTTGCTGTGTGTATTGATATGTATATTGGTTGTGTGTATTGATATATATTGGCTGTGTGCATTGCTATGTAAATGGCTTGTGTGTATTGATATGTTTATTGGTGGTGTGTACATTGATATATATATATATTGGCTTTGTGCATTGCTATGTATATTGGTTGTGTGTATTGATATGTATATTGGCTGGTGTACATTGATATATATATATTGGCTGTGTGCATTGATATGTATATTGGATGTGAGCACTGATATATCGTATGTGTGTATTTGTATGTATATTGCTTTGTGTATTGATGTGTATATTAACAGTTTGCATTGATATGTATATTGGGGATGTGCAGTGATATGTATATTAGCTGGTGTGAATTATATGTTATTGGTGTGACATGATATGTATATTGGCTGGTGCACTGATATATATTGGCTGTGTGCATTATGTATGTATAGGATGTGTACATTGATATATATTGCTGTGTGCATTGATATGTAAATTGTATGTGTGCACGCACTGATATATATTGTATGTGTGGTATTGGTATGTATATTGCTGTGTGCATTGATGTGTATTAGCTGGTGCATGTATATGTATATGGTAGTGTGAATTGATATGTTTATGATGTGTGTACTGATATATATGGCTGTGTGCATTGATATATATTGGCTGTGTGCAATGATATGTATATTGGATGTGTGTATTGATATGTATATTGGCTGTGTGTGCTGATTAATATAAATAGCACAGGCTCTGCAGATTAAGAGTAAAGCCCCTTTGGCTGTACCTAGTGCTTAAAAATGCTATGTCCTTACCCATTGAAAATCAGCTTATTGTAGAAAACTAACTCATAGCCCACACAGTCATGTATCCCATGGCTATTTGCTTAGGGGGGGAGGGACAGCACCAGTCTCTTACCAAATAAGTTTTCTACTGATCATCGTAATTCCCAGGGGGGGTTACAGATAGTAGAACCTGGTTACAGCCATACCAATGTTTTAATCCAGTATATAAATCCGACCTCTAAATAGCTACGTATTTCCACTTAAATAAAGTGTCTTGCACAATCCAAATGGTATTTGTGCACAACAGAGAATCCTGACAGCTCCTGGAAATGCAATCATGTTCGAACATGTCTATAGAGTGTGGAGGAGGAAGAACCAAACCGTTTGCAAGAAGTACTGCCGAACGATGACATTCTGTTCTCTCTCAATATCTGTTCACCACTGGAGCTGCTTCTTGTGCAGGTGCTGCCATGCTGGTCCATGTCTGCTCAGGAAATAAAAAGGGTTTCTATTTCTCCTAATAACCCCGGGCTCATAGAAACGAAAACAAGGTGGAATTGGAGATAATCAGCAGAATACAAAGATTCTGTTCTCTCAGAGGAGTTGAAAGGAGCCTGGAACTCAGAAGAAATGTGGTCCTTCAGACGTGTCACCTGGGCCTGCTATCAACTGTAGGATGAACACTGACTGTCCCAGCAGCCATTTGTCAGTGTGTTACAATGGTTTAGGGAGAGCTGACAGTTGGAGTATTGAGAGACAGATTGTGCTGTGTGTGAATTCCAATAGCCAGTCTGCCAGCCAGTCCACCAGTCAGCTTTCCATCCAGTTCGCCCGACATAAACGCTTCTCTCTATATAATTAAACTGATACATTTTAAAAAGGAACAACTATACTCTATGTTAAACCACCCAAACCTCCCCCTCATCTGGGTAAAGGGGATCTCCACTGGTAGAAGTTTTATGGAAGAACAGGAGGTAAAGGGAGATGCTGTCTTAACCTCCTGTTTCAATTAAAAAAGTACAAGTGTGCATGCACATCGCACTTGCGCATCGCGTACTAGTCCGTAGAGGCCGCAGTGGAGGAGCAAGAGATCAGTTAAGTTTCTCACTTCGTTCCTGGCCCCTGTACTTTTTATTGAAGAATGGGAGGTAAGACACAGCTCCTTTACCTCCGTTCTTTAATAAACTAAATACAAAAAATGATTTTACCAGTAGAGATACCCTTTAAGGTCCTGACCCTGAGTTCCCTCTATTGGTCCATGTCGACTGTCAAAGTCCAGATTGTGGAGGGATGGAGCAGGAAGAAAGACTTTGACAGCTTGGAATGTGACGTATAGGACAACCCAAGGGTGAAGACCAGCAGTTAAGGTCCTTAAGGTCCTTGCCCTCTGTCTATCAGGTATGGGGAGTTACTAGAACATTGTTGTCCTGTTAATTTTGAATGTCACCTCTTATTGCCGTCAACTGCGTCCACAAACTTAATGTCAGGAAAATCAGGAATCACTTGGAGTTTCTTTATCTGTGACCAGTTCTTTTTTATCTTCATCAACTTCTCTATTGACTAGTAAAAATACGCCTCGCCCTCCTGCCCGCAAACTCTATATTCCTCCAATGGATTTCACAAGAGACCTCTACCAGACATCAACAGACGACTTAGAATTCACCCACATCTGACATTTTAGATCCTTGAAACCAGACCTTTTTACTGCAAATCTGCCATTAACCCTCCTTTCACGTATGTTTAGCACAATAAATAGAAGATCTTGGTTCCCCTTTCAGCTATGTTTAACCTTCGAATCTTCATTTTCTGCCATTTAACTTTCCCTTTCCTCTCTGCTACACAGAGATAGGACTTTTTTTTTCCTATTAAAATGAATTCCTGGCCCCTGCCATGTCAACATCAAGCAAGCTCCTGTGGCAGCTCTGTATAAATTACACTGCTTCCAGGAACATAGTCAAAATAGGTCAATGGTATGAAAGCTTCGCTGCGAGTGCGGAATGCAGGGAAATCACTGTGTCAGGATATTGCATGGCTGTTTGATTGGTAGCCTATAACGTTTGAATGAAAAATCAGAAAAGCTTTGTGAATTTCTTTATTTGCATCAGTTTTTATACTTTGATCCTCAGCTTTTTACACTTTTACCTCTGTGTGGGATTGAGATTAACTGCGCATTGCTGTTTACCGATAACTAGAGATGAACGAAACTGAAAATTCAAATGGACTAATGGGAGCAGAATATGGAATTTTCCATTAGGTGGAGGCCGCACTACAGCGTGGGAAATCCGCTTGCACGTGCGATTTTTCACAATCAGAGCATATGCAATGTGCAAAAAATCACAGCGCTCCAAAATGGATCACATTGCATGCAATGTGGCACACCAATATGACAGGCACTGCTCGTTTCTCGCACGCAGATAGCTAATCGCGATCAAGAACGCATTAGAAATGACACTAAGGTGTGTTTCACCATATTTTCAACTTTGATACAGACAAAAATTACTTTTTTTTATTTCCAGAAAGGTAGAGAAAACTGCTAAATCTCATTTTACTTACTATATGCAGATTACGGGCTGTGCTGTTCCTGTACGTGCGCCACTGTCAGCTTTCCGATCATCCCCCAATCCAAGTCAGAGAGGGGTAATGTGACGGATACAGTTGTTCATCTTTAAAAGAAAAAATCTTTCAGTAAAGCCAGTCTTAGTCTTGAGCATAAGTTAACAAACTTAAAGAAGCAGAAAGTGTCAGGCAGCCACAGCAACCAGGCCACATGGATGTCTTGTATAAAGAAAGGTATGGATTAGAAGGAAAATGTTATTCTCCCTCTTACAAAACATTGGTAAGGCCTCATTTGGAATATGCAGTGCAATTTTGGAATCTGTGTACAATAAGGACATCTTTGAAATGGAAGGGTTCAGAAAAGGGCAACTAATTAATAAGGGGATTGGGGGGAGCTTGAATATGAAGGGACTTGATAAGTTACAATATATACGCTAGAGAAAAGGCAATATCTGTTGTATTCAATTAGATCGTTGATCTAATTAAATACCACAGATAAACCATGACTGGATGAATGAGAACTTCACAAGCATAGAGAAAGGCACTTGCGTGGGGATATGATTAATGTGTTAAATACATTAACGGGCCATACAATAAACTATCTGGGGCATTGTTCACCAAGAGAGCATGTCAGAGGACACGTGGACATTCCTTAAGATATGAAGAAAAGGTGAGAACGTGTTAAAGCTATGGAACTGTCTTCCAGTGGACGTGTTGTGTGGATGGCAGGTTCATTGTTGGTTTAAAAAATAGTCGGGATGAGTTTCTGCAAACCAGGAATGTTGCAAGTACTGGTATGATACATAAAGTAGAGTTGATCCAAGGATAATTTCCGATTGCCACTTGGAGTCAGCAAGGAATTTTTTCCCCTTCATAATTGATCTTGATCAACAGTTAGCAGGAAATGAGGATATTGTAAATAGGTTGCGACTGGATGGACGTATGTCTTTACTCAACCTCAATATTACTATACTATACAATGTACTTTTGGGCAAATGAGCTATGCCCAAACAATGGCTTGGATAGAAGGAAGGTCTGGAAGTGACTGATTTCACACAATATGTTGATATATGCATCTATGTTGAGATTCAAATAAGTGATACATTATTTATATCATTGTTTTTTAGGATCAATCAAGCTAACATTTGTTTGAGTGTTAAAACTTCTCTTAAAAAATTCACATAAATCAAGCTCTCTCGCTCTCCCCCCATTCTTGATTGTAATTGAACCAGTAAATGTAGAACATGTCATAATATGAAAAAAACTTCAACAAAAAATCACTGTTCTTACGTATTTTGTTCACAGGTTTCCATTATGAACACAGTGAGAAGTTCCTTCTACTGGTAAATGAATTTAGACTAGTTACCGTACGCAGACATTCATTTAGTCTTAGGCTGGGTAGGGACTTTTGTCCCGACCGAGTGCTTGGTACGACGTGAGCGTACGGCGGGAAAATGTCCGTCGCCGCGAAAATTAGTCCATGGCTGAATTTTGTGAACGATCTACCGTAGGGAAAATGCACGATCGATCAGAATTTTCAGACATGCCCAATCATTCATTCGTCCGAACGAACGTCGATGTTTGTCGCGCCTCCCGCCCCACACCAGCCAATATTTTCAGCCAATCGACCGAAAGTGCTTGTGAACGGTCGCTCAGCCAAAATATGTTGGTGTGTACCCAGCCTAACCATGTAAGAAAAGGATGTTGGAGAACTGAACTGCTTTGCCACTGGCTCTGGTCTGGCTGAATATTATCTAAGGTGCCCATACGCAATACAATCCTAATCTAGCAATGTTGGGTACCCATACATACAGCTATAGGATACGTGTGTCAGATGCTGTTAGAACATTTATAGAAACAAATCTATAATAGGATACGAGCATTGTATGATTGGATCTTAGGGGAAGGCCCCACTATGTTCTTTTTGTTTGCGCATGCGTGTTTTTTTTATCATTAAAAATGCGGCAACGCCACCGAAAACGCGGGGTTTCGGATTCGATTGCGCATGCGATTTACGTTTCGCATTTTTTTTAAATGGCAATCGCATGGGTTTTTCTATAGCTAATGAGTAACGCATGTGCAAACGCAACAAAATCGCATGCGATCCCGTGTGTGGCGCAGTGTAGCCGTGCCCTAATGTTGATTACTTCCTCATATTTCTGATTGTGACAAGATCTGAATTAAATTAAAATAAGAGGGAGGGCAAACAAGGAGAAGGAGCCAGAAAGCTGTTACTGCTGAGAATAGGTCCTTGATATCAGCTGTGTTGTTGGAAGAAGAACAAGGTTTAAGTGTTCATAGAAGAGTTTCTTTGTCACTCAATACCTTTTGGCCTTAGGCACCAACAACTTAATCTGTGAATTATGATGCATGAATTACTATGCTTGTAAAATTCTGTGCACGCAGACTGCATCGTACAATTAACAGTACAGCGCCACTTGCATCCCACATCCCCTGGACCAGTATTTCTCTCATTTTACATGGTAACAAATTCAATTCTAAATTATTTCCAACATCAGTTTCAAGGGGAACTAAAGGTAAATCTGATGTTTGTTAAAAAATATCCTGCTAATATTATATTAAAACATACTCTTGAGTTTTAGGGTTTCGTGGGAAATGAAAACACATCTGTTTTTAATGATGATTTTTCAGTACAATTGAGGAGGAAATTCAATGGAGAACATAAGCCCAAATTTTTATTTTCTCCCAGATATGCAAAATATCCCTCTTCTAATACACCAATAAAGTGTAACTACAGTAGAAATAGCATATTGGCTGTGTGTATTGATATACAGTATATATATTGGCTGTGTGCACTGATATACAGTATATATATTGGCTGTGTGTATTGATATACAGTATATATATATTGGCTGTGTGCACTGATATACAGTATATATATTGGCTGATACAGTATATATATTGGCTGTGTGTATTGATATACAGTATATATATATTGGCTGTGTGCACTGATATACAGTATATATATTGCCTGTGTGCAATGATATACAGTATATATATTGGCTGTGTGTATTGATATACATATTTATATTGGCTGTGTGTATTGATATACAGTATATATATTGGCTGTGTG
>CM033475.1:212284581-212459115 GCA_019447015.1 Hymenochirus boettgeri | reverse complement strand
CATTGATATGTATATTGGCTGTGTGCATTGATATGTATATTGGATGTCTGCATTGATATATATTGGATGTGTGTATTGATATGTATATTGGCTATGTGTATTGATATATATATATATTGGATGTGTGTATTTCTATGTAAATTTTATGTGTGCACTGATATATATTGTATGTGTGGTATTGGTATGTATATTGCGGTGTGCATTAATGTGTATTAGCTGTGTGCATTGATACGTATATTGGATGTGTGCATTGATATGTAAATTGGTAGTGTGCATTGATATGTATATTGGCTGTGTGTATTGATATGTATATTGGCTGTGTGTGCTGATTAATATAAATAGCACAGGCTCTGCAGATTAAGAGTAAAGCCCCTTTGGCTGTACCTAGTGCTTAAAATGCTATGTCCTTACCCATTGAAATTCAGCTTATTAGTAGAAAACTAACTCATAAGCCACACTAGTCCATGTATCCCATGGCTCATTGGCTTAGGGGAGGGACAGCACCAGTCTCTTACCAAATAAGTTTTCTACTGATCATCCGTATTCCCAGGGGGGTACAGATAGTAGAACCTGGGTTACAGCCATACCAATGTTTTAATCCAGTATATAAATCCGACCTCTAAATAGCTTACGTATTTCCACTTTAAATAAAGTGTCTTGCAAATCCAAATGGTTATTTGTGCACAACAGAGAATCCTGACAGCTCCTGGAAATGCAATCATGTTCGAACATGTCTATAGAGTGTGGAGGAGGAAGAACCAACCGTTTGCAAGTACTCGCTGAACGATGACATTCTGTTCTCTCTCAATATCTGTTCACCACCTGGAGCTGCTCTTGTGCAGGTGCTGCCATGCTGTGTCCATGTCTGCTCAGGAAATAAAAAGGGTTTCTATCTTCTCCTAATAACCCCAGGGGCCCCCTCAAGAAAGAAACAAGGCTGGAAATTGGAGATAATCAGCAGAATACAAAGATTCTGTTTCTCAGAGGAGCTTGAAAGGAGCCTGGAACTTCAGAAGAAATGTGTCCTTCAGACGTGTCCACCCTGGGCCCTGCTATCAACTGTAGGATGAACACTGACTGTCCCAGCAGCCATTTGTCAGTGTGTTACAATGGTTAGGGAGACGAGACATTGGAGTATTGAGAGACAATTTGTGCGTGTGTGATTCCAATAGCCATTCTGCCAGCCAGTCCACCAGTCAGCTTTCCATCCAGTTCCCCGACATAAACGCTTCTCTCTATATAATTAAACTGATACATTTTATAAAAGGACAACTATACTCTATGTAAACCACCCAAACCTCCCCCTCATCTGGTTAGGATCTCCACTGTAGAATTTATGGAAGAACAGGAGGTAAGAGCTGTGTCTTACCTCCTGTTCTCAATAAAAAGTACAAGTGTGCATGCACATCGCACTTGCGCATCGCGTACTAAGTCCGTCAAGGGCCGCGTGGAGGAGCAAGAGATCAGTTAAGTTCCTCACTTCGTTCCTGGCCCCTGTACTTTTTATTGAAGAATGGGAGGTAAGACACAGCTCCTTTACCTCCTGTTCTTTAATAAATAAACTAAATACAAAAAAATGATTTTACCAGTAAAGAACCCTTTAAGTCCTGACCCCTGAGTTCCCTCTATTGTCCATGTCAACTGCAAAGTCCAGATTGTGGAGGGATGGAGCAGGAAAGACTTTGACAGCTTGGAATGTGACGTATAGGGACAACCCAGGGTTGAAGACCAAGCAGTTAAGTCCTTAAGGTCCTTGCCCTCTGTACTATCAGGTATGGGAGTTACCTAGAACATTGTTGTCCTTAATTCTGAAATGTCACCTCTTATTGCCGTCAACTGCGTCACATAACTTAATGTCAGGAAAATCAGGAATCACCTTGGAGTTTCTTTATCTGTAGCCATGTTCTTTTTTACTCATCAACTTCTCTATTGACTTATAAATACGCCTCTGCCCTCCTGCTAAACTCTATATCCCTTCCAATGGATTCACAAAGATCCTCTACCAGACATCAACAACGACTTAGAATTCACCCGCACATCTGACATTTTAGATCCTTGAAAACCAGACCTTTACTGCAAATCTGCCTTAACCTCCTTTCACGTAATGTTTAGCAAAAAATAATAGAAGATCTTGTTCCCCTTTCCAGCCTTTAACCTCAGAATCTTCATTTTCTGCCATTTAACTTTCCCTTTCCCCTGCTACAACGAGATAGGACTTTTTTTTTCCTATTAAAAATGAATTCCTGGCCCCTGCCCATGTCAACATCAAGCAATGCTCCTGTGGCAGCTCTGTATAAACTACACTGCTTCCCAGGAACATAGTCAAAATAGGTCATGGTAGAAAGCTTCGCTGCGAGTGCGGAATGCAGGGAAATCACTGTGTCAGGATATTGCATGGCTGTTTGGATTGTAGCCATAACGTTTGAATGAAAAATCAGGAAAAGCTTCTGTGAATTCTTTATTTGCATCAGTTTATACTTTGATCCTCAGCTTTTTACACTTTACCCTTCGGTGAGAGATTAACTGCTGCATTGCTGTTTACCGATAACTAGAGATGAACGAACTGAAAATTCATAATGGACCCTAATGGGAGCAAATATTGGAATTTTCACTTAGGTGGGAGGCCGCACTACAGCGTGGGAAATCCTTGCACTGCGATTTTTCACAATCAGAGCATATGCAATGTGCAAAAAAATCACAGGCGCTCCAAAATGGATCACATTGCATGCAATGTGGCCACCCATATTGACAGGCCTGCTCTGTTTCTCGCACGCAGATAGCTAATCGCGATCAGAAGCGCATTAGAAATGCACTAGTGTTTTCACCATCATCACTATTTTCAACTTTGATACAGACAAAAATTACTTTTTTTTATTTCCAGAAAGGTAGAAAACTGCTAAATCTCATTTTTACTTACTATTGCAGATCTCTCGGTGTGTGTTTCCTGTTTAAGTTTTGGCGCCACTGTCAGCTTTCCTGATCATCCCCCAATCCAAGTCAGAGAGAGGGTAATGCTGAGGATACAGTTGTCATCCTTTAAAAGAAAAAATCTTTCAGTAAAGCCAAGTCTTTGAGCATAAGTTAACAAACTTAAAGGAAGCAAGAAGTGTCAGGCAGCCACAGCCAGAGCCAGCATGGTATTGTCTTGTATAAAGAAAGGTATGGATTCAAGGAAGGAAAATGTTATTCTCCCTCCTTACAAAACATTGGTAAGGCCTCATTTGGAATATGCAGTGCAATTTTGGAATCCTGTGTACAATAAGGACATCTTTGAAATGGAAAGGGTTCAGAAAAGGGCAACTAAATTAATAAGGGGATTGGGGGAGCTTGAATATGAAGAGACTTGATAAGTTACAATTATATACGCTAGAGAAAAGGCATATCTGTTGTATTCAATTAGATCAGTTGATCTAATTAAATACAACAGATAAACCATGACCTGGATGAATGAGAACCTTCACAAGCATAGAGAAAAGGCACTTGCGTGGGGATATGATTAATGTGTATAAATACATTAACGGGCCATACAATAAACTATCTGGGGCATTGTTCACCAAGAGAGCATGTCAGAGGACACGTGGACATTCCTTAAGATATGAAGAAAAAGGTGAGAACGGTAAAGCTATGGAACTGTCTTCCAGTGGACGTTGTGATGGCAGGTTCATTGGTTGGTTTAAAAAATAGTCTGGATGAGTTTCTGCAAACCAGGAATGTTGCAAGTTACTGGTATTGATACATAAAGTAGAGTTGATCCAAGGATATTTCCGATTGCCACTTGGAGTCAGCAAGGAATTTTTTCCCCTTCATAAATTGATCTTGATCAACAGTTAGGCAGGAAATGAGGATATTGCTAAATAGGTTGGACTGGATGGACGTATGTCTTTACTCAACCTCAACTAATACTATACTATACAATGTTACTTTTTGGGCAAAATGAGCATGCCCAAACCAATGGCTTGGATAGAAGGAAGGTCTGGAAGTGACTTGATTTCACACATATATGTATGTATATATGCATCTATGTTTGAGAATTTCAAATAAGTGATACATTATTTATATCATTGTTTTTAGGATCCAATCCAGCTAAACATTTGTTTGAGGTTAAACTTCTCCTTAAAAAATTCACATAAATCAAGCTCTCTCGCTCTCCCCCCCATTCTTGATTGATAATTGAACCAGTAAATGTAGAACATGTCATAATATGAAAAAAAACTTCAACAAAAACTCACTGTTTCTTACGTATTTTGTTCACAGGTTTCCATTAATGAACACAGTGAGAAGTCTTTCTTACTGGTAAATGAATTTAGTACTTAGTTACCGTAGCAGACATTCATTTAGTCTTAGGCTGGGTAGGGGACTTTTTGTCCCGACCGAGTGCTTGGTACGAGTGAGCGCTCGGCCGGGAAAAATGTCCGTCGGTCGCGACAAATTAGTCCATGGCTGAATTTGTGAACGATCTACCGTAGGGAACTGCACGATCGATCAGAATTTTCCGACATGCCCAATCATTCATTCGTCCGAACGAACGATCGATGTTGGTCGCGGCCTCCCGCCCCACACCAGCCAATATTTTCAGCCAATCGACCGAAAGTGCTGTGAATCGGTCGCTCAGCCAAAAATATTGTCTGGTGTGTACCCAGCCTAACCATGTAAGAAAAGGATGTTGGAACTGAAACTGCTTTGCCACTGAGCTCTGGTCTGGCTGAATATTATCTAAAGGTGCCCATACGCATTAACAATCCTAATCTAGCAATGTTGGGATATCCCATTATCATACAGCTATAGGATCACGTGTGTCAGATTGCCTGTTAAGAACATTATAGAAACAATATCTATAATAGGATACGAGCATTGTATGATTGGCATCTTAGGGATAGGCCACACTATCGTTCTTTTTTGTTTGCGCATGCGTTTTTTATCATTAAAATCGCGGCAACGCACCGAAAACGCGGGTTTTCGGATTCGATTGCGCATGCGATTTACGTTTCGCATTTTTTTTAAATGCAATCGCATGGGTTTTTCTATAGCTAATGAGTAACGCATGTGCAAACGCAACAAAATCGCATGCGATCCCGTGTGTGGCGCAGTGTAGCCGTGCCCTTAATGTTGATTATTTCCTCATTATTTCCTGATGTGACAAGATCCTGAATTAAAATTAAAATAAAGAGGAGGGCAAACAAGGAGAAGGAGCCAGAAAGCTGTTACTGCTTGAGAATAGTGTCCTTGATATCAGCTGTGTTTTTGTTGGAGAAACAAGGTTTAAGTGTCTAGTAGAAGAGTTTCTTTGTCACTCAATACCTTTTGGCCTTAGGCACCAACAACTTAATCTGTGAATTAATGATGCATGGAATTACTATGCTTGTAAAATTCTGTGCACGCAGCTGCATCGTACAATTAACAGTACAGCGCCACTTGCATCCACATCCCCTGGACCAGTTATCTTTCTCTCATTTTACTGGTAACAAATTCAATTCTAAAATTATTTTCCAACATCAGTTTTCAAGGGGAACTAAAGGTAAATCTGATGTTTTGTTAAAAACGTATCCTGCTTAATATTATATTTAAAACATACTCTTGAGTTTTAGGGTTGTGGGAATAAAACACATCTGTTTTTAATGATTTTTCAGTAAAATTAGGAAATTCAATGGAGAACTAAGCCCAAATTTTTATTCTCCAGAATCTGAAAATATCCTCTCTAAATACACCAATAAAGTGTAACTACAGTAAATAGCAATAAAGTAACTGTAACCCCCTGAGGAACTGAATGAAATAACCGTGTGTATGTAGAGTGACTGGCCACACCCCTAGCCTCAGTCCAGAGTGCCTAATCTGTCCTGTAAAAGGATTGGCTAGAGGCTACTAGTGGGTGTGACCAACTGTAACAAGTTCCTGCAGCATCTTAGGACTGAGCATGTGTAAAGAATACAATGGTCTGTGACCACACTGTGTGATACTGGAATGCTGGGAAATAAAACACAAACCCTATCTTAGAAAAGAAAATTCTTAACAACAATATCAAAATGAGTGGGGGGACATGGATTACTGCTTTTATATCAAGGAGACCTACCTTCTAGCGATACACTAATGTGGCCTCAGCCTTAAAATGTACTTAAATAGCCTTTTATTTTATTGTAGTAATGTAAACCGTGTTTGTTATTGTTTAATTCTTTACTGAATGGTTGGTTCTATTATAAAATATAGTCGTCTCTACACTTGTGAAAGTCATGGGAAATATTTCCCTTCAGGGACCCCTTTGGGGACACGTACTTGCATATTTTAATGTTCCAATGAGTGCAGTCTAAATAACATGTTTTGCCTTTAAAATTGATATCTGCATAAATATTTGAGCATCCGAAGAAGTAATGAAAGCTGATGATTGTTGTGTATTGAAGCCGAGAATAGGCAGATTATAACAGTACCTTTATTAGCAGGTTCATGCAGGGCTTATACAACTGTACCATAGACTCTAGTTCTATACAGTATAGTAAGTACTGTGTATACACAGTGTGACTATGTGCACAGTGACATATACTGGCCATCTGTATAACACCACATATTCCCCCTATAGTAGGAAAGCATTTGGGAAAATTAAAGGACAACTATACTCACCTCACCCTCGCTCCTCTTCCTCCATAGCTGCATAGTACCCAGGGTGAGGACCTAAAATCGCTAAGTCCTCACCCTGGGTACTTTACCTAACTCCTGCACTACTTACCGCAAATCTGCTTCGCAGATCGCTCCATTCCTCCGCTCTTCCTGCTTCAGTGACAGATCGCAAGGCAGCAAATAGGAAGATATGCTTTGCAAGGAGGCGTGTCTTCCAATTGGCTGCCTCGCGACTGTCACTGACAGTAGAAGAGAGGTGGAACAGTGTGGATCGGTGAAGCAGATTTGCAGTAAGTAGTGCAGGAGTTAGGGAAAGTACCCAGGGTGAGGCGATTTTAGGTCCTCACCCTGGGTACTATGCTGCAGTGGATCGGGGAAAAGGTGAGTATAATTGCCCTTTAACTAAACAACAACAATGCAAAACAACAACAATGCATCTTAAAACAATACTATACATTCTTCACATGACATAGTCCTGGGTCCATGTAGGTGGTTTTCTGATTCTCTCAGTACGCCTTATAGGTTCACTTTCCTCAGGCCTATTGCAGTTGGCATCAGGAATAGGAGAATGTCCTTCATCAAATGGAGCTTCCCCAAAGTCATATCTAGCAGGCGCAAGGCGACTTGCATTCCATATGCGTCCATCAGACAGTTCATATGTGTATGGTCCTCACTGGCGTCTCACTTCCAGTGGTGAAGTAACTTTAAATTGTCCTTGTTTCAATAGTCCTGGTTTCCTAATTCTGACTAAAGATCCAGGCTGGAAGTGCAATTCTCTTGCACCACATTTTCTGTCAGTATACCGTATATACTCGAGTATAAACCGACCCGAGTATAAACCGAGGTACCCAATTTCACCTAAAAAATCGAATAAAAGTTGTTGACTCGAGTATAAACCGAGGGTAGAAACTTGGCATTCAAGATGTTTGGAAACTACAACTCCCAGCTAATAAAGCATGCTGGGAGTTTTAGTTTCCAAACATCTTGAATGCCACCCTCACTTGGGAGAGAGCCCACAGGTACAAACTTAACTGGGTTTGAGGGTGAGGGTGGCATTCAAGATGTTTTGGAAACTACAACTCCCAGCATGCTTTATTAGCTGGGAGTTGTAGTAGTTTCCAAACATTTGAATGCCAAGTGAGGGTGGCTTTCAAGATGTTTGGAAACTACAAACTCCCAGCATGCTTTATTAGCTGGGAGTTGTAGTTTCCAAACATCTTGATGCCACCTCACTGGCATTCAAGATGTTTGGAAACTACAACTCCCAGCTAATAAGCATGCTGGGAGTTGTAGTTTCAAAACATCTTGAATGCACCCTCACCCTCAAACCCAGTAAGTTTGTACCTGTGGGCTCTCTTCATCCAGGATCTGTGGGCTTCCTCCATCCAAGGGCTTCCTGGGACTGTGTGCTGGTAAGTTCCTCTCCATTCCGGCAGCAGCGTCCTCTCCATTCCGGCAGCAGCATCCTCTCCATTCCAAGCCCGGCGCCAATTAGTGACGTCAGCTGGCGCGCCAGTACATGGACTGATCGTGCGGCTGCCGGAATGGAGAGGTCGCTGCTGCCGGAATGGAGAGGACGCTGATCTTCAATGGTGAGTGACTCGATTTTTCAGCCTGAAAAACTCGGTTTATACTCGAGTATATACGGTAAGCCTTGTATTTGGCTTGTTGACGATTGACAATGTCAGCCGTAGATGACTTTGTAGGCACAGAATGTTTTGGAAGCTTGATGTCTGCAACATGTAACTTAGTGCGCATCTGTCTGCCATGTAAAATCAGCTGAGATGCTTGGGTTGTTGCATGGCACTTGCTCTGTAATTATGTAGGAACTCTGTTTTAAATACTTTCCACGATTTTCCAGTAAGATTTGCTGTCTGTAGTGCTTCTTTCAGACTTCTGTTGAATCGCTCGATTTTTCCATTTGCTTGTGGGTAATACACTGAAGATTTCCTATACACAATATTCCTCTCAGAAAGAATGCAAACTCAGATGAGACAAACTGTGGTCCGTTGTCTGATATTAACTCCTTTGGATTACCTTCTCTGCTGAAGACTGTAGACAGAAATGTTATAACTGTAGCTGATGTTATATGAGAAACAAATGCAATTTCAGGCCATTACTGAATAGTCTATCAAGGTTATAGCAAATCTACAATCCAAAGGAGCATCTGCAAAAGGACCCACAATATAATGGCAAGTTTTTCCAATGCTGAATCAGGAAATGGTACAGGTTGAAGTGGTGGTGTATGTGTGATAGCTGTTTTGTCGTGATTCTGACAAGTAACACAAGAATGAATGGCAGTTACTACATCAGCATCCATTGCAGGCCACCAGTATAGGTCTCGTAGTCTTTGTTTGTACGTACGATTCCTTGATGATTCTCATGTGCAAGTTGTATGATATTTCTCGCAAGGTCTCTGGTACCAGTAAGCGGTGGGCTCCGGACAACATAGCCATCTACTAATGACAGTTCATGTTTAATCCTGTAGTAAGGTTGAAGATCAGGCCTGAGTTTTTCTCTGTAATCGGCATTTGCTTTGTAGGATGTCCCGTAGTTTTTGTTGAATTGGACATGTGAGCAAGCTTGCTTAAAATCAGTAGCTGTAACGTAGATGAAAGTAAATCAGTTAGTGCTACCACTTCTATGTCCTCATCCAGTGTATCAGAAGCTGCAGGTAAAGGTAAACGCGAAAACAATCAGCGGTAGCATTTTTCAAACCTGGTTTGTATTGCATTTGTAATTGAAATCAGTAGCCTTGCTGACCATCTAGCTATACGCATTCCAGCTCTTCCTAGTCCCTGTGTAGTAAGCAGTGTAGTTAAAGGGCTGTGATCCAGTACATAAGGTAAATTCTCTACCCCAGAGGTAGGTTCTCCATTTTTCTGTTGCCCAACACAGGCTAGTGCTTCTTTTTCAACTGTTGAGTACTTACGTTCTGTCTCTGTAAGTGTTCTGGATGCAAATGCAACAGTTTTCTCTGAATGATCATCCTGGATCTGTGTGAGAACTGCACCAACGCCATAGTCTGAAGCGTCTGTAGTAACCATAGTGGGTAGGGTAGGATCAAATAAAGCTAGTGCCGGACTGTTTACAATTAACTGTTTCACTATGTCAAAGCTATGTTGAGCAGTCTCTGACCAAACCAGGCTTGAAGTTCCCCGTAGTAGTGCTCTAAGTGGTCCACTACTGAAGCATAGTAGGAATAAACTTAGAGTACCATGAAAGAAGACCTAAGAAAGCTCGTAAGGTCTGAAAATCAGAGGGGTAGGAGCTTGTGTAACTGCGATGACATGATCAGGGTCAGGCAGTAATCCCTCCTGTGAAATTATATGACCCAGAAATGACAGCTGAGTTGTCTGAAGTGACATTTGAAAGGTTCAGTTTCAGTCTGCTAAATCAATACGTTTCAGAACCTTGTCTAGATACTTGTCATGAATATCCATAGTTGGAGCATAGACAATTATATCATCCAGTAGCATTGTACACCACGTATGTCATGCAGTATGGAAGACATCAGTCTTTGAAACAACTCGGTGCTGAAGCCAGTCCATAAGTACACGCTTGAACTGAAATAACCCATCATGGGTGAAAATGCAGTGAGGTCTCTGCTTTCCTCATGCAGTAATACTTGATGATAAGCACTCTGGAGATCCAGGGTAGAAAAGAATTTTGTCCTGAAGTTTGAAAATATTTCCTCTATGTGTGGCAAGGGATGGTTATCCATAACAACTGTTTATTAGAGCAGTAGATCAACACACAATCTATACCTCCAGTTTTCTTCATTGTTACAACGATTGGTGAAACCCCTTAAGGGATTCTGCTTTTTCAATCACCTCTTGCTCTACCAGTTCTTTAGTTCGTGAGACAAACTCCCTTACAGAGTAGGGCAATCGCCTTAATTTCTGGCGTAACTGGTTTTACCTCTGGTCTCAACTTAATTTTATGCACAAAGTTCTTGCACAGCCCAGTGGAGTATTGCTTTGTAGTGAAATTTTAGACACAGGCTGTGTGAAGGCACTGGTGCTGTGGTAATGAGACCATTAACTAATTGTAGGTTTAATGCTGCAAAGAGATCCCGTCCAAGTATAGCAATACCCTGCTTCACAATGTAAAAGTCACATTTTGCAATTTGATTCAAATTACAAAGTCAATGGCAAACAACCAAGCACAGGGATTGGATCTTTAAGTAACTGACCAGTCTCAGGGCAGGTGCAACAAGCGTATTTTTTGCAAGTATTTCAAGTAAATATCCTTTGGTAATATAGAAACAGCGGAACCTGAATCCAGCATCAGACTTATGGAGTGTCCCTTGTCAGCAGAAGCAGTATAGGCATGACAGTGCATAGAACTGTCTGAATAATTGTACAAGCTTATCCACACTCAATCTGTAACATTTGTAGTAGTGACTTCATGAACATCTTTAGCAGAACTACAGCAGATCTTAGCAAAATGACCTACCTTTTTGCATTTGCGGCACTGTACAGCTTTTGCTGGACATGTAGCATAATTTGCAGTGTGTGTGTTGAACCACAGCGAAAGCAGTATTTTGTATTTTGCAGTGAATCCCTTTCCTTAGCACTGTATTGTCTCTGTGATTGTGCATTATAGGCCACATAACTGGGCTCACAGTCTGTACATTCCCAGCAGTCCATTGACTGAGAGTTTTAGCTTCTTCCACTGCAGTTTCTATTTGGCTAGCAATGGTAATAGCCTTTGCAAGGGTTAAGTCCTGTTCTAGGATCAGTCTCTCTCTAATGCGCAGTAAATTTGTTTTTTCCACTATTTGGTCTCTTAGCATTTCATCTGTAAGATTCCCGGACTGACAGGTAACCACCAGCTCTCTCAAAGCTGCTACAAGTTGTGCTGTGGATTCGCCATGGCGTTGTCCACGTTGGCGGAATTTACCGTATATACTCGAGTATAAGCCGAGGTTTTTAGGTTTAAAAATTAACCTAAAAACCTTGACTCGACTTATACTCGAGTCACAAGGAACTTACCTGCAATCCAGAGGCAGCCGCGAGTCCGGCCGGCAGTTCCCAGTAGTTCTTCGCGGTTGCGCGATGACGTCATCACGCACGCTGGCGGGATGACGTCATCGCGCAGCGCGAAGCATTAATGGGAACTGCCGGCCGGACTCGCGGCTGCCTCTGGATTGCAGAGAGAGGAAGACTGAAGACCAGGTACGGGTAAGTGAGCTGGGGGGGACTGGGGGGAGGGCTGGGGGTACTGGGGGGAGGGCTGGGGGGACAGTATGCCATGCAGACACCCACATTACCTTTACTATAGGTGGTTGGAAACTACAACTCCCAGCAACCAAGCGCTGGGAGTTGTAGTTTCCAAACATCTACAGTGGAAAGGTATTTGGGTGGGGGACAGTATGTCATACAGTAACCCCCAATACCTTTACTATAGAGTGGTTGGAAACTACAAATCCCAGCAACTAAGCATGCTGGGAGTTGTAGTTTCCAAACATCTACAGTGGAAAGGTATTAGGGTTACTGTATACCCTCGGCTTATACTCGGGTCAATCATCTTTTCTAATTTTTGAGGCAAAAATGGGTGGACTATTACAGATGTATTGTGGACTATTACAGATGTAATAGATCTGGGGGGGAGGGCTGGGGGGACAGTATGCCATGCAGACACCCACATTACCTTTTTACTATAGGTGGTTGGAAACTACAACTCCCAGCAAAGCATGCTGGAGTTGTAGTTTCCAAACATCTACAGTGGAGGTATTTGGGTGGGGGACAGTATGTCATACAGTAACCCCCATACCTTTCTACTATAGTGGGTGGAAACTACAACTCCCAGCAACTAAGCATGCTGGGAGTTGTAGTTTAAACATCTACAGTGGAAAGGTATTAGGGTTACTGTATACCCTCGGCTTATACTCGGGTCAATCATCTTTTCTAATTTTTGAGGCAAAAATGGGTGCCTCGGCTTATACTCGAGTCGGCTTATACTCGAGTATATACGGCATATCTTTCAGCAACCACATTCACTCTGGGCACAAAAAAGTTCTTTATAGCTGTAAGAGCAGTGTCATAAGTCTCATCAGGTAATGGTAATGTATAGAATAAACACAATCCAAAACGAGTCCCAATACTGAATCCACCACAGGGACGCCCGGAAACCCCCTACCAGGCCAAACACAACACAGAGGAGAAGGCTCTGAATCGTTCCCGCGACCGCAGCAGCGACCCAGGCCAGGCCCCACCTAGAACAGAATAAATAAGTACCCTGTGTACACAGTAAGACACATAAAAATATTAATAAGAACAAAAATACAATTTATTAAACCTAACACAATCACATATACACAGCTGGCCAGCTGTCACGATAATGGTACCAATATATATCGCTAAGAACCTCTAAAATATAAATATCTAGTGATAAGTAAAATCCATAGAGAACCATATATATGTACGACTTAATATTCTAGAGCAAATGAGCATATCCAGTAGGAGGTCTATAAAAAACTTTCTAAAACTGAAATGTTCATAGTCCAGAACATTCAAATGCAACTGTTGAATAGAAAAAGATAAAAGATCCTTCCAAATCTTCCAGAGTCCAAATATATTATTCCTTAAGTAGAATGTGTGCACACAAAATCGTGAGGTGGTACAGTCAGTGAAAAAAAGTGAGCTTAATACATCACCGCTCCTAACAGAGTGATCCTCCCGACCTTTCCGATGATCCACCAATCCCCTGGACTGCCGTATATTGGTGCTGTCCGTGGCCTCTCCGCACTTGGGATTCTTGTATGGGGATCTTGAAGTACTGGTATACCTCGTATATTCTGTATGTTAGTCGGGTTTTCAGACCTCGTGGTGGTGTGTTTGTAAAGCTCCGTTTCTGCTTACACTGTCCAACCTCCTTCTTTCGGTGTACGTCACTATGACGCGTTTCGCTCCTCAGAGCTTCTTCAGATAGTGCCCCCCACCTACTCACCGGCTTCTTTTATGGACTATAAGTCGGACCTTCATTGGTCCATTTTCTACTTCCCATTGTTCGTATTATTCGGATTCCTCCTCATCTGATTAAATCAATGGGTGTCTTTTCAGGAACCTAATGGGTTGTATAAAGCATAATCTAACCCAATACAATCAAAAACAGTTCGATCCCATATTTGCATAATTCATGCTATTTTTTATGTATATTATTTTTTAATTTTTATTTTTTTATTTATTTTATTTTCACATGGTGCTTCTAAATCCATATATCGCTCTCCTCAGTTTTGATTTGATGTTCCATCATTTAGTGGACTATTACAGATGTTCATAATATATAGGCTAGAGAAATGGGGTCAGAATATGAAAGTATAAAACCGAAGGGTCTTAATGACCAAGTAGAACTGACCCCATTTCTCTAGCCTATATATTATGAACATCTGTAATAGTCCACTAAATGATGAAACATCAAATCAAAACTGAGGAGAGCGATATATGGATTTAGAAGCACCATGTGAAAATAAAAATAAAATAAAAAAATTTAAAAATTCAAAAATATATAATACATAAAAAATAGCAATGAATTATGCAAATATGGGATCGAACTGTTTTTGATTGTATTGGGTTAGATTATGCTTTATACAACCCATTAGGTTCCTGAAAAGACACCCATTGATTTTAATCAGATGAGGAGGAATCCGATTAATACCAACAATGGGAAGTAGAAAATGGACCAATGATGGTCCGACTTAGAGTCCATAAAAGAAGCCGGTGAGTAGGTGGGCGTTACTATCTGACGAAGCTCTGAGGAGCGAAACGCGTCAGTGACGTACACCGGAAGAAAGAGGTTGGACAGTGTAAGCAGAAACGGAGCTTTACAAACACACCACCACGAGGTCTGAAAACCCGACTAACATACAGAATATACGAGGTATACCAGTACTTCAGGATCCCCATACAAGAATCCCAAGTGCGGAGAGGCCATGGACAGCACCAATATACGGCAGTCCGGGGGATTGGTGGATCATCTGAAAGGTCGGGAGGATCACTCTGTTAGGAGCGGTGATGTATTAAGCTCACTTTTTTCACTGACTGTACCACCTCACGATTTTGTGTGCACACATTCTACTTAAGGAATAATATATATGGACTCTGGAAGATTTGGAAGGATCTTTTATCTTTTTTCTATTCAACAGTTGCATTGAATGTTCTGGACTATGAAATCATTTACAGTTTTAGAAAGTTTTTTATAGACCTCCTACTGGATATGCTCATTTGCTCTAGAATATTAAGTCGTACATATATATGGTTCTCTATGGATTTTACTTATCACTAGATATTTATATTTTAGAGGTTCTTAGCGATATATATTGGTACCATTATCGTGACAGCTGGCCAGCTGTGTATATGTGAATTCCAATAGCCAGTCTGCCAGCCAGTCCACCAGTCAGCTTTCCATCCAGTCCGCCCGACATAAATGCTTCTCTCTATATAATTAAACTGATACATTTTATAAAAGGACAACTATACTCTATGTAAACCACCCAAACCTCCCCCTCATCTGGTTAAAGGGGATCTCCACTGGTAGAAGTTTTATGGAAGAACAGGAGGTAAAGGAGCTGTGTCTTACCTCCTGTTCTTCAATAAAAAGTACAAGTGTGCATGCACATCGCACTTGCGCATCGCGTACTAAGTCCGTCAGAGGCCGCAGTGGAGGAGCAAGAGATCAGTTAAGTTCTCTCACTTCGTTCCTGGCCCCTGTACTTTTTATTGAAGAATGGGAGGTAAGACACAGCTCCTTTACCTCCTGTTCTTTAATAAAACTAAATACAAAAAAATGATTTTACCAGTAGAGATACCCTTTAAGGTCCTGACCCCTGAGTTCCCTCTATTGGTCCCATGTCAGACTGTCAAAGTCCAGATTGTGGAGGGATGGAGCAGGAAAGACTTTGACAGCTTGGAATGTGACGTATAGGGACAACCCAAGGGTGAAGACCAAGCAGTTAAGGTCCTTAAGGTCCTTGCCCTCTGTACTATCAGGTATGGGGAGTTACCTAGAACATTGTTGTCCTTTAATTCTGAAATGTCACCTCTTATTGCCGTCAACTGCGTCACATAACTTAATGTCAGGAAAATCAGGAATCACCTTGGAGTTTCTTTATCTGTAGCCATGTTCTTTTTTATCTTCATCAACTTCTCTATTGACTATATAAATACGCCTCTGCCCTCCTGCTAAACTCTATATTCCTTCCAATGGATTTCACAAGATCCTCTACCAGACATCAACAGACGACTTAGAATTCACCGCACATCTGACATTTTAGATCCTTGAAAACCAGACCTTTTACTGCAAATCTGCCATTAACCCTCCTTTCACGTAATGTTTAGCAAATAAATAGAAGATCTTGGTTCCCCTTTCCAGCCTTTAACCTTCAGAATCTTCATTTTCTGCCATTTAACTTTCCCTTTCCTCTCTGCTACACAGAGATAGGACTTTTTTTTTCCTATTAAAAATGAATTCCTGGCCCCTGCCCATGTCAACATCAAGCAATGCTCCTGTGGCAGCTCTGTATAAATCTACACTGCTTCCCAGGAACATAGTCAAAATAGGTCAATGGTAGAAAGCTTCGCTGCGAGTGCGGAATGCAGGGAAATCACTGTGTCAGGATATTGCATGGCTGTTTGGATTGTAGCCTATAACGTTTGAATGAAAAATCAGGAAAAGCTTCTGTGAATTTCTTTATTTGCATCAGTTTATACTTTGATCCTCAGCTTTTTACACTTTACCCTTCGGTGAGAGATTAACTGCTGCATTGCTGTTTACCGATAACTAGAGATGAACGAAAACTGAAAATTCATAATGGACCTAATGGGAGCAGAATATTGGAATTTTCCACATTTAGGTGGAGGCCGCACTACAGCGTGGGAAATCCGCTTGCACGTGCGATTTTTCACAATCAGAGCATATGCAATGTGCAAAAAAATCACAGGCGCTCCAAAAATGGATCACATTGCATGCAATGTGGCCACCCATATTGACAGGCACTGCTCTGTTTCTCGCACGCAGATAGCTAATCGCGATCAGAAGCGCATTAGAAATGCACTAGTGTGTTTCACCACTATTTTCCAACTTTGATACAGACAAAAATTACTTTTTTTTATTTCCAGAAAGGTAGAAAACTGCTAAATCTCATTTTTACTTACTATTGCAGATCTCTACGGTGTGCTGTTCCTGTAGTGCGCCACTGTCAGCTTTCCTGATCATCCCCCACTCCAAGTCAGAGAGAGGGTAATGCTGAGGATACAGTTGTCATCCTTTAAAAGAAAAAATCTTTCAGTAAAGCCAAGTCTTTGAGCATAAGTTAACAAACTTAAAGGAAGCAAGAAGTGTCAGGCAGCCACAGCCAGAGCCAGCATTGTATTGTCTTGTATAAAGCGAGGTATGGATTCAAGGAAAATATTATTCTCCCTCTGTACAAAGCATTGGTAAGGCCTCATTTGGAATATGCAATGCAATTTTGGAATCCAATGTGCAGGAAGGACATCTTGGAAATGGAAAGGGTTCAGAGAAGGGAAACTAAATTAATAAGGGGATTGGGGGAGCTTGAATATGAAGAGACTTGATAAGTTACAATTATATTAAGCTAGAGAAAAGGTGCTTGCGTGGGGATATGATTACTGTGTATAAATACATTAACGGGCCATACAATAAACTATCTGGGGCATTGGTCTCCAATAGAGCATGTCAGAGGACACATGGACATCCCTTAAGGCTTGAAAAAAAAAGGTTTAGGCTTCAAGTTCGGAAAGGGTTTTTCACTGTGAGAATGGTAAAGCTATGGAACTGTCTTCCAGTGGACGTTGTTATGGCAGGTTCATTGGTCAGTTTAAAAAAAAAGCTGGATGAGTTTCTGCAAACAAGGAATGTTGCATGTTACTGGTATTGATACATAAAGTACCAAGAAGGTAGAAGGAAGGTCTGGAAGTGACTTGACTTCACACATATATGTATGTATATATGCATCTATGTTTGATAATTTCAAATAAGTGATATATTATTTGAATATTTTTTTTAGGATCCAAGCCAGCTAAACATTTGTTTGAGGTTAAACTTCTCCTTTAAAAAATTCACATAAACCAAGCTCCCCCCCCATTCTTGATTTTAACTGAACCAAGTAAATATAGAACATATATGAAAAAATAATATGAAAAAAACTTCAACAAAAACTCACTTAGTTTCTTAAGTATTTTGATCACAGGTTTCCATAAATGAACAGAGTGAGAAGTCTTTCTTATTGCTAAATTAATTTAGTACTTAATTACCGTAGCAGACATTCATTTATAGTCTTACCATGTAAGAAAAGGATGTTGGAACTGAAACTGCTTTGCCACTGAGCTCTGGTCTGGCTGAATATTATCTAAAGGTGCCCATACGCATTAACAATCCTAATCTCGCAATGTTGGGATATCCCATTATCATACAGTTATAGGATCACGTGTGTCAGATTGCCTGATAAGAACATTTTTATAGAAACTATCTATAATAGGATACCAGCATTGTATGATTGGCATCCTAATGTTGATTATTTCCTCATTATTTCCCGATGTGGCAAGATCCTGGTGTACACTTGGCTGTGGGGCTCTTGAATGCCAATAGTGACTGCTCCCCTGGCCCCTCCCACATTTAGTGTCCCTGACACTTTTCCAATCTCTGACATAGGCAATCATATGCAAATAAAGAGGAATGCAAACTAGGAGAAGGAGCCAGAAAGCTGTTACTGCTTGAGAATAGTGTCCTTGATATCAGCAGTGTTTTTGTTGGAGAAACAACGTGTAACTGTCTAGTAGAAGAGTTTCTTTGTGACTCAATACCTCAGGCACCAACAACTTTGTAACTTAAACAAATCTGTAATTTAATAATGCATGGAATTACTATCCTTGTAAAATTCTGTGCACGCATCTGCATTGTACAATTAACAGTACAGCGCCACTTGCATCCACATCCCCTGGACCAGTCATCATTCTCTCATTTTAATGGGTAACAAATTCAACTAAAATTATTTCCTCTGTGTGTCTGTTTCAGTGTGAGATAGGAAATAGGCTGTTTCCTAGTAAGTAATTTACTGCAACATCAGTTTTAAAGGGGAACTAAAGGTAAATCTGATGTTAAAAATGTATCCTGCTTAATATTATATTTAAAACCTAATCTTGAGTTTAAATGATTTTTCAGTAAAATTAGGAAATTCAAGGTTTTAAAGAAGAACTAAACCCAAATTTTTACTCTCCAGAATCTGAAAATATCCTCTCTAAAAACACCAATAAAGTGTAAACTCCCAATACAGTAAATAGCAATAAAGTAACTGTAACCCCCCTGAAGAACTGAATGAAATAACCGTGTGTATGTACAGTGACTGGCCACACCCCTGACCTCAGTCCCTTGCCTAATCTGTCCTATAAAAAGGATTGGCTAGAGTGGGTGTGACCAACTGTAGCAAGTTCATGCAGCATCCTAGGACTGAGCATGTGTAAAGAATACAATGGTCTGTGACCACACTGTGTGATACTGGAATGATGGGAAATAAAACACAAACCCTATCTTAGAAAAGAAAATTCTTAACAACGATATCAAAATGAGTGGGGGGACATGGATTACTGCTTTTATATCAAGGAGACCTACCTTCTAGCGATACACACTAACGTGTATTTTACTGTAGTAATGTAATCCGTGTTTGTTATTATTTAATCCTTTCCCGAATGGCTGGTTCTATTATAGACTCTAGTCGTCTCTAAAGTCATGAGAAATATTTCCCTTCAGGGACCCCTTTGGGGACACGTACTTGCATATTTTAATGTTCCAATGAGTGCAGTCTAGATAACATGTGTTGCCTTTAAAATTGATATCTGCATGGATATTTAAGCAACCGAAGAAGTAATGAAAGCTGATGATGTCAGCAGCCTGTGCTCCCACCCATTTCCCATTGGGGCATAATGGTCTCAGCTGCTTTATCACATGTTTGACATTCAAGGATTTGTTAATGCGCCATCCAATTAAAAGTGTTTCCTTGTTTTGGGGAAACATTTTGCCATTAAACTATAGAGTTTACTAGAATACTTCCTTTAACATGGGCGCCTCTGGGTATGAAGGGTAACTGTAAATATATAATATGATACATTGTTTAAACCATTTATTAATGTTACATTACATAATGCCATTATGGATTGGCCTGGTTTGGTGGATCCTTCTACCCAAACTGGATTAACAAATCCCAGCACCCCCTTGGTAGCCCCTTGGTAGCCATTATCTATTAGCCCTGTACCATGGGTCGGTTAAATGCACATGTGAGTTATATCAGTGTGAACAGAGAAGTCAGGTGAACACACAGGATGTAATAATATAGAATGACTGGTTACACATGTCATGTGAACATTTACTGCTGTGAACTGTAACCTGCATCATTCACCAGCTATTTGCAGATCTTCCCTCCTCCATATGACATTGCACATCACTGTACAGAGGGAAATAGGAATAAATAATATTTACCCAGGGGAAGGGGTTAAATCTATCATATCTGGAAGCAACTTCCTAAGGTGAATATGGAACAGTCGCTGCAACTGTCATTCAGCTGCTAGAGTAGCAATTACATAATTGTAGCCGTGATCTCAGAATTTCTGCAGAATGTTAACAAGGAACAATAAAATAACATGTTTAGGGACCAGTTAAAAAAACAACCTGTATCCGGGTCATATTAAAGGAGAAATGCATTTTTTTTACACCAGTTTAGCGGCGTAACAATGGGGGGCGGGAGGTTAGGGGGTCTTCAATCCCTTTATCAGAGCATCCGCTGTTTTTAGGCTGATCGCGCGTATGCAGTGAAGATACATGGGATCAGCTGTTTAAAATTTATGCTAGTTTTGTACCGGCCTTTTAAACAGCTGATTGTTGTTGCTCTGGGTAGGGGGTGGCAAGGGGGCCCAACCTCCAATCTTGTGAGGGTGCCCTGGCCCCTGCAATTACACACCTGTACCAGTTCCAGCAGTAGCTTAGGACTGAGCATGTGTAAAGAACATAATGGTCAGTGACCAAACTGTGTGATAATGGAATGCTAGGAAGTAAAACACAAACCCCAGGTTAGTAAAGTAAATTCCCAGCACCCATATCAAAATGAAAGTTAAGATAAGGATTATTTCTTAAATATCAATGATCTAATTCTCCTGATTTAGTGTTGTTCTGAGGGTTAAATTGTCCTTTAAAAATATATTAAGGAGCAATTATGCTGCCCTAATTCCACCCTCCTCCTCCTCTAAGTGTGCCCAGGGTAAGGACTTTAACTGCTAGGTCCTCACCCTTGGAATTTCTATAAATTGTCCATACCATTGTTTCAATGTCCTGGCCCTGCCTACTCTCACAGTCTGGGACTGTTTCTGGAATGGCCTATGGGAATACAAGCTCCTTGCAGAACACACCTTCCTATTGGACAAATCCTAAAACTACAGGGGAGGTGGGGAGAGGCCAGAACAGACAGACTTGGTGTGGAGAATCTAAAGCAAACCCTAGAGGTTTTGATCCATACCATGAGTACTTTTAGGAAAGGGTGGTGCTTTGGGGGTTAAGTACAGTATAGATTTTTTTGAAATGCCTTTCTGCAATATTAAATCACAAAACACCTGTAATTTCCTGGGTTTTTCTATTGCTAAGGTGGTAGAAATCTTATAAGTCAGTCGGGTAGTGGCTAAGTAGCATATTTTCAGAATTCATAATTAATGCAATGACGTCCCTTTAATGTGCAGGGACAATTCTAGGTATTTTTTTAATTTAAGTCATTAAGAATGAAAGGATGGTGTAATATAATTACTGGTGCACTTTAATGTACAACTCTAATTTTGATCATTTGCTGGGGTAGAAAATAGCTGCATAATGACAAGTAGTTCTCCAAGTGCTGCCTTAATTAGTGGTGCATTTAACATTCCTCTAAGAGCACCGATTCAGATGTAACTGGCATGATCTGGGTAATTGCCAAATTATAGATCTCCGGGCTGTGATCTTGCTTCATACTGTGAAGTTTGCAGCCATAGCAGAACCTAAGCTTAAAGGTCCTAACACATTTTTGGGCTTAAAGGCAAAACAAAGCTAAAATAGAAATGCCACTGCATGGATTTAATAATTTCTTAGTAGGCGATTACTGTAATGTCTGTTGTATTCAGTATAACTAGTTCTTGAAGTCGTTTCGCTAGTCATCCGACTGGCTTTCTCAATTCAGAATGACTTGTACAAGAATCTGTTGGCAATTATGTACCCTGGTAAGTCCCAATTAGCATATCAAAGCCAGGTGTTAGGGACCTTCTGGTGCAAGGTGTGGTTGGATAGTCGCTAAGAGGTGTTAATGAAATTGTCCAGGGTAAGGTGTCAAAACAGCATTGTACATGGCAGACAGTTCGTGTCGAAAACCCCACCCCCCACCTCTATTCTGGCTTGGTTTCTTTATTTTCACATAAATAGCCTCCTTGACACCTCTCTTGAACCAGTCCTGTCCCTTTGCCAAGATGTTAACATTACAATCTTCAAAGGTATGTCCTTTATCCTTAAGATGCAGGTACACGGCTGAGTCCTGACCAGAGGAATTGGCTTTTTGGGAGGTTAAGTACAGTAAAGTTTTTCTTTAAAGGATATCTCCATCCTTAAAATAGACTTTTTACATGTTTTAGAGGAGAACGTAGCGACCCACTGAAAATGCTGTTAAGAAAACAATGGAATGTGATATAGTTTAATAAACACAACACAAACACTATCACATAGGTGCTGAATGTCCTATTGTTTTCTTCAGAATTCTGCATAAAGCGATTCAGTAATGTTTATAGAACTCATTAAATTTCAGGACTCTACATGAAATCCATTTCTGAATCAAGGTCACATTTCATTCAATTCATTGTACATATAGGATAGCATTCTCTCTTGATAATCTATTAGAACCTTTATATTTTTAAATATATAACATCAGTAGGAATGAGAGCCTCCTGAACATGTCCTCTATACCGCTAAGCTTCCCTGAGATTTGGCCTGGTCTGTGTAGGTGTGTCCCTCAAAATCAGCATGGTTGGCATTCTCTGATTACGTTTCCCTGAGGTATGATCTATGTGGCTTTGTGTGTCCAGGGAACAGATGGAAATGTATTGTCTAGGGAGCATATTTATAAATCAATGCCCCATAAAGAAAACACCACAGAGTATTTTGCAAACTTGCACTTTATTTTCCGACTGCAGTTGCAATTCACACTATCGGGCCTAATCTAACACTACTGGGTGTCATTTTATACTAGCAGGTAGTATTTCACAATAACAGGTGTCATTTTACACTAAAAGGTGTTATTTCACATGAACAGGTGTCATTTTACACCAACAAGTGTCATTTTACACTAACGGTTGTTATTTTACACTAACAAGTGTCATTTTACACTAACAGGTATTATTTTACACTAACGGGTGTTATTTTACACTAACAGGTATTATTTTACACTAATGGTTGTTATTTTACACTAACGGGTTTTATTTTACACTTATGTGTTTTTATTTTATACTAACAAGTGTCATTTACACTAACAACTGTCATTTTATACTAACAGGTGTCATTTTACACTAACAGGTATTATTTTACACTTACGGTTGTTATTTTATACTAACAAGTGTCATTTTACACTAACAGGTGTTATTTTACACTTACGGGTGTTATTTTATACAACAAGTGTTATTTTACACTTACGGGTGTTATTTTATACTAACAGGTGTTATTTTACACTAACGGTTGTTATTTTACACTAACAAGTGTCATTTTACACTAACAGGTGTTAACCTGACCCGCTTATATTCTTTCTTAAATTTTGTACAGGGAAGTTTTAAAAAGTCTAAAGTTAAAATAAATGTTTTATTCATAACCAAAAATGTTCAAAGAAATAAACCTACCATACCACTAAAATATATAGCAGGGGTCTTCAACTTGCAGGCATTCAAGTGTGTGAAAACTACAACTCCCAGCATTCCCTGAAAGCCTTCTGATATTGTAAGTGCTGTAGTGGAAAGCTGGTAGTTTTCAAACAAATTTATACCCACACAGGTAGGAGACTCCTGGTATATGTACAATGTACACTTTATATAATATATCCCCACTGTGCCCAACTACCTACCCATGGGCCTCTACTGTTCCCTACTACCTATCCATGGGCCTATACTGTCCCCAACTTCTACCTACACATGGGCCTCTACTGTCCCCAACTTCTACCTACGAATGGGCGTCTACTGTCCCCTACTACCTACCCATGGGCCTCTACTTTCCCCTACTACCTCCCCGTGGGCCTACTGTCCCCTACTACCTGCCCATGGGCCTCAGCTCATTTTAAATCTTTATCTGCAACTATATTCTTGTTGATCTGTGACAGGGACAGGTAACCAGTAGTTATCCAGATGGTTTAAAAACTACAAATCCCAGCATTCACTCTATAGCCAAGGAATGCTGGGAGTTAGAGTTTCAAACATCTGGAGAGCTACTTGTTACCTATCTATGATTTTATAACTATGTCCTGCAGAATATATATTTTAATCTCCACCCACTGTCTAAGCTTGCATTATGGGAGACAGTAAAGTTACAATGAGCAGGTACCACAACAGAGGATTATGGGTATGGAGCAGATGGAGCTGCAATGAAATATCTACACCTTTATATGGGTGTAGATATTCATGCTCTGTTTTGAAAAATACAACTCACAGCATTCCCTGTCAGCACTCTGCTGTTGTACAATGATTGGGAGTTTAAAATAATCACTAATCTTGAGGTCCACATACCTGCTGTAGTTCTAGCTGAACCTCATCAAGTAGTAGATTGTTCTTATCACTAGAATCATCCACATCCTATAGATCATTATGGCCAGAAGGATTTACAAAGACCAATGAAATCAAATGTCAACTGTTCCCATGCAGACACTTGCTCTGCTCTCATGCATAGGTGCAGGTGCAGATAGAAGTTACTTTGTTCTATGGGAGATTGTTACTTTGCTGGCTCTGACCTCTGCTAGTAAAACCAAGGTCAGGTGCCTTTCCAGTAACTCCACCCCCCAAACTAAAATTTTTCCAACTACTGGCCCCACTGTACAAAGGATTGATAACAATGTATTCTCAGTTCCAGTTATTACAGACAGATCTCTCTTCATAGACGGGAAAAAAACTTTTTTTTTTTTGGAAGACTGGAATGTTCTACCCGACCCAAACCCGACCCACGGTTCTCTTTACCCGAACCCGACCTGCAACCAATTCAAACTCAATACGGGTTACCCGACCCGCAAATCAGGTAACCCGTGGGACTCTAGGCCACATCAATTAGGCCACACTAGTGTGCGCTTTTAAAAGCGTGATTGGATTGCACTTAAAAGCGCCTCAGTGTGGCCTAGCCCTGCCAGTCATTGTTATTTTATGTAGTGGAAAATGATTCTGCGTTTGTTTTACATCTGCGTTTAAAAACAGCGTCAATAGTCCTTATTTTCCATCCACATGTTAAATATCCAATATGGTTATTATACAGTTACTTTATTAAAGAGTGCTGTATCAATATTTTACGATAACTTGACAAATGTGGCCGTAGGGGAGAAATGGTTGTTCAATGCTGGTTATAAACTGGCTTGGTGTAACATCGATTCACCGTTAGATCCCACAGAAAGGTTGAATAGATTGTAGTGCCGTGCAGAGCTTCGGTTTAACCCGCCATGATCTGTCCAGGTAATCTTCAGAATGTGGTGGAAACATTGTTAGCTACGAAATGACTGATGAAAGGAATTGTGGGATTTAAGTAAAAGATTAAGATCTAGGGCCCTGGCCATTGCTCGTATACAGTGCACTCAGAGCACTAGAATAGCACTTACAGTAGAGGCTGCTTGTGAACAATAACATTTCCTCATAGGTCAATTTAAGTGTTGCTCATGACAAGCTTTAGATTCAGCACCTTACCACTTTATACATAAGGTACAGAATGTTCACCTCAACCTGATCAAAGTAACCATGGATACTGTTTCCATGGCTTTGTCCTAACAGAATATATACATCACGTTTGGTCTCGTTGTTTACGAAACTTTTTTTATCTGATGGGAATGTTATACCAATGTATAGTATAGTATAGTATAGTATAGTATAGTATTTGAGGTTGAATAAAGACATACGTCCATCCAGTCCAACCCATCTATATATATCCTCATTTCCTGCCTGTTGATCCAGAAGAAGGCAAATGTACCCATGTTTATTCCATAACTTAATGTGGCCACACACTTTGACTATCATTGACAAATCCTGCTGTATCCAATGGGCTATGCCTAATATCGGCAAGGTGTACAAGTTGAAAACAAACATCCAGAATGCAAATGACCAACATGGTCGGTAGGTCAACATAAGCCCTCCTTATTTCAAGTAGAGGGAGCAGATGTGATAGTCATGGATATGGGTACCTGACTGACCAATCATTATACAGAGAATGGGAAGTTGGTCGGGATTGTGTATGGGTTACCACTGTATATCATTGAAGAATTCCATATGATTGCAGTCACCTTGGTATGGGGTCTTAAAGGAGAACTATCGTTTGAATTAAAGGACAATTATACTCACCTTACCTCCGCTTCTCTTCTTGGTGCATAAGCTTTTACCCAGGGTGAGGACCTGAACCGGCTGTTCCTCACCCCTGTGTTCGCGTAACTTACACCAGAGTCTAAGAGCAACGCTGCTCTGGTAGGCTCTGCCCCCTCCTCCCCGTCGGCGACGAGGCCAATAGGAAGGCACGCTTGTTTTTTTGATACAGGCGCTGGGAAATTTACCTAAATAACATGTGGTTTGTGCTTTACTTCACAACATTCTAGTATCACACAGTTTGGTCAACGACCATTATGTTCTGCACATGCTCAGTCCTTAGCTATGGCAGAAACTTGTTACAGTTGGTCACACCCATTAATAATCTCTAGCCAATCCTTTTACAGGACAGATAAAGCAAGGAAGCATGTGACTGAGGTCAGTAGGTGTGGTCTGACACTGCACATACACACAGATACCTCATCCAGTTATTAACAGGTTTACATTTACTTTAATACATTTTACTGAAGTGGGATTTTATAACTTATTGGTGTTTTTAGGGGGGTTGTTTTCAGATTCTGGAGTATAAAAAATTGGGTTTAGTTCTCCTTTAATGTTCTTCGGTCGTAGTGTATCACTTGGTTTAAAGATATTTTTTTTAACTGTTTCCAATTGAAAACCTTTTTAGCAATGTTGTGTACTTACCCCATAGAGGCCATATTAGTCACACAGTAAATGGCTGATGAGATCATATTTAATGTATCAGGTCACAGTCACCCATTAAACCCTAAAAGCGTGATCAGATTGTGCTTAAAAGCGCCTTAGTGTGGCCTAGCCCTGACAGTCATTGTTATTTTATGTAGTGAAAAAATGAGTCTTGTCTTTACCGGTGTTAATCATTCTTAATTTTAATTGGTTTGTAACAGCTGCTTATTTTAAAATTGTCGTTTTTTTGACATCACGGTTTTGCGGCTTATCTCCGAGAACATTTGAGGATTTCCAGCTGTTTGATATTTCCTTGAAAAGGCCTAATTTGAGAGTTCTCAAGGATTCCCACGGCCAGGCATTTGGGGGTCCCGCGGCCCAACCCGGGACCACCTCCTGGGTCCTTGGAAGGGCCTTTTGGGGCTTAAGGGGTCCCGAATCTCAAAAACAGGACCCCCACCCCCGGCACTTATAAGTGTCCTTGTGGCCCTTGGACGAACCTTTGTGGCCCTGACAAGTGCCTTTTGTGGCTTAAGGGGTCCCACAGCTCGAACCGGGACGCCCCTCCCCGGCACTTATAAGTACCCTTGGGGCCCCTGGAAGGGCCCTTGTGGCACTGACAAGTGCCTTTTTTGGGCTTAACTCTTCCGGCAGCACGTACCGGGACCCCCCTCCCAGGCACTTAGAAGGGTCCTGCAGCTCGAACCCAGGAACCTCACTGACTCTTAGAAGATCCCTTGTGGTGTGTCTTCCTTCTTCCCAGACAGCGACACCAACTCCGCTGGTGTCGCCGACACCAGATGATGTCTTTGCGGCCACCAGTGACACTGCCGACACTGGTGACTTAAACATCACCAGTGTTGCCGAATCTTGAACCGAAGTCTTCTCAGGCAGTGACATCATCTCTGCTGATGTCACCAACACCAGGCGATGTCACTGTGGCTGCCATTGACACCGCCGGTGCTAGCGACATCAACATCTGTGTTGCCGACATTCTTCCTTCTTTTGCCATAGGGGGGGTTTGCACCTCTTCATATAGGTTTGCTGAGGGACCAAATCCAAATGTGATTGGTTAATATTTCAATGCTTGCAATCATATGATCACACATTAACCAATCATATTTGAATAATAAAATTCAAATAGGTGATTGCAAGCTCTTTATATACTTTATATAGGAAGAACACTTGTGACTGTCTGTAAGATTTTGTCATCTTTGAAATATTGGTACAGTGTGTACCCAGCTTATCGCTCTTCCCTATTGTGATCTCTCCTATGTATTATACTGTCACCCCTATTGCAATCTCTTCTATGTATTATGCTGTCACCCCTATTGATATCTCTTCTATGTAATATGCTCTCACCTCTATTGCGATCTCTCTTATGTATTATGCACTCCCCCCATTGCGATCTCTCCTATGTATTATGCTGTCACCCCTATTGCGATCTCTCCTATGTATTATGCTCTCACCCCTATTGCGATCTCTCCTATGTATTATGCTGTCACTCCTATTGCGATCTCTCCTATGTATTATGTCTCTCACCCCTATTGCGATCTCTCCTATGTATTATGCTGTCACCCTTATTGCGATCTCTCCTATGTATTATGCTCTCACCCTTATTGCCATCTCTCCTATGTATTATGGTCTCACCCCTATTGCCATCTCTCCTATGTATTATGCTCTCCCCCCATTGCGATCTCTCCTATGTATTATGCTCTCCCCCCTATTGCGATCTCTCCTATGTATTATGCTGTAACCCCTATTGCGATCTCTCCTATGTATTATGCTGTAACCCCTATTGCATCTCTCCTATGTATTATGCTTTCACCCCTATTGCGATCTCTCCTATGTATTATGCTTTCACCCTATTGCGATCTCTCCTATGTATTATGCTGTCACCCCTATTGCGATCTCTCCTATGTATTATGCTCTCCCCCCATTGCATCTCTCTATGTATTATGCTCTCCCCCCATTGCGATCTCTCCTATGTATTATGCTCTCCCCCCATTGCGATCTCTCCTATGTATTATGCTCTCACCCCTATTGCGATCTCTCCTGTATTAGGCTCACCCCTATTGCGATTTCTCCTATGTATTAGCTCTCTCACCCCTATTGCCATCTCTCCTTGTATTATGCTCTCCCCCCCTATTGCGATCTCTCCTATGTATTATGTTCTCACCCCTATTGCCATCTCTCCTATGTATGCTCTCCCCCTATTGCCATCTCTCCTATGTATTATGCTCTCCCCCCTATTGCGATCTCTCCTATGTATTATGTTCCACCCCTATTGCAATCTCTCCTATGTATTATGCTCTCACCTCTATTGCGATCTCTCCTATGTATTATGCTCTCCCCTATTGCCATCTCTCCTATGTATTATGCTCTCCCCCCTATTGCGATCTCTCCTATGTATTATGCTGTCACCCCTATTGCGATCTCTCCTATGTATTATGCCTCACCCCTATTGCGATCTCTCCTATGTATTATGCTCTCACCCCTATTGTGATCTCTCCTATGTATTATGCTCTCACCTCTATTGCGATCTCTCCTATGTATTATGCTCTCCCCCCATTGCGATCTCTCCTATGTATTATGCTCTCCCCCCATTGCGATCTCTCCTATGTATTATGCTCTCACCCCTATTGCCACTCTCCTATGTATTATGCTGTCACCCCTATTGCGATTTCTCCTATGTATTATGCTCTCACCCCTATTGCGATCTCTCCTATGTATTATGCTCTCCCCCCTATTGCGATCTCTCCTATGTATTATGTTCTCACCCCTATTGCGATCTCTCCTATGTATTATGCTCTCCCCCTATTGCCATCTCTCCTATGTATTATGCTCTCCCCCTATTGCCATCTCTCCTATGTATTATGTTCTCACCCCTATTGCAATCTCTCCTATGTATTATGCTCTCCCCCCTATTGCATCTCTCCTATGTACATTGCACCTTCTTTAACCAGTTAACAACCATCTGGGACTATAATTTTGCAAGCTATATTATGCAAGGGAAATATCAGATGACAGAACCATGGAACAGCTCAATATTTCACTGATCCTTGCCTCAATTACATATCCAGCCAGTACATGGGCAGAATTAGTATAATGTCTATTACATCTATTACTTGTACCTAGGGTTGCCAGATCCCAAGCAGGAGAGGGCGGGGCCATGATGCACAGCGACAGGAGGGTGGATGGTGGAGGGGATATGGGTGTGGTCGCAGTTGGAGGCGGGGTTAGGGGGTAACGGGTAGGAGTGGGTGTTTTGGGGCGTGGGTGCCAGGATGGTGTTTTGATGGAATTTCAGCCCTGACTCGGGATTTTGTCCCTGCAACCCTGCTGATGCCCCACCCCTGATCACAGGAAGGCCTGGTAGGCAATAAAGGTCCCGTGCAGATAATATCAAGGAGTGTGCAGAGCCTGTCTTTATTCTAAGCAGTGAATGGGAGGGTGAGTCAGCTCATTAAATAAAAGATAAGACGCCACATGAACTGTTTGCTATTCAAGGGCGAATGGAAAGGAAATCACTGATCAACTCAATATAGAATGAAAAGTTAATATTATTTATTCAGCTTTACCGTAACAATTATATTCTCACTGCCATCTATCAGATTTATAAAATCTTCCATATACATATATGTATTTTTCTCTTTCCTAAGTCGCTCTTTATATTAGTCAGTATGTAGGCTGGATTCCTCTGGGGGAGGGGCATACCCTCAAACTTTAACCCTTTAATAGTTACAAAGTTACACTTATAGAACAAGAGAAGAAAAGTAAGCTGTGATACCTTTTATTGGCTAACTAACAATAAAAAAACTATTAGAACATAGTGCAGACTGCAGTTACACTTATAGAGCTGCAGGTGGAGCATAATGAAGTGAACCTGATCTTAGCACAGCTCTGCGCAATGCATTTCTTAATAGTGTACCTATTTAAAGGGAAAGGTTGGAGGATTGGGGGGCATCGACAAGGCATAGGGAAAATAATTATAGATCTGTCCCTGAGTATTCTAAGTCACAATCATCCAGAGTTACACAGTGCTCCCGAGCAAAAGTTTCACTGACCTATCCGCAAAACACTGCTTTTTTAGGGTTGATTATTCCTACCTCCCAATATCATTTTCTTGAGGATTACCAGCACATACAGTTTTTATCTGTCAGGACAGATTTCCTGTATTAAATATACTGTAGTGCTGAGTCAGGAGGAAGCCTGGCAGAGGCAGTTTTTTTTCGTGCTGGCGCTCCTCACAGAAATGCTATTGGGAGGTAAGAATACCAATCCTACCCTCCTGCCCCAAGTACTTTTCATTTGAGCTGGGTTATTTAAAAAAAAAAAAACTTTTACCCAGTAAAGTTCTCCTTAAAATACCTATTACCTGTCATTTACACTGTAAAAATTTACTTTTTAAATACAAAGTACCTGGGGAAGGGAGATAGGATTAATTATTCCTACCTCCCACTATCATTTTGTTGAGGAGCAGCAGAACGTACAGTTTTCATCTGCCAGGTTAGTGTCCTAGAGTTTCCTGTATTAAATATGGTCCTGAAGCACCGAGGAAGACTGGCAAAAGTAGTTTTCATTGTTATACAGACGATATCAGGAGGTAGGAATTCTTTTTATTTTAACTTGGTGGACATGGACTTTAACTAACACAGTCCGTACATCATAAAACCTGCAAATAAGAGCAGTTCCCTGTATTACAAAGCAGCCAGTCACAGTTATTGATCCGACATTTCGTTTAACATGTGAAATACCCTGCAATCATCTCTTACCATAGACCTTCTGGGTAAACATAGACATGGAATGTCACATTTTCTTTTCTTTTCTATCTCAAACCTTCTACTGTAATAATAAAAATGAACTAGATGGGAATCTGGATTTGGTTAAGTATAAAATACACCATTTTGGTTAAGTATAAAATACACCATTTTTGGTTAAGTATAAATACACCATTTTTGTTAGTAAAATACACCATTTTTGGTTATAAAATACACCATTTTTGGTTAACCGATATTCCGGTTTCCGGTTCACCCCTGAGGAAGTGACGAGACAGTCACGAACATGTTGGGCGAGCTTTCAGTGAAGTGATTGTGAGGCGCACCGTTTTGTAGTTATTGTTTTTAATGATGAATAAGATAAGTTTTACTAAACCGGAATATCAGCAGCCCCGTTGGTTCTGTTTGGAGATTGGGATTTCTATTATATAAGCCTGGAGGAGCCGGCTCTTTGAGATTGTTGAGAGCGCTGGATTCCGTGGACATACACGACTCCCGTATTGAGGTACTGAAATGTTTATCATTTTTTGTTATTATAATGCACCATTTTTGGTTCAGTATAAAATACACATTTTTAGTTAAGTATAAAATGCACCATTTTTGGTCAGTATAAAATGCACCATTTTTGGTTAGATAAAATACACCATTTTTGGGTTCAGTATAAAATACACCACTTTTCAGGCTACATGTGTCTCAATAAGCTGTAGGAGCACCAGTGGGGAAGGGGCTGGAGTTGGTGTTGAAGCAGGAAGTGGTCGGAGGTACATGGAGCATTCTTGGTTGGCCACCCGGTAGTGCACACCACCAGGCATTTACTAAAGAAACTAATAAGGCCATTAACAGCAGATACATTTAACTTTTGCCATTCTGGTTGATTTCTTTGGGGGAGATGCCTTCCCCCTAGAAAATGAAGTCAAGAAGCCATTATTCTAAGACAACTTCCATGTTCCCATCACGGAGTCTGATTGAAGTACAATCACTTGACACTTGTGGAACTGGTGATTACTGGATGAGAGTCATTGATGATAAATGTCGGGTGCTTCCTGCAGTTTAATATAGGGAGGTACAAGAGACATTTTAAGTCTGATGAAAGGAAAACTAAGGAGGAAAATGAGACTTTGATTTCCTTCCTAATTCTATTCATGTTGAAATATTAAGGTATGTGGGAGAGCTCTGGGAACCACCGGTAACAGTATCAGTGGCATCTTTCCTTACAAAATTTGATCTGTTATATCAAATACTATATGGACTAATTGCTACAAAATAGCAGAAACCTTACTATACAGCCACTATTACATTCTAGAATTTCTACTAAAAGTTCTATAGTTCAAAACAAACCCATTAAATTCAAGAAAAAATAGTTTAAAAAGTTCAAATTAAATACAGATAAAAAATCAATGGTAACTTACTGTAAATGGCTTTGGGACCTGGGAAATGGTCTGGGAACATGTCACTATCATCTAAACTTGTTCATACACTACTAATGATCGGGTAATGTGGAGTTTCTGCATTGAGTTTTCCCTACATTAGAAGGTTATTGCTGAATTAGAGGGTTAGGGAACGATATATTCGAGGGTTACCGATCTATACATTTAAGGGTTATGGCTGCATTCGAGGGTTATCACTGAAACGCTACATTTGAGGGTTATAGCTGAAATCGAGGATTAGTGAACGCTGAACGTTATATCGAGGTTTATCAATTCGAAAATTCGAACATTTCCATGAGTTCGGAAAACCAGAAAGTTCGTAGTTTGGGAAGTTCAAAACGTCTGAGTTTGTCTGAACTATTAAAGTTTGGGTTGAACTCTAGAATGAAACATTCTTTGGTAACAGAGATGAGTCAAGAAATCAAAACAAACCTCGTCTTGAAATCGTTTTTCTAAATCTGCAAATCAATGGAATTTTCAAAAGGCGGAAAAAATTGCAAGTTAAGAGATTGCAGTCGAATCGCAATTCGAAATCACGGTTAAAACAATCAAATCATTTGGATTCAGCTGCTTTGAATTCGATTTTCCGTGATCTTCTGTGTGATCGCAAACGGGCAGATTTTCCGTGTAAGGTTTGACAGCACAGAGCTAAATGAGTTAGTAAATTAGGGGTCAATACATATATAAACTATACATCCATACAATACCTGTGACCAATCGTAAATAACAACATTTGGACATTTGAATGGAATAGAACTTTAAAAGTGGTAGAATTCCCAAGAGCAAAGAAAGTGCTTTAGCCTGAGTTGAACCTGTTCATGAGACAATCCTCACATTAAGAATATTGAGATAGGGCTGCTATCCCACTGTGTTGAAATAGTAACTGTTCGCCTAACCTCTTACAATGGCATATTGCTGCTGTCAGAAATTAAGTTCATTTAAAGTTTAAGAGCTTCTGCTGCTCAGCCATCTATGTGTAGAGATAAGGATATCTCAGGAATGGTGAACATAAAAAGAGGTTAACAATAGATTTTGCTAGCTGTGATAGTGGGCTTTAGCCACCATACCGGCAGATATTTGACTCCATATCAAAACGTACCCTGTTCCTGACGTGTTGGAAAGCAATGAAACAGCAGTTTGGAATTTATATTATCTCCTGATTTGTAACATCCATTCGTACATTATTCTATATCCTAATGCGTTTTTTCCTCTTCCTTATAACTTTTTTTTGTAGACTGGTCACACAAGTAAGTAGCGTGTAACATTCTGATGCCACAATTGCTTTACACCAGAATATTTACGGTTATTTATGTGTTAGAGGAAGTCGTGTCCACAAAATCACAAGACATTGAGCAAATGCGAGGTGCAACAGTAACAAAAAAGATGATCAAAATTAGTGAACAAATAGGCGGATGTAGCACACTATAAAAGTTATGTCTTAACGCGAGACTTACTCATCACGGGATCCCGGTCAATCATAACTTTCACTAATCTTAACTTATCCATTGCTACATTGGCTACGCCACGCTATTTCCACTTTATCGAACCCTAGGCCTTATGTTCTCCATAGTAGGGATTTTTTTTACTACTGTCAGCCAAGGCTAGAACAAGGGAGGGACAGATCTCCAGCAAATTTCAATTTTGACCATTGTTTACCAAAGTGACAGAGGACACAGTCCTATATTAATCAGTCTGGTAATCACCAATGTGTAATGTTTTAAGGGTCTTTCTATCGCCTTTATTATTTTCACTATTCAACCCTATAAACGGGCATTGGTTTATCCTAAAAAAAAACATATTTCTTCCACTTTTCCTTTATTTAGTTGCCTTGTGTGTTCAGCTCCATAGATATTCCTTGTCCTTCAAAGCTTATGAACAAATTCTGTCCCAAGCAGATGATCACTGGGATTTCTAAAGATGTTCTCCTAGGTAAAGTTCTCACCGTGGGAGGTAGTTATATTAAATGATCAAACATGGAATCCATCTAAAGCAGGTCAGTATTGATATTGAGCGTTGGATCAGCAAATGATTTTCCATCTACCCCATCTTCCACAGCAGATTTCAAGCTGGATGGGAATTTTTTTCTCTAAATAAACTTCGACTCTTGAATGGCCTCTTTACAATGTCTTGTAAGTATATAACCCATAATGCCTGTTATTCTACAAACAGAAAGTAACACCATGAGGCTCCCACTGACAGAGAGAAATTCCTTTCCGCCGTAATAAATCATTTGTATTAAAGTGGCAGGGTCAGTTTGTGCTAACAACAGTTTGATAAATATTCTTTCTTCTTTTATAATATCAAAGGGAAAAAGAGTAGCTGGGTTGACCTTCATATGAAAACCAAAATAGGTTAACATTGACTACAGATAAACAAAATCCGTTGAAGTTGAAGTTTTCGACCACACGCGCTCCAATTGTCACTATTGCGTAGATCGCAAACGGGCAGTAACGCATGCGCACTTTTCACATGCACTGACGTCCACGACCTAAGACTACATTTTAGCCTTTCAAATTTTCAATGCAATTTCCACATTTTCTAAACCAGAAGTTACAAATCAGTTTGTGGAGGATTTCATTTATTTAGAACTGAGAAAGAATTTTATGTAACTAGTGAAACTTCTAACGGTGTAACTAGAGTCCTGCACCTGGCTGGGTACCCTGTGTTACCCGATTTGCAGGTCGGGTTTGGATAATCCGCATTGTGTTTGAATCTGTCACAAATAATGTACCGTGTAAGGCTGAACACATAGATTAAGACTTCTACCCAATCTTCCTGACCAGCAGATATACTGGACCATATATAGATCTGTGAGACCCTGCTTGTATTTCTGCCTGTCAGATTTTGTGACCTAACCACACGACTGGCAAAATTTATTGTCATGCCCAATGATTGATTTTGATTTGTTTTGCCTAAAATGTACTGATTGGTATAACAGCCCTTGGTATTTTCCTTGCGTATATCTTAGGTACAATATTGTTATATGTGGCGTGAACTATGATATTTTATAGTTATGTTAGGGCACAGCAGCAGAAGACTTGATTCAGTACAGCCATCAACTATTGGACGTGACATCACTGTCATTGCTTGACTGACAGTCGATACCCAGAAGCCACAGGACTAAATGAGAAGTGCCAACAATGGATCGGGGCTTGTAAGTGTTTTTAGTAGCACCTTAGGAATATACGAGTATAACAAAATCATGTTTGGGGTGTGTGTAATATATATATTCGGCCGGAACTACGGGGCCGTCATCAACCCTGATGACGGCCTCGTAGTCCCGGGCCGAAACGCGTAGGCCTTTCTGACCTACATTTTCCTAATAAAGATTTGTAAAGTCCGAGGAGTGCGCTGGAATTGATTATTTGAATTTATGCTGGCGGCACCCAGGCGATTGTGACGGAACGAAGTGCAGCAGATCCGTTTCCATATATATATTATATGTCTGGTATTGCAATATCTGGCTGGCGCTGTTAAATATGACAATGATTAATTAAGTATCAAATCATTACATAATGACATTAATTAATTAACGATCAGGGTCGTAACAATTGGTCATTTCTTATGATGTCATTAATGATGCTTTTTAACTATGGCCCATGCTCCCTGTAATAATTTATCCGCAGTGTGAGCAGATACAATGTATAAACATGTGTGCTACCAACTGGAAGATTTTTTTTGTGCACTATTTCATGTGGGGTTGAGTCCATAGATTACTGCAGTGTGTAATTATTGTTAAAAAGTCACAGTAAAGGCAGGAGAAAAAAAAAATATAAGAAATCTCCTATGTATTATGCTCTCCCCCCTATTGCGATCTCTCCTATGTACATTGCACCTTCTTTAACCAGTTAACAACCATCTGGGACTATAATTTTGCAAGCTATATTATGCAAGGGAAATATCAGATGACAGAACCATGGAACAGCTCAATATTTCACTGATCCTTGCCTCAATTACATATCCAGCCAGTACATTGGCAGAATTAGCATAATGTCTATTACATCTATTACTTGTACCTAGGGTTGCCAGATCCCAAGCAGGAGAGGGCGGGGCCATGATGTCACAGCGGACAGGAGGGGTGGATCTGGTGGAGGGGATATGGGTGTGGTCGCAGTTGGAGGCGGGGTTAGGGGCGTAACTGGTAGGAGTGGGTGTTTTGGGGCGTGGGTGCCAGGATGGTGTTTGGATGGAATTTCAGCCCTGACTCGGGATTTTGTCCCTGCAACCCTGCTGATGCCCCACACACTGATCACAGGAAGGCCTGGTAGGCAATAAAGGTCCCGTGCAGATAATATGCAAGGAGGTTGCAGAGCCTGTCTTTATTCTAAGCAGTGAATGGGAGGGTGAGTCAGCTCATTAAATAAAAGATAAGACGCCACATGAACATGTTTTGCTATTCAAGGGCGAATGGAAAGGAAATCACTGATCAACTCAATATAGAATGAAAAGTTAATATTATTTATTCAGCTTTACCGTAACAATTATAATTCTCACTGCCATCTATCAGATTTATAAAATCTTCCATATACATATATGTATTTTTCTCTTTCCTAAGTCGCTCTTTATATTAGTCAGTATGTAGGCTGGATTCCTCTGGGGGAGGGGCATACCCTCAAACTTTAACCCTTTAATAGTTACAAAGTTACACTTATAGAACAAGAGAAGAAAAGTAGAGCTGTGATACCTTTTATTGGCTAACTAGACAATAAAAAAACTTATAGAACATAGTGCAGAGCTGCAGTTACACTTATAGAGCTGCAGGTGGAGCATAATGAAGTGAACCTGATCTTAGCACAGCTCTGCGCAATGCATTTCTTAATAGTGTACCTATTTAAAGGGAAAGGTTGGAGGATTGAGGGGGCATCGACAAGGCATAGGGGAAAATAAATTATAGATCTGTCCCTGAGTATTCTAAGTCACAATCATCCAGAGTTACACAGTGCTCCCGAGCAAAAGTTTCACTGACCTATCCGCAAAACACTGCTTTTTTAGGGTTGATTATTCCTACCTCCCAATATCATTTTCTTGAGGATTACCAGCACATACAGTTTTTATCTGTCAGGACAGATTTCCTGTATTAAATATACTGTAGTGCTGAAGTCAGGAGGAAGCCTGGCAGAGGCAGTTTTTTTTCGTGCTGGCGCTCCTCACAGAAATGCTATTGGGAGGTAAGAATTACCAATCCTACCCTCCTGCCCCAAGTACTTTTCATTTGAGCTGGGTTATTTAAAAAAAAAAAAAAACTTTTACCCAGTAAAGTTCTCCTTAAAATACCTATTACCTGTCATTTACACTGTAAAAATTTACTTTTTAAAATACAAAGTACCTGGGGAAGGGAGATAGGATTAATTATTCCTACCTCCCACTATCATTTTGTTGAGGAGCAGCAGAACGTACAGTTTTCATCTGCCAGGTTAGTGTCCTAGAGTTTCCTGTATTAAATATGGTCCTGAAGCACCGAGGAAGACTGGCAAAAGTAGTTTTCATTGTTATACAGACGATATCAGGAGGTAGGAATTCTTTTTATTTTAACTTGGTGGACATGGACTTTAACTAACAGTCCGTACATCATAAAACCTGCAAATAAGAGCAGTTCCCTGTATTACAAAGCAGCCAGTCACAGTTATTGATCCGACATTTCGTTAACATGTGAAAATACCCTGCAATCATCTCTTACCATAGACCTTCTGGGTAAACATAGACATGGAATGTCACATTTTCTTTTCTTTTTCTATCTCAAATCCTTCTACTGTAATAATAAAAATGAACTAGATGGGAATCTGGATTTGGTTAAGTATAAAATACACCATTTTTGGTTAAGTATAAAATACACCATTTTTGGTTAAGTATAAAATACACCATTTTTGGTTAAGTATAAAATACACCATTTTTGGTTAAGTATAAAATACACCATTTTTGGTTAACCGATATTCCGGTTTCCGGTTCAGCCTGAGGAAGTGACGAGACAGTCACGAAACATGTTGGGCGGAGCTTTCAGGTGAAGGTGATTGTGAGGCGCACCGTTTTGTAGTTATTGTTTTTAAATGATGAATAAGATTAAGTTTTACTAAACCGGAATATCAGCAGCCCGTCTGGTTCTGTTTGGAGATTGGGATTTCTATATATATAAGCCGTGGAGGAGCCGGCTCTTTGAGATTGTTGAGAGCGCTGGATTCCGTGGACATACACAGGACTCCCGTATTGAGGTACTGCAATGTTTATCATTTTTTGTTAAGTATAAAATGCACCATTTTTGGTTCAGTATAAAATACACATTTTTAGTTAAGTATAAAATGCACCATTTTTGGTTCAGTATAAAATGCACCATTTTTGGTTAAGTATAAAATACACCATTTTTGGTTCAGTATAAAATACACCACTTTTCAGGCTACATGTGTCTCAATAAGCTGTAGGAGCACCAGTGTGGAAGGGGCATGGAGTTGGTGTTGAAGCAGGAAGTGGTCGGAGGTACATGGAGCATTGCCTTGGTTGGCCACCCCTGTAGTGCACACGCACAGGCATTTACTTAAAGAAACTTAATAAGGCCATTAACAGCAGATACATTTAACTTTTGCCATTCTGGTTGATTTCTTTGGGGGAGAGCTGCCTTCCCCCTAGAAAATGAAGTCAAGAAGCCATTATTCTAAGACAAGCTTCCCATGTTCCCATCACGGAGTCTGATTGAAGTACAATCACTTGACACTTGTGGAACTGGTGATTACTGGATGAGAGTCATTGATGATAAGAATGTCAGGTGGCTTCCTGCAGTTAATGATTAGGGAGGTACAAGAGACATTTTAAAGTCTGATGAAAGGAAAACTAAGGAGGAAAATGAGACTTTGATTTCCTTCCTAATTCTATTCATGTGAAATATTAAGGTAAATGTGGGAGAGCTCTGGGAACCACCGGTAACAGTATCAGTGGCATCTTTCCTTACAAAATTTGATCTGTTATATCAAGATCTTATATGGACTAATTGCTACAAAATAGCAGAATAACCTTACTATACAGCCACTATTACATTCTAGGAATTTCTACTAAAAGTTCTATAGTTCAAAACAAACCCATTAAATTCAAAGAAAAAATAGTTTAAAAAGTTCAAATTAAATACAGATAAAATATCAATGGTAACTTACTGTAAATGGCTTTGGGACCTGGGAAATGGTCTGGGGAACATGTCACTATCATCTAAACTTGTTCATACACTAACTAATGATCGGGTAATAGTGGAGTTTCTGCATTGAGTTTTCCCTACATTAGAAGGTTATTGCTGAATTAGAGGGTTAGGGAACGATATATTCGAGGGTTACCGATCTATACATTTAAGGGTTATGGCTGCATTCGAGGGTTATCACTGAAACGCTACATTTGAGGGTTATAGCTGAAATCGAGGATTAGTGAACGCTGAACGTTATATTCGAGGTTTATCAATTCGAAAATTCGAACATTTCCATGAGTTCGGAAAACCAGAAAGTTCGTAGTTTGGGAAGTTCTAAAACGTCTGAGTTTGTCTGAACTATTAAAGTTTGGGTTGAACTCTAGAATGAAACATTCTTTGGTAAACAGAGATGAGTCAAGAAATCAAAACAAACCTCGTCTTGAAATCGTTTTTCTAAAATCTGCAAATCAGATGGAATTTTCAAAAGGCGGAAAAAATTGCAAGTTAAGAGATTGCAGTCGAAATCGCAATTCGAAAATCACGGTTAAAACAATCAAATCATTTGGATTCAGCTGGCTTTGAATTCGATTTTCCGTGATCTTCTGTGTGATCGCAAACGGGCAGATTTTCCGTGTAAGGTTTGACAGCACAGAGCTAAATGAGATTAGTAAATTAGGGGTCAATACATATATAAACTATACATACATACAATACCTGTGACCAATCGTAAATTAACAACATTTGGACATTTGAATGGAATAGAACTTTAAAAAGTGGTAGAATTCCCAAGAGCAAAGAAAGTGCTTTAGCCTGAGTTGAACCTGTTCATGAGACAATCCTCACATTAAGAATAGATTGAGATAGGGCTGCTATCCCACTGTGTTGAAATAAAGTAACTGTTCGCCTAAGCCTCTTACAATGGCATATTGCTGCTGTCAGAAATTAAGTTCATTTAAAGTTTAAGAGCTTCTGCTGCTCAGCCATCTATGTGTAGAGATAAGGATATCTCAGGAATGGTGAACATAAAAAGAGGTTAACAATAGAGTTTTGCTAGCTGTGATAGTGGGCTTTAGCCACCATACCGGCAGAATATTTGACTCCATATCAAAACGTACCCTGTTCCTGACGTGTTGGGAAAGCAAATGAAAGGCAGCAGTTTGGGAATTTATATTATCTCCTGATTTGTAACATCCATTCGTACATTATTCTATATCCTAATGCGTTTTCTCTTCCTTATAACTTTTTTTATGTAGACTGGTCACACAAGGTAAGTAGCGTGTAACATTCTGATGCCACAATATGCTTTTACACCAGAATATTTACGGTTATTTATGTGTTAGAGGAAGTCGATGTCCACAAAATGCACAAGACATTGAGCAGAATGCAGGTGCAACAGTAACAAAAAAGATGATCAAAATTAGTGAACAAATAGGCGGATGTAGCACTATAAAAGTTATGTCTTAACGCGAGACTTACTGCATCACGGGATCCCGGTCAATCATAACTTTCACTAATCTTAACTTATCCATTGCTACATTGGCTACGCCACGCTATTTCCACTTTATCGAACCCTAGGCCTTATGTTCTCCATAGTAGGGATTTTTTTTACTACTGTCAGCCAAGGCTGAGAACAAGGGATGGACAGATCTCCAGCAAATTTCAATTTTGACCATTGTTTTACCAAAGTGACAGAGGACACAGTCCTATATTAATCAGTCTGGTAATCACCAATGTGTAATGTTTTAAGGGTCTTTCTATCGCCTTTATTATTTTCACTATTCAACCCTATAAACGGGCATTGGTTTATCCTAAAAAAAAACATATTTCTTCCACTTTTCCTTTATTTAGTTGCCTTGTGTGTTCAGCTCCAGTAGATATTCCTTGTCCTTCAAAGCTTATGAACAAATTCTGTCCCAAGCAGATGATCACTGGGATTTCTAAAGATGTTCTCCTACTGTAAAGTTCTCACCGTGGGAGGTAGTTATATTAAATGATCAAACATGGAATCCATCTAAAGCAGGTCAGTATTGATATTGAGCGGTTGGATCAAGCAAATGATTTTCCATCTACCCCATCTTCCACAGCAGATTTCAAGCTGGATGGGAATTTTTTTTCTCTAAATAAACTTCGACTCTTGAATGGCCTCTTTACAATGTCTTGTAAGTATATAACCAGCATAATGCCTGTTATTCTACTAAACAGAAAGTAACACCATGAGGCTCCCAGCTGACAGAGAGAAATTCCTTTCCGCTCGTAATAAATCATTTGTATTAAAGTGGCAGGGTCAGTTCTGTGCTAACAACAGTTTGATAAATATTCTTTCTTCTTTTATAATATCAAAGGGAAAAAGAGTAGCTGGGTTGACCTTCATATGAAAACCAAAATAGGTTAACATTGACTACAGATAAACAAAATCCTGTTGAAGTTGAAGTTTTCGACCACACGCGCTCCAATTGTACACTATTGCGTAGATCGCAAACGGGCAGTAACGCATGCGCACTTTTCACATGCACTGACGTCCATCGACCTAAGACTACATTTTAGCCTTTCAAATTTTCAATGCAATTTCCACATTTTCTAAACCAGAAGTTACAAATCAGTTTGTGGAGGATTTCATTTATTTAGAACTGAGAAAGAATGTTATGTAACTAGTGAAACTTCTAACGGGTGTAACTTAGAGTCCTGCACCTGGCTGGGTACCCGTGGGTTACCCGATTTGCAGGTCGGGTTTGGATAATCCGCATTGTGTTTGAATCTGTCACAAATAATGTACCGTGTAAGGCTGGAACACATAGATTAAGACTTCTACCCAATCTTCCTGACCAGCAGATATACTGGACCATATATAGATCTGTGAGACCCTGCTTGTATTTCTGCCTGTCAGATTTTGTGACCTAACCACACGACTGGCAAAATTTATTGTCATGCCCAATGATTGATTTTGATTTGTTTTGCCTAAAATGTACTGATTGGTAATAACAGCCCTTGGTATTTTCCTTGCGTATATCTTAGGTACAATATTGTTATATAGTGGCGTGAACTATGATATTTTATAGTTATGTTAAGGGCACAGCAGCAGAAGAACTTGATTCAGTAACAGCCATCAACTATTGGACGTGACATCACTGTCATTGCTTTGACTGACAGTCGATACCCAGAAGCCACAGGACTAAATGAGAAGTGCCAACAATGGATCGGGGCTTGTAAGTGTTTTTAGTAGCACCTTAGGAATATACGAGTATAACAAAAATCATGTTTGGGGTGTGTGTAATATATATATATTCGGCCCGGAACTACGAGGCCGTCATCAGGGTTGATGACGGCCCCGTAGTTCCGGGCCGAAACGCGTAGGCCTTTCTGACCTACATTTTCCTAATAAAGATTTGTAAAGTCCGAGGAGTGCGCTGGAATTGATTATTTGAATTTATGCTGGCGGCACCCAGGCGATTGTGACGGAACGAAGTGCAGCAGATCCCGTTTCCATATATATATATATATGTCTGGTATTGCAATAGTCTGGCTGGCGCTGTTAAATAATGACAATGATTAATTAAGTATCAGAATCATTACATAATGACAGTAATTAAATTAACGATCAGGGTCGTAACAATTGGTCATTTCTTATGATGTCATTAATGATGCTTTTTAACTATGGCCCAATGCTCCCTGTAATAATTTATCCGCAGTGTGAGCAGATACAATGTATAAACATGTGTGCTACCAACTGGAAGATTTTTTTTGTGCACTATGTCATGTGGGGTTGAGTCCATAGATTACTGCAGTGTGTAATTATTGTTTAAAAAGTCACAGTAAAGGCAGGGAGAAAAAAAAAAATATTACACCAACATCTTAGTAACTCAAATACAAAGTTGGAAATAGGCAAAAGAACTTTCAGGGTTATTCAATAAAAGTTCTTATCATTAAACTGGTGCTAATTTTCCTCCAACCAATCAGATGTCAGCTTTCACATGTTAAATAAGATCTGATTGATGGGGCAAAGTTAGCACCATCTTAAACAATAAGCAGGGAGATGTAATAAAAGTTCTTATCGTTAAAATGGTGTGACCATGCCCCAACCAATCAGATGTTAGCTTTCAAATGGTAAATAACATCTGATTGGTTGGGGCACCATTTTTAACGATAAGAACTTTGATTGAATCTCCCTGTTTGTGCCTTACCATAATGGTGCTAGGTAGATGATAACTCAGATGATATACAAGCAGATGAAGAAAAGGGCACTCTGACCCCCATATAGTAAAGGGCTGCATTAGCGGGGGTCTTGCACCTTTCCGTATTAACAGCACAGGCACATGTTGCAATAAAGGAAATGTTACATTTTGTGCCACTAAGGTTTTACGAGACTTAACGTCACTGTTATGGCGGTGTAAGGAGGCCGTCCTTGCCTGACCACGATCCCACGATGGAGTAAGTCTCGCATAGTAAATCTCGGGACAGTGAGTAGCGTCTTTTAGCGATATGGCAGCTCCCCAATACTTTACAGGTTTTTTTTTCTACAATCTACTTTAACTGGTGTGTACAGACATGACGAGTTGTGTGTGCTCCTCAATCCCGCCACATGACCCACCACCTCCATGTTATATGTGCACACTGATTGCCTAACACTGCTATTAGTTCTCTGTTATTGCAGAACCTCATATGAGTCCCATGGGACCAATTGATTTCTTGCTACAGCCCATGGTCTAGTATAATTGCACAGGGGTAGTGGTATCACTGTATATGACAAATACAGTCTATGTACACATTGCTATTAGCAAATGGATTGGTTCCCACTGATACAGGATGAAAGGGATCTGCACATTCCAAAACAGCTGATAGAATTCCATTGCTGAACCACGAGGAGAGCGTGCTGATCCCTGTTAGGGAGAGGAGGCAGCAAAGAATCATCCTCCACCTCTCCTTTCCTCCCCTCACCGCCACATGGACTGATCTCAAGCTGCAGAAGGTTTCAGCACCACGGACAGCAGCAGCTCTAGAGTGGAGGCGGTGGGAAAGCCCCAGGAGATCCCAACGTGATGATGTCTTGGATTAGCAGGAGCAGCCCAGGCAATCCATGGTTTTGCTGAAGACCAAGTGGACCTTTGGTTTGGACATGTCACCAGGAGAATCCACCCAGTTTATGTCAAGGGGATTTTCTGAAATAACAAGACTGAGGCTTTGAATAGAAACCCAGGAGACTGCCAGACCTTGTGAGTGGGAGGAATACACAGTGTGTATTAGAACACTGACACATCTGCTGGGAGCAGCCTGAGTGGGGGCTACAGTGAATCACACACACAGAGAGGAGACTGGATTGCTGGGGCTTTGGTGGGGGAAGAGGCTGATCCTACCTGGTAGAAGGAAAGTGAGTCCAGCTTTGCCAAGGTGCATGTGGGAATGTCAACTGCAAGCAAAGGAACAGCCTGACTGTCACTGCAGCCTTGGGCATGAGAGACTGTCTGCACCTGCCAGACAATCAGCAGGTAGGACACCAAGAGATGCAGTGTGGACTATACTGTACTATATAGAGCCCATACTCATTCATTTTATAACTGATCAATGGCTGGGGTATGGTAGGCAGTCTGGATGTGGAAAGGTTAAATGAGGTTAGACAGCCTGGGTCTTAATACTGTACATACATTTTAGTTATATATCTATTTGTTGGAAATATTCCCATTGCATGCTGGTATAACTGACAAGTTTCCCTTTAAAAAGAAGAATCAGGAAATTGTCCTTTCAGGCACTTACAACTACAATTATATATCTGTTAAATTGCAAAGGTGTGCATTATCGTAGCATATACAGCCATGCCAGGAGGGGGTGCGTTGTTCGTCTGTGTGTGAGTGTGTGATTCTCTGTTCAGACCTGGAGTGAGTTCTGTGAATGTATGAGACAGACATGAGACTCTCCCACTATTCCTGTGGGTAGGATTGAGACTATAGGCATGCTGGAGTACAGGAGACTCATTGTAGTCTAGGGTTCCAAACAGAGAGGAAGGTCTGTGTGTTGGTTGGAATTTACTGAGTGCAAAGTTTAGCCATGGTCTCCTCACATTCAATGCGATACTGCGAAAGGTAAGTTCCCCTTTACCCCTCATTTACCTATTGCCAGTGTTAATTTGGCACGTTTGTGGAGTGGATTTTTGGTTACATTGACTTTTACAGATTAAAAAGGAGTTTCATAATTGTGATTTCTGGTTGACAATTTGAAGGATTTTTTTTATATCAACAATTCAGTGGTCAACATCATTTTAATAAAATTCCATTATAATGGTAGACTTTAACGCAATAAGAGTTGAATTTCTTTCATAGATTCAGAAACACTTTCTCATGTTCATTATATAATCCTCTCTTAATATAATATAGATTGTAAGCTTACGGGTCAGGGACCTCTTCCTCACGTTGCAAGTTTCAAGCACTTGTATACTAATATTGCACCGATTCTTTTTGCAGTTATATTTTTTGTCCCTCTTTTATGGCTTTTTTGATTATAGATTGTACAGCGCCGGTGTCCCAAATGGCCCTATATAGATAAATATATATAATATATACATTATTACATCTCACAGCCTTGGGCTCATAGAGGATGGTGGGTAATTTAGTTCCTATATTTATACAGAGCTCAGAGGAAATCTTCAGCACTGCTAAGAATATAACAGTTTTTTTGATTGTCGTGAACAATTCAGATATCTGTTGGAACTCAATTGTCAGTTTTTGGGGGGATACTTGATATTGTAATAGTTTACTAAAGGTTGAAGAATTTTTAGTATGTCAATGGGAATGTTAAGGACGAGATGTTGGGCGCTATAAAGGTTATAACATTGTGTAGTTTGTTTTTTTTAACCTGATTGACCAACCCCAATCGCCTGATCCCACACAGTGCGCAGTGTTAGGTAGAATTTACCATTTTATAGACGGACATTTCCGTTCTTTTTATTTAAATTCATTGTGTCAAGACTCAAGAGCAAGACTTAAAATTTGAAGCGCCAGATTACGAGATTATCACCACCTCTATTGGATAATTTAGCAGATTCCAACATTATACAACATTTTAACCCTCAATTATAATCACAATGATAATATAAGTTGAAATAGTCTAGGACACTAACCATTCCCACAATCCAATTTATGCGATGGCGTGTTACAAAAAAAACTCCATACTGTCACTAAAACTACAAGTATCAACACACACCTGGTAGCCTATCAGTGGCCTTAAAGTTTTTGGAACTACAATTCCCAGCATCCTTTAGAAAGCAATAGAGTCCAATCCAACTATTTAATTCATGAAGTTAATATTTTATCTTATTGCTTTATATTTAGAAAGTGTTTTTCTCGTGGGATGGCCAGACAGTAATTTAAAGGGGAAATCAGAAACTGAAAACGTGATCAAAGCTTTAAAGCTTTGGTTGTGTAGAACTGGTTCCATTGACCACAATTAAAGAGGTGTACATTTGTACAGCTACAGTCTCCTAAGTAGGGTTTCAAGATTGCCACTGATTGGAGGGCACTTATTGAGTGTGTGTTTAGCTGGCTGAGCTGGCTGCAGCTGTACTGATATTGTTTAAATTGCATTCATTCCTGCACAGACTTACTGCTGATTTTTCATTGATCTGGCCTAATCTTAAGGTCCGTAATGCAATCTGTCTATTAGTACTGGTTTGAATTCCATCTTCTTATCATATTATATTATTGTATATTCCAGAGATGTGCCTTGAAATTCCTGCTTTACCCAAGGCATTTATCATCTCATTAATGAAAAGACACAAGATCACAGAAGGAGAAATTTAAATAGAGCAAACAGCAAGATTCCTGGGAAACAAGTATTATGATAAAACCAGTTAAACATGACATCATAGTTTAGAAAAATATGGTCAAAATCTGTATGAACTATATTGTCCTCTTTCTTTTGTGGGATTTGATAATGAATCCCTCATATTTGCAGCTTGAGTTCTAAACGTTGGGGTTTGTTCTATTTTAAGATTTTCAAAATTCTAAAAAAAACAAATGAAAATCCAAAAACGAATAAATAAAAGTCAATGGGAAAAACAATCAAGTTCGAGTAAAGTAAGGATAAATAAAAACACAGTAACTTACTGTACCTGGGAAATGGTCAGGGGGAACAGATACAAATCACCAAAACTTAAATATAAATGAGTCCTAAACGTGATCTATTTTCGAGCTTCTGCATGTATATTCAAGGCTAGTTCTGTACTTTCGGGGTTATCAAAAATACAGAACGCTGGAATGGATCTGAACGGAACTTCGGACCTGGGAGTTTCGATTCGGAACCGGTCCATTTATGACCCGGATTCCATCACTAGCAACAAGCCAAATTGTATTAAAGGTTTAGCCCTTTAACTGGTCATGATATAAATATGATGAACCAATCAACAACCGAGCATTTAAAAAGGTCTGAAAGCTAATTGCGTTCCATAGGATTCTTTAAAAAGTGGAAAATAAAAAAATCCATATTTTCTGTAAAAAATATGAATGAAATGCAATTGACGGCAGTATGAGGGTATAACTGTATACTTGTGTGTTAGCTGAGTTACTTAGTTTTACCTGAAAAACAAGCAAAACTGATTGACTCGAGTAAAAGCCGAAGGTAGAAATTATGAACACTACTGCCTTCTGATTCTGTATTGTTTTTAGGCTTTAGTTACCTTTTAAATTGACCCTTGTATAATATACAGAATTCCCATACAGTAATAGAAGAACTTAGGTGGCAATATAATAAGCCAAATCCCCAATTCCTTAGCACCAAAAGTTTGAAAACTACAACCAGCATGCTTTAGGCAAGGTAACTTTTTAGTGACAAGGTTCAACAAACTGCCCACCTCTAAACCCCCCATAGAAAAGGCACTTTGTCTTACCTGCTCCACTGACAGGGAGTCAGTCCTTCCTTGCTCCGCCATTATAGTATGTCCATTGAGGGCTGAGAGGAGGTGCATAACTTACGTTCCGACGTTCCTGCGATGTCTTGGATTCTCATGCCTTTGTGCACGCTCACACTCTTCACTGCTCCGGTTTGCCGCATGTAAAGTAAGTATGCCTGTGACTCAAGTTTAAGCTTTTCTGGGTCATTTTAAAAAATAAAACCCTCATCTTATACTTGAGTATATACGGTAATACCTGGTGATCTACAGTTTCAATCAGAAAAAATCCTTTGTTATTTGTAGTTCTTGGAACCATATAATCTTGTCCAATTAAAGGTTCGTACACACCTTAGATTTCCCCAGACTTCTGAGCCCAGACTGCCCCCGATCCCGACAAACATCTGCGACGGCCTGGGCTTTTCGGACGATAGTCGCACGCAGGGGTATTCCTAGTGTTTTGACACCTATAACAACTTTTAAATGCTGCCTATTGGCAGAAAGGTGGCACTACGTAAAGTGGGCACGACTTACCACTGATTGGTGGAGGGAGGGCTAGCTTATACTGATTGGTGGACTGGTGCTGAAATGCAGTATTGCATGAAGGAAGATTTATTTAACTGCCCGCCTATTAAGTGTTCCGCAGGGATGCCGCCTGAGAAATGTTTCAGTTTTTTCATGGTAGAGGCACCCCTGGTCGCACATGTGTATGGTTTGCTCGGGAGCAACAAACAACCCCCAACCGAACGCATACACGTGCCCCGGAAGCCCATTTGTCAGGGTGCTAGTTGGGATGGGTGTCGGTCGGGGCTCGGAGGTCTGGGGAAAACCTAAGGTGTGTACGAACCTTAAGACTATTTTCATCTGTCAGAGAACTTTGTTCTTATTTATTAGCCTAATTCACTAAAAATGGTACACCATTACACACTAACCAATCAGACCTTTAGTTTTTTTTTTATTTCTCAAAGCACTAAACCAGTGAAAGGTAATTTGTTAGGCTGTTGTAGAATCTTTCCCTGGTGCAAATAATGACCTATTTCGTAATGGTTGCCTATTATCTGGTTAATGCCCGATGGAAACAAATATTCAAATAATTACCTAAAGCTTTGCGGAAAATGAGGTCTAACTTAGCAGCTAATTTTAGATAGTGAAAACATCATTCATTTTATCGGTGTACTTCGTGAAACAAATTCAATTAGAAATGCTTAATAGATTTTAGGTCACGGTGGAAACCAGCAAAATCATTATTAGATATTTGGCAGTTTACAGGGTTAAACCATAGCGGACTTCCCCGGCAGCCAAAGAAAGTTTTGGGATCCAGCAATGTGAGTTATGGATTGTCTGTTAAATGATACACAGCTGGCCACATACAGATTCATACACACATTGTGATTCTGGGAATTTTGTGGTGCCGTATCTGGTAGGAATTCCAGATATTGATTAGGGACAAATTAATAGGATAAGGCAAATATGTGGTTGGCCTTTAAGCCTGAGTACACCTGTTGGGATCCTTCGTCCCGATTGACCTTCAACACTTGCTGGTCGCCAGAACTATGACTGATGGTTGCAGCGAAAGTAGCTGTGGCAGCAGTCACCACGACAGAGGGAGTCCTTTATGGACTGCATGATTGGCTATGGTCTTCTGACCTTACCGATTGCCCATTCTTACGATTCGGGCAAACAAACGGTCAGTTGTGGCTGCCCAGAGAAACCATCCTCTGAAATGTTAGTCAGACGGCCCAAAATATTGGATGGTGTGTACCCAGCTTTAGGGATTGGGAACTGGCTTAATACATATCCACGTTGGCTTCCATTATGTCTTTGGCAAGGAAATGTTGCAGAATTAAGACTTGCAAGGCAGGTAGGATGGGCTGAAGTAGGGACTCACTCATCATACGTAAATACCTTGAGAAGACCTTGCAGTATCCATAGTTAACTTAATGCTGACACATCCAAAACGATGATAGGAGCTGCATTTCCACTTTTCCCCCAAGTTCTTTTTCCCTCTGTTCTAGGACTGGGCTGGCATCATCAGATGCAGGGCATTATGGGAAACAAGAACATGAATGTTTTTAGCATTGAATATTATTAGACTTTTAAGTATATTCCCTGTAAAACATGATTATCTAATGACGTACATTAATATAAAGATGAAAGATCTAGGTTTGACTCTATTTCCTGCTGACCCCTTTGATGAGGGGGAGTTTTAGGGTTAATTTTAAAGGGATGAGGGGTCAGAATAATTCAGGGAACGTGTTACGTAGTAATTTCCTGATATTAAGACCCAATGACAGTAAAATGAGCTGATTAAGTGGACCCTAGCTCTGGGAGTCTTGTGGTTGGTTCCTTATTTATCCATTCTTTGTAATTTTTATGCAAGACATTTAGGAACCAAATCTAGCAGCACTATACAGAGAGCAAAGGACCCACCGCTATTGTACATTCCCTTGTAAAATTATCACTATGTAAGGCCGTAGATAATACAATTGTCTTTCCGATATATTGCAATTTCAAAAATGGTTTTGTATAACTTTATAATAAACTGGGGCAGAAATTCTATCCATTGGATGTAAATGAACTCTTAGGCAGGATTTAGGGACTGGTTAGTGGGCCATCGTGTTTGTATGTGTAAAATGCAATTAGGAGAATAACATTCCCAATATACCGATATTACGTGAGCAGCTACACAGTGATCTCTGATTCTCACTTTCACATCTAAAGGGTAACTGTGACAACTCCTGATGTGATGACATATTCAGATGTGAGTTTATCCATTTATCACAGGCTTTCAGAAATCCCTTATCACACCAATCTAAATCCCAGAGATTGAAAGTCATTGCTATTTTACCTTTTAACCCTAACACTCAGGCAGGGAGATGTAACATATCCGTGAGCATTCTCCCTACCTCCTCAGCTTGTCTGCATGGCAGGAAGGAAAGGTGGGCTCCAATGCAGAGTTCTACAACCTGATTAATCAGGTATATCTGAAAAGAAAGAAGTTGGGCTCTCCTGCAGTCACCGCTCACCGGGGCTGCTCTAAGGGTAGTTACCCCTCTGCCCCCCCACTGCTATAGTTTGCTAAAATAGCTTTTCTATTAGGTCTCTTGTAACAGCAGGTTTAGGTAATGTTTGGTTGACAGGAGTGGTAGGTCCAGTAGGAAAGTTCAGGTTACTTTACAAGATTGTGGAACTTTTGGCCAAACAGCCACTGAGTGATTGGTGAGAAGTTCTAGTTTGCTATGTGAATTTCTGTATAATATATACATTATTACATATATAATGTCATTTTATTAAATAAATAATAACTGGTGCTCTAAATATATTTAAGATCTTGAGTAGAAAGTCTTTGTGGTTATGTGTTAAAGGGAATGTTCCCCTTAAAACAAAAAGCTGGTCAATTATCAGTTTCTGCCCCAACCCTTACTGATATATTCAACACTTTACTTCATACTAACCAGATATTTAAGGATAAGATTGGCCCCATTCTGGCAGAGTAAGCTGGCCCCCCTCCATGCCGTCAATCAAAGCTGTGACTGCTGATATCACACAACCTGATGATTGACTGCTGTTTCACCAGCAGATACCTTTGCAACCCGTCTCCACCCAATCACAGGGACGTGCAGATCCGGCCCCTCTTATACTTCCGTGCACAGAAAAAGGTGCCCCTGGGGTAAGAAGGCTGGTAAGTACGTTAGAAGCATCTTTCGATTTGGGGGGAGGACATACCTTAAATATCTAGTTACTGGTGCCTGTATGTAATACACTGGGAAACATAGCAGTCTGGGTTGTGGGCATATAACTGAAATGTCAGCAGTTTTTTGATTTAAGGGTGGACAAGGCCTTTAAACTGAGTGCTGGTAAAGGTCTCCTAGTGTGTAGACACAGCAGCGGAACATTTAGATGCTGGTTTTAATTAAGTCTTCCTTACTTAAGGAATGTACAGTAGATACATAAGGCTAACAGCTTTCCAAAACACAATAAACCTTTTTTTTTTTTGTTGATGAATGGAGTAGAGGGGGAATTAACGGAGAGAAAAAACCCAAGACCATTGGAAATATTGGGCGGAATTCATAAATCTTTAAAATCCCGGCACGTGTGAGTAAAGAACAAGCAAAGAGTGGATTTTGCAATCAATGAAGGAAGGTCCTGGGGTGGGGAGAGGAGGGTTTGCTGTTGAAGAAGTCTGTGCCTCGTTTTTATCGCCTTTGTAAGACGCCCCTCCCCTGCTTTTTTGATGGTGTTTAAAGTCCCTTTGGGTTTGTGTGAAGAGTGTGTGCGCCTGTCTCTGTGTTCAGTCGATTTCAGCACATTTTCAGCCCTTTGATGTGTAGAGACGGGATTATTAGGAAACACAGTAGTGCTAGGTGATAAAGATAAAACAACAGCATCTTAGGCTTCTCACAAATCAAATTTTAACAGGCATTAACCCTCGTGTGTTCAAAGATTATCTGAACAGTGCACATGGTCCTGTATGTATATTCTATGGGAATGGAATTTCATCAGAGGGGAAAGTGTATATTATAGAGCAACGTTAGAATTAGATGATGTGAGAATCTTCTTCCCCCGCTTTGTTGGATATGATCGGAGCTTATGCAATGGGTACAACAATGTGTCTGTGTGTAAATGTGCAGAACCAATCAGATTTTAGCTTTTTAATGGCCTGCTGCAATTGATAACATCTGATTGGTTGCTGGTGATAATTGGCAGGCCTGTTCGGAGTAGAACCAGCTGTAAAACTCAGCATTTTCCCCTTCCTGGTGTCCTGTGACTTGTTTTTTCCCCTTCCTGGTGCCCTGTGACTTGTTAGGGTTACAGGTGTGAATGGGGGGGCCAGTGGGTTAAATTGGTGTTATCGCTCTCACACGCTCTCAAATTGGTCATTACAGGTATCCCACTATTCCTGGATCTTCCGGGAGTCCCCTGGAATCGGGGTGGTCTCCCGCGCTCCCGCGAGACCACCCCGATCTCCCTCAACAGAGAGTCCTGAATCTCCTCCCCCTTACACCCCCTTTATGTGTGTCAGGCCCCTGACCGCCCATGCCACGCCCATACCACCAGGGGTCAGCCTGTCAGTGCTCAAACTATATACCGCCGTGCACACCTGGCCTGTTTGCGTTGTTGTTAGGCTCAGTTTAAAAAAAAATCGATTTTATGTAGATGTTAATGGTCACTGTTTTGGATCTGAAAGTCCTATGTGGTAATGTAGGGGTTAATGGTCACTGTTTTGGATTTCAAAGTCATATGTGGTAATGTAGGGGTTAATTGGTCACTGTTTTTGATCTGAAAGTCCTATGTGGTAATGTAGGGGTTAATCGGTCACTGTTTTGGATCTGAAAGTCTTATGTGGTAATGTAGGGGTTAATTGGTCACTGTTTTGGATCTCAAAGTCATATGTGGTAATGTAGGGGTTAATCGGTCACTGTTTTGGATCTCAAAGTCTATGTGGTAATGTAGGGGTTAATGGTCAGTTTTGGATCTCAAGTCTATGTGGTAATGTAGGGGTAATCGTTCACTGTTTTGGATCTCAAAGTCCTAGTGGTAATGTAGGGGTTAATCGTCACTGTTATGGATCTGAAAGTGCTATGTGGTAAAGTAGGGGTTAATCGGTCACTGTTTTGGATCTGAAAGTTCTGTGTGGTAATGTAGGGGTTAATCGTCACTGTTTTGGATCTAAAATGCTATGTGGTAATGTAGGGGTTAATTGTTCACTGTTTTGGATCTCAAAGTCCTATGTGGTAATGTAGGGGTTAATGGTCACTGTTTTGGATCTCAAAGTCCTATGTGGAAGTAGGGGTTAATCGGTCACTGTTTGGATCTGAAAGTCTTATGTGGTAATGGAGGGGTTAATTGGTCACTGTTTGGATCTCAAAGTCATATGTGGTAATGTAGGGGTTAATCGGTCACTGTTTTGGATCTCAAAGTCTATGTGGTAATGTAGGGGTTAATCGTCATGTTATGGATCTGAAAGTGCTATGTGGTAAAGTAGGGGTTAATCGGTCACTGTTTTGGATCTGAAAGTTCTATGTGGTAATGTAGGGGTAATGGTCACTGTTTTGGATCTAAAATGCTAGTGGTAATGTAGGGGTTAATTGTTCACTGTTTTGGATACTCAAAGTCCTATGTGGTAATGTAGGGGTTAATCGGTCACTGTTTGGGATCTCAAAGTCCTATGTGGTAATGTAGGGATTAATTGGTCACTGTTTTGGATCTCAAAGTCCTATGTGGTAATGTAGGGGTTAATGGTCACTGTTTTGGATTTCAAAGTCCTATGTGGTAATGTAGGGGTTAATTGATCACTGTTTTGGATCTCAAAGTCCTATGTGGTAATGTAGGGGTTAATGGTCACTGTTTTGGATTTCAAAGTCCTATGTGGTAATGTAGGGGTTAATTGATCACTGTTTTGGATCTCAAAGTCCTATGTGGTAATGTAGGGGTTATGGTCACTGTTTTGGATTTCAAAGTCCTATGTGGTAATGTAGGGTTAATGGTCACTGTTTTGGATTTAAAGTCCTATGTGGTAATGTAGGGGTATTGATCAAGTTTTGGATCTAAGTCCTATGTGGTAATGTAGGGTGAATTGGTCACTGTTTTGGATCTCAAAGTCCTATGTGGTAATGTAGGGGTTAATGGTCTGTTTTGGATTTCAAAGTCCATGTGGTTGTAGGGGTTAATTGATCACTGTTTGGATCTCAAAGTCCTATGTGGTAATGTAGGGGTTAATTGGTCACTGTTTTGGATCTCAAAGTCCTATGTAGTTTGGATCCAAACTTCTGTGTGGTAACGTAGGGGTTAATTAGACGCTGTCTATCTGTATCTCTCACTATCTGTCTGTCTTTCTCTCCCCCTAGCTATCTATCTGTCTGTCTGTTTATCAATCTCATAAAGTATGTAAAGGGCATGGTTTCATTTGGCAGGAAAGGGCATGGCCTAAAATGGTGTGTGCATTGGCTTAAACGTGTGACACCTGGTATGGCTTCACAACGACAACCGCTCAGAAAACTGCCCAATGCCATCAGTTTGAAAGTGTTTTATGGATAACATGGTGAGGGGCCCTAGTAATCTACCCTGTATGGGGCCCAGAAATTCTGGCGGTGTCCCTGACCAAGGACCATATGTATTAACCAAAGGTATCGGAAACTTTTGACACCCGTTTATTATAAAAGTTCAAGGGCGGTAAATGTCACGATCTGACATGGAGAACCAAGTTTTAAATGTACGAAACTTCATGTGTGCAACACCATGTGGTAGCAAAAAAACTAAAAAACGCAATAGTATTGTAGGGGATGGTAGATTGCAATCACCATTATAATCTAAGACTGTGATTGTAAATTAATGACTGCAAAATGTGAGGGTTGTACTCACCTTTGTGCGATACTGTGTCTACATAAAGGCCATCAGTAGAGATGTCCGAACTTCGCAAAATCCGGTCCGCGAGGATCCGCGAAATCCGCGAGCGGACCCGTTAAAATTAAAAATACCCTTGAAATAACGAGATTTTTCGTATTTTCGAAAATTTTCGAAGTTACGAGTTTCAGTATTTTCGGGAATTTTCGAAATTACGAGTTTTCATGTATTTCGAAAATATGTATTTTCGAAAATACAAGTAATCCTCTAATTTGTTTAATATTTTCGAAAATACGTATGTAAGGAATTAAGAGAAATCCTTGTATTTTCGAAAAACGTGAAAACTCGTAATTTCGAAAATTTTCGAAAATACGAAAAATCGCGAATCGGAAGTTCGGAAGGCGGAAATCTGCCGTTCGCGAACGGGGTAAATCCACGGGGATCCAGGTTCGGATCCGCGAACCGGCCATCCCTAGCATCAGACTGAGGTAGGCAAGAAGCCCTAGTAAAGCTAAGCCTGGAAAATGGGCCTACTATTACGGAATTGGCCATTTGAGGGCTCATTCCTATGAGATGGTCCGTAACAGTCTTTGCGGAGTGAGTCTGACATTAACATTCTATGAAGGGACAGATAACACCAAACACTACACTGCACTTTAGGCATATTGAAAAAGCTGCATAATTTAAGTATTGGACTGAGGACCATGGACTAAGGAGAGAAACACGTATGGGTCTTGTAAACCAGGAGATCCTCCCTTACATTACTGTAGTCTTACTGTATATTTTATGATACACACACAGAAGTGCATCTATTATTCAAGTTGTATAATACAACTTCTTACATGCAGCCACCTCTCTTAGCTGTGGCCTATTTTCAAGATGGTTACATCACACCTGCCTTGTAGACCCTCTGTCGCTCTAGAGGTAGAACGTAACCAGCCTTAATCAACCAATCTGTCTCTCCCATAAGGATGAACGTTGGTTTTCAAATTCCTTCAAGATCTTTTGTTTTAAAAAATATAGTGAATCAGGTCTATTTAAGGCATACCTGGACCGGTTGAGACACGGTTCTCACATGACCCACCACCTCCATGTTATATGTGCACACTGATTGCCTAACACTGCTATTAGTTCTCTGTTATTGCAGAACCTCATATGAGTCCCATGGGACCTATTGATTTCTTGCTACAGCCCATGGTCTAGTATAATTGCACAGGTGTAGGTATCACTGTATATGACAAATACAGTCTATGTACACATTGCTATTAGCAGGAATGGATTGGTTCCCACTGATACAGGATGAAAGGGATCTGCACATTCCAAAACAGCTGATAGAATTCCATTGCTGGGACCACTAGAGAGAGCAGTGCTGATCCCTGTTAGGGAGAGGAGGCAGCAAAGAATCATCCTCCACCTCCTCCTTCTCCTCCCCTCACCGGCCACATGGACTGATCTCAAGCTGCAGAAGGTTTCAGCACCACGGACAGCAGCAGCTCTAGAGTGGAGGCGGTGGGAAAGCCCCAGGAGATCCCAACGTGATGATGTCTTGGATTAGCAGGAGCAGCCCAGGCAATCCATAGGGTTTTGCTGAAGACCAAGTGGACTTTGGTTTGGAATATGTCACCAGGAGAATCCACCCAGTTTATGTCAAGGGGATTTTCTGAAATAACAAGACTGAGGCTTTGAATAGAAACCCAGGAGACTGCCAGACCTTGTGAGTGGAGGAATACACAGTGTGTATTAGAACACTGACACATCTGCTGGGAGCAGCCTGAGTGGGGGCTACAGTGAATCACACACACAGAGAGGAGACTGGATGCTGTGGGCTTTGGTGGGGGAAGAGGCTGATCCTACCTGGTAGAAGGAAAGTGGAGTCCAGCTTTGCCAAGGTGCATGTGGAATGTCAACTGCAAGCAAAGGAACAGCCTGACTGTCACTGCAGCCTTGGGACTGAGAGACTGTCTGCACCCTGCCAGACAATCAGCAGGTAGGACACCAAGAGATGCAGTGTGGACTATACTGTACTATATAGAGCCCATACTCATTCATTTTATTAACTGATCAATGGCTGGGGTATGGTAGGCAGTCTGGATGTGGAAAGGTTAAATGAGGTTAGACAGCCTGGGTCCTTAATACTGTACATACATTTTAGTTATATATCTATTTGTTGGAAATATTCCCATTGCATGCTGGTATAACTGACAAGTTTCCCTTTAAAAAGAAGAATCAGGAAATTGTCCTTTCAGGCACTGTACAACTACAATTATATATCCTGTTAAATTGCAAAGGTGTGCATTATCTGTAGCATATACAGCCATGCCAGGAGGGGGTGCTGTGTTCGTCTGTGTGTGAGTGTGTGATTCTCTGTTCAGACCTGGAGTGAGTTCTGTGAATGTATGAGACAGACTGAGACTCTCCCACTATTCCTGTGGGTAGGATTGAGACTATAGGCATGCTGAGTTACAGGAGACTCATTGTAGTCTAGGGTTCCAAACAGAGAGGAAGGTCTGTGTGTTGGTTGGAATTTACTGAGCTGCAAAGTTTAGCCATGGTCTCCTCACATTCAATGCGATACTGCGAAAGGTAAGTTCCCCTTTACCCTCATTTACCTATTGCCAGTGTTAATTTGGCACGTTTGTGGAGTGGATTTTTGGGTTACATTGACTTTTACAGATTAAAAGGAGTTTTCATAATTGTGATTTCTGGTTGACAATTTGAAGGATTTTTTTTATATCAACAATTCAGTGGTCATCATCATTTTAATAAAATTCCATTATAATGTGTAGATGTTAACGCAATAAGAGTTAAATTTCTTTCATAGATTCAGAAACACTTTCTCATGTTCATTATATAATCCTCTCTTAATATAATATATAGATTGTAAGCTCTACGGGTCAGGGACCTCTTTCCTCACGTTGCAAGTTTCAAGCACTTGTATACCTAATATTGCACAGAATTCTTTATGCAGTTATATTTTTTGTCCCTCTTTTATGGCTTTTTTGTATTATAGTATTGTACAGCGCCGTGTCCCCAAATGGCCCTATATAGATAAATATATATAATATATACATTATTACATCTCACAGCCTTGGGCTCATAGAGGATGGTGGGTAATTTAGTTCCTTATATTTATACAGAGCTCAGAGGAAATCTTCAGCACTGCTAAGCAATATAACAGTTTTTTTGATTGTCGTGAACAATTCAGATATCTGTTGGAACTCAATTGTCAGTTTTTGGGGGGATACTTGATATTGTAATAGTTTACTAAAGGTTGAAGAATTTTTAGTATGTCAATGGGAATGTTAAGGACGAGATGTTGGGCGCTATAAAGGTTAATAACATTGTGTAGTTTGTTTTTTTTAACCTGATTGACCAACCCCAATCTGCCTGATCCCACACAGTGCGCAGTGTTAGGTAGAATTTACCATTTTATAGACGGACATTTCCGTTCTTTATTTATTAAATATCATTGTGTCAAGACTCAAGAGCAAGACTTAAAATTTGAAGCGCCAGATTAAGATTATCACCACCTCTATTGGATAATTTAGCAGATTCCAACATTATACAACATTTTAACCCTCAATTATAATCACAATGAATAATATAAGTTGAAATAGTCTAGGACACTAACCATTCCCACAATCCAATTTTTATTGCTGATGGCGTGTTACAAAAAAACTCCATACTGTCACTAAAACTACAAGTATCAACACACACCTGGTAGCCTATCAGTGGCCTTAAAGTTTTTTGGAACTACAATTCCCAGCATCCTTTAGAAAGCAATAGAGTCCAATCCAACTATTTAATTCATGAAGTTAATATTTTATCTTATTGCTTTATTATTTAGAAAGTGTTTTTCTCGTGGGATGGCCAGACAGTAATTTAAAGGGGAAATCAGAAACTGAAAACGTGATCAAAGCTTTAAAGCTTTGGTTGTGTAGAAACTGGTTCCATTGACCACAATTAAAGAGGTGTACATTTGTACAGCTACAGTCTCCTAAGTAGGGTTTCAAGATTGTCCACTGATTGGAGGGCACTTATTGAGTGTGTGTTTAGCTGGGCTGCAGCTGTACTGATATTGTTTAAATTGCATTCATTCCTGCACAGACTTACTGCTGATTTTTCATTGATCTGGCCTAATCTTAAGGTCCGTAATGCAATCTGTCTATTAGTACTGGTTTGAATTCCATCTTCTTATCATATTATATTATTGTATATTCCAGAGATGTTGCCTTGAAATTCCTGCTTTACCCAAGGCATTATACATCTCATTAATGAATAAGACACAAGATCACAGAAGGAGAAATTTAAATAGAGCAAACAGCAAGATTCCTGGGAAACAAGATGTATTATGATAAAACCAGTTAAACATGACATCATATGTTAGAAAAATATGGTCATAAATCTGTATGAACTATATTGTCCTCTTTCTTTTGTGGGATTTGATAATGAATCCCTCATATTTGCAGCTTGATGTTCTAAACTGTTGGGGTTTGTTCTATTTTAAGATTTTCAAAATTCTAAAAAAAACAAATGAAAATCCAAAAACGAATAAATAAAAGTCAATGGGAAAAAACAATCAAGTTCCGAGTAAAGTAAGGATAAATAAAACACAGTAACTTACTGTACCTGGGAAATGGTCAGGGGGAACAGATACAAATCACCAAAACTTAAATATAAATGAGTCCTACACGTGATCTATTTTCGAGCTTCTGCATGTATATTCAAGGCTAGTTCTGTACTTTCGAGGGTTATCAAAAATACAGAACGCTGGAATGGATCTGAACGGAACTTCGGACCTGGGAGTTTCGATTCGGAACCCGGTCCATTTATGACCCGGATTCCATCACTAGCAACAAGCCAAAATTGTATTTAAAGGTTTTAGCCCTTTAACTGGTCATGATAATTAAATATGATGAACCAATCAACAACCGAGCATTTAAAAAGGTCTGAAAGCTAATTGCGTTCCATAGGATTCTTTAAAAAGTGGAAAATAAAAAATACCATTTATTTTCTGTAAAAAAATATGAATGAAATGCAATTGACGGCAGTATGAGGGTATAACTGTATACTTGTGTGTTAGCTGAGTTACTTAGTTTTACCTGAAAAACAAGCAAAACTGATTGACTCGAGTAAAAGCCGAAGGTAGAAATTATGAACACTACTGCCTTCTGATTCTGTATTGTTTTTAGGCTTTAGTTACCTTTTAAATTGACCCTTGTATAATATACAGAATTCCCATACAGTAATAGAAGAACTTATGGTGGCAATATAATAAGCCAAATCCCCAATTCCTTAGCACTCCAAAAGTTTGAAAACTACAACCAGCATGCTTTAGGCAAGGTAACTTTTTAGTGACAAGGTTCAACAAACTGCCCACCTCTAAACCCCCCATAGAAAAGGCACTTTGTCTTACCTGCTCCACTGACAGGAGAGTCAGTCCTTCCTTGCTCCGCCATTATAGTATGTCCATTGAGGGCTGAGAGGAGGTGCATAACTTACGTTCCGACGTTCCTGCGATGTCTTGGATTCTCATGCCTTTGTGCACGCTCACACTCTTCACTGCTCCGGTTTGCCGCATGTAAAGTAAGTAATGCCTGTGACTCAAGTTTAAGCTTTTCTGGGTCATTTTAAAAAATAAAACCCTCATCTTATACTTGAGTATATACGGTAATACCTGGTGATCTACAGTTTCAATCAGAAAATATCCTTTGTTTATTTGTAGTTCCTTTGGAACCATATAATCTTGTCCAATCTAAAGGTTCGTACACACCTTAGATTTTCCCCAGACTTCTGAGCCCAGACTGCCCCCGATCCCGACAAACATCTGCGACGGCCTGGGCTTTTCGGACGATAGTCGCACGCAGGGGTATTCCTAGTGTTTTTGACACCTATAACAACTTTTAAATGCTGCCTATTGGCAGACAGGTGGCACTACGTAAAGTGGGCACGACTTACCACTGATTGGTGGACGGGAGGGCTAGCTTAATACTGATTGGTGGACTGGTGCTGAAATGCAGTATTGCATGAAGGAAGATTTATTTAACTGCCGCCTATTAAGTGTTCCGCAGGGATGCGCCCTGAGCAAATGTTTCAGTTTTTTTCATGGTAGAGGCACCCCTGGTCGCACATGTGTATGCGTTTGCTCGGCGGAGCAACAAACAACCCCCAACCGAACGCATACACACGTGCCCCGGAATGCCCATTTGTCACGGGTGCTAGTTGGGATCGGGTGTCGGTCGGGGCTCGGAGGTCTGGGGAAAACCTAAGGTGTGTACGAACCTTAAGACTATTTTCATCTGTCAGAGAACTTTGTTCTTATTTATTAGTCCTAATTCACTAAAAATGGTACACCATTACACACTAACCAATCAGACCTTTAGTTTTTTTTTTTATTTCTCAAAGCACTAAACCAGTGAAAGGTAATTTTTGATTGGCTGTTGTAGAATCTTTCCCTGGTGCAAATAATGACCTATTTCGTAATGGTTGCCTATTATCTGGTTAATGCCCGATGGAAACAAATATTCAAATAAATTACCTAAAGCTTTGCGGAAAATGAGGTCTAACTTAGCAGCTAATTTTAGGATAGATGAAAACATCATTCATTTTTATCGGTGTACTTCAGTGAAACAAATTCAATTAGAAATGCTTAATAGATTTTAGGTCACGGTGGAAACCAGCAAAATCATTATTAGATATTTGGCAGTTTACAGGGTTACAACACATAGCGGACTTCCCCGGCAGCCAAAGAAAGTTTTGGGATCCAGCAATGTGAGTTATGGATTGTCTGTTAAATGATACACAGCTGGCCACATACAGATTCATACACACATTGTGATTCTGGGAATTCTTTGTGGTGCCGTATCTGGTAGGAATTCCAGATATTTGATTATGGGACAAATTAATAGGATAAGGCAAATATGTGGTTGGCCTTTAAGCCTGAGTACACCTGTTGGGATCCTTCGTCCCGATTGACCTTCAACACTTGCTGGTCGTCCAGAACTATGACTGATGGTTGCAGCGAAAGTAGCTGTGGCCAGCAGTTCACCACGACAGAGGGAGTCCTTTATGGACTGCATGATTGGCTATGGTCTTCTGACCTTACCGATTGCCCATTCTTACGATTCGGGCAAACAAACGGTCAGTTGTGGCTGCCCAGAGAAACCATCCTCTGAAATGTTAGTCAGACGGCCCAAAATATTGGATGGTGTGTACCCAGCTTTAGGGATTGGGAACTGGCTTAATACATATCCACGTTGGCTTCCATTATGTCTTTGGCAAGGAAATGTTGCAGAATTAAGACTTGCAAGGCAGGTAGGATGGGCTGAATGTAGGGACTCACTCATCATACGTAAATACCTTGAGAAGACCTTGCAGTATCCATAGTTAACTTAATGCTGACACATCCAAAACGATGATAGGAGCTGCATTTCCACTTTTCCCCCAAGTTCTTTTTCCCTCTGTTCTAGGACTGGGCTGGCATCATCAGATGCAGGGCATTATGGGAAACAAGAACATGAATGTTTTTAGCATATGAATTATTATTAGACTTTTAAGTATATTCCCTGTAAAACATGATTATCTAATGACGTACATTAATATAAAGATGAAAGATCTAGGTTTGACTCTTATTTCCTGCTGACCCCTTTGATGAGGGGGAGTTTTAGGTTGAATTTTAAAGGGATGAGGGGTCAGAATAATTCAGGGAACGTGTTACGTAATGTAATTTCCTGCATTATTAAGACCCAATGACAGTAAAATGAGCTGATTAAGTGGACCCTAGCTCTGGGAGTCTTGTGGTTGGTTCCTTATTTATCCATTCTTTGTAATTTTTATGCAAGACATTTAGGAACCAAATCTAGCATGCACTATACAGTTTTATTGCTGATGGCGTGTTACAAAAAAACTCCATACTGTCACTAAAACTACAAGTATCACACCTGGTAGCCTATCAGTGGCCTTAAAGTTTTTTGGAACTACAATTCCCAGCATCCTTTAGAAAGCAATAGAGTCCAATCCAACTATTTAATTCATGAGGTTAAATAGTGATCAAATCTTTAAAGCTTTGGTTGTGCAGAAACTGGTTCCATTGACCACAATTAAAGAGGTGTACATTTGTACAGCTACAGTCTCCTAAGTAGGGTTTCAAGATCGTCCACTGATTGGAGGGCACTTATTAAGTGTGTGTTTAGCTGGGCTGCAGCTGTACTGATATTGTTTAAATTGCATTCATTCTGGCACAGACTTACTGCTTATTTTTCATTGATCTGGCCTAATCTTAAGGTCCGTAATGCAATCTGTCTATTAGTACTGGTTTAAATTCCACCTTCTTATCATATTATATTACGGTATTGTATATTCCAGAGATGTTGCCTTGAAATTCCTGCTTTACCCAAGGCATTATACATCTCATTAATGAATAAGACACAAGATCACAGAAGGAGAAATTTAAATAGAGCAAACAGCAAGATTCCTGGGAAACAAGATGTATTATGATAAAACCAGTTAAACATGACATCATATGTTAGAAAAATATGGTCATAAATCTGTATGAACTATATTGTCCTCTTTCTTTTGTGGGAATTGATAATGAATCCCTCATATTTGCTTGATGTTCTAAACTGTTGGGGTTTGTTCTATTTTAAGGTTTTCGAAAATTCTAAAAAAAACAAATGAAAATTTTAAAAAAACTAACAAACAAAAGTCAATGGGAAAGAACAATCTGAAAGTTCCGAGTAAAGTAAGGATAAATAAAGCACATTAAGTTACTGTACCTGGGAAACAAGGGGGAGTTTTGGGTTGAATTTTAAAGGGATGAGGGGTCAGAATAATTCAGGGAACGTGTTACGTAATGTAATTTCCTGCATTATTAAGACCCAATGACAGTAAAATGAGCTGATTAAGTGGACCCTAGCTCTGGGAGTCTTGTGGTTGGTTCCTTATTTATCCATTCTTTGTACTTTTTATGCAAGACATTTAGGAACCAAATCTAGCATGCACTATACAGAGAGCAAAGGACCCACCGCTATTTGTACATTCCCTTGTAAAATTATCACTATGTAAGGCCGTAGATAATACAATTGTCTTTCCGTATATATTGCAATTTCAAAAATGGTTTTGTATAATCTTTATAATAAACTTGGAGCAGAAATTCTATCCATTGGATGTAAATGAACTCTTAGGCAGGATTTAGGGACTGGATTAGTGGGCCATCGTGTTTGTATGTGTAAAATGCAATTAGGATGAATAACATTCCCAATATACCGATATTACGTGAGCAGCTACACAGTGATCTCTGATTCTCACTTTCACATCTAAAGGGTAACTGTGACAACTCCTGATGTGATGACATATTCAGATGTGAGTTTATCCATTTATAGCACAGGCTTTCAGAAATCCCTTATCACACCAATCTAAATCCCAGAGATTGAAAGTCATTGCTATTTTACCTTTTAACCCTAACACTCAGGCAGGGAGATGTAACATATCCGTGAGCATTCTCCCTACCTTCCTCAGCTTGTCTGCATGGCAGGAAGGAAAGGTGGGCTCCAATGCAGAGTTCTACAACCTGATTTAATCAGGTATATCTGAAAAGAAAGAAGTTGGGCTCTCCTGCAGTCACCGCTCACCGGGGCTGCTCTAAGGGTAGTTACCCCTCTGCCCCCCCACTGCTATAGTTCTGCTAAAATAGCTTTTTCTATTAGGTCTCTTGTAACAGCAGGTTTAGGTAATGTTTGGTTGACAGGAGTGGTAGGTCCAGTAGGAAAGTTCCAGGTTACTTTACAAGATTGTGGAACTTTTGGCCAAACAGCCACTGAGTGATTGGTGAGAAGTTCTAGTTTGCTATGTGAATTTCTGTATAATATATACATTATTACATATTATAATGTCATTTTATTAAATAAATAATACTGGTGCTCTAAATATTATTTTAAGATCTTGAGTAGAAAGTCTTTGTGGTTATGTGTTAAAGGGAATGTTCCCCCTTAAAACAAAAAGCTGGTCAATTATCAGTTTCTGCCCCCAACCCTTACTGATATATTCAACACTTTACTTCATTACTAACCAGATATTTAAGGATAAGTATTGGCCCCATTCTGGCAGAGTAAGCTGGCCCCTCCCTCCATGCCGTCAATCAAAGCTGTGACTGCTGATATCACAACCAATGATTGACTGCTGTTTCACCAGCAGATACCTTTGCCAACCCGTCTCACCCAATCACAGGGGGACGCTGCAGATCCGGCCCCTCTTACTTACTTCCGTGCACAGAAAAGGTGCCCCTGGGGTAAAGAAGGCTGGGTAAGTACTGTTAGAAGCATCTTTCGATTTGGGGGGAGGACATACCCTTTAAATATCTAGTTACTGGTGCCTGTATGTAATACACTGGGAAACATAGCAGTCTGGGTTGTGGGCATATAACTGAAATGTCAGCAGTTTTTTGATTTAAGGGTGGACAAGGCCTTTAAACTGAGTGCTGGTAAAGGTCTCCTATGTGTATGACACAGCAGCGGAACATTTTAGATGCTGGTTTATATTAAGTCTTCCTTACTTAAGGAATGTACAGTAGATACATAAGGCTAACAGCTTTCCAAAACACAATAAACCTTTTTTTTTTTTTTTGATGAATGGAGTAGAGGGGGATTAACGGAGAGAAAAAAACCCAAGACCATTGGAAATATTGGGCGGAATTCATAAATCTTTAAAATCCCGGCACTGTGAGTAAAGAACAAGCAAAGAGTGGATTTTGCAATCAATGAAGGAAGGTCCGTGGGGTGGGGAGAGGAGGGTTTCTGCTTGAAGAAGTCTGTGCCTCGTTTTTATCGCCTTTGTAAGACGCCCCTCCCCTGCTTTTTTGATGGTGTTTAAAGTCCCTTTGGGTTTTGTGTGAAGAGTGTGTGCGCCTGTCTCTGTGTTCAGTCGATTTCAGCACATTTTCAGCCCTTTGATGTGTAAGAGACGGGATTATTAGGAAACACAGTAGTGCTAGGTGGATAAAGATAAAACAACAGCATCTTAGGCTTCTCACAAATCAAATTTTAACAGGCATTAACCCTCGTGTGTTCAAAGATTATCTGAACAGTGCACATGGTCCTGTATGTATATTCTATGGTAATGGAATTTCATCAGATGGGGAAAGTGTAATATTATAGAGCAACGTTAGAAATTAGATGATGTGAGAATCTTCTTCCCCCGCTTTGTTGGATATGATCGGAGCTTATGCAATGGGTACACAAATGTGTCTGTGCTGTAAATGTGCAGAACCAATCAGATTTTAGCTTTTTAATGGCCTGCTGCAATTAGATAACATCTGATTGGTTGCTGGTGATAATTGGCAAGGCCTGTTCGGAGTAGAACCAGCTGTAAAACTCAGCATTTTCCCCTTCCTGGTGTCCTGTGACTTGTTTTTCCCCTTCCTGGTGCCCTGTGACTTGTTAGGGTTACAGGTGTGAATGGGGGGCCAGTGGGTTAAATTTGGTGTTATCGCTCTCACACGCTCTCAAATTGGTCATTACAGGTATCCCACTATTCCTGGATCTTCCGGGAGTCCCCTGCGAATCGGGGTGGTCTCCCGCGCTCCCGCGAGACCACCCCGATCTCCCTCAACAGAGAGTCCTGAATCTCCTCCCCCTTACACCCCCTTTATGTGTGTCAGGCCCCTGACCGCCCATGCCACGCCCATACCACCAGGAGGTCAGCCTGTCAGTGCTCAAACTATATACCGCAGTGCACACCTGGCCTGTTTGCGTTGTTGTTAGGCTCAGTTTAAAAAAAAAAATCGATTTTATGTAGATGTTAATTGGTCACTGTTTTGGATCTGAAAGTCCTATGTGGTAATGTAGGGGTTAATTGGTCACTGTTTTGGATTTCAAAGTCATATGTGGTAATGTAGGGGTTAATTGGTCACTGTTTTTGATCTGAAAGTCCTATGTGGTAATGTAGGGGTTAATCGGTCACTGTTTTGGATCTGAAAGTCTTATGTGGTAATGTAGGGGTTAATTGGTCACTGTTTTGGATCTCAAAGTCATATGTGGTAATGTAGGGGTTAATCGGTCACTGTTTTGGATCTCAAAGTCCTATGTGGTAATGTAGGGGTTAATGGTCACTGTTTTGGATCTCAAAGTCCTATGTGGTAATGTAGGGGTTAATCGTTCACTGTTTTGGATCTCAAAGTCCTATGTGGTAATGTAGGGGTTAATCGTCACTGTTATGGATCTGAAAGTGCTATGTGGTAAAGTAGGGGTTAATCGGTCACTGTTTTGGATCTGAAAGTTCTGTGTGGTAATGTAGGGGTTAATCGTCACTGTTTTGGATCTAAAATGCTATGTGGTAATGTAGGGGTTAATTGTTCACTGTTTTGATCTCAAAGTCCTATGTGGTAATGTAGGGGTTAATGGTCACTGTTTTGGATCTCAAAGTCCTATTGGTAATGTAGGGTTAATCGGTCACTGTTTTGGATCTGAAAGTCTTATGTGGTAATGTAGGGGTAATTGGTCACTGTTTTGGATCTCAAAGTCATATGTGTAATGTAGGGTTAATCGGTCACTGTTTTGGATCTCAAAGTCCTATGTGGTAATGTAGGGGTTAATCGTCACTGTTATGGATCTGAAGTGCTATGTGGTAAATTAGGGTTAATCGTCACTGTTTTGGATCTGAAAGTTCTATGTGGTAATGTAGGGGTTAATGGTCACTGTTTTGGATCTAAAATGCTATGTGGTAATGTAGGGGTTAATTGTTCACTGTTTTGGATCTCAAAGTCCTATGTGGTAATGTAGGGGTTAATCGGTCACTGTTTGGGATCTCAAAGTCCTATGTGGTAATGTAGGGATTAATTGGTCACTGTTTTGGATCTCAAAGTCCTATGTGGTAATGTAGGGGTTAATGGTCACTGTTTTGGATTTCAAAGTCCTATGTGGTAATGTAGGGGTTAATTGATCACTGTTTTGGATCTCAAAGTCCTATGTGGTAATGTAGGGGTTATGGTCACTTGTTTGGATTTCAAAGTCCTATGTGGTAATGTAGGGGTTAATTGATCACTGTTTGGATCTCAAAGTCCTATGTGGTAATGTAGGGGTTAATGGTCACTGTTTTGGATTTCAAAGTCCTATGTGGTAATGTAGGGTTAATGGTCACTGTTTTGGATTTCAAAGTCCTATGTGGTAATGTAGGGTTAATTGATCACTGTTTTGGATCTAATCCTAGTGTGTAATGTAGGGGTTAATTGGTCACGTTTTGGATCTCAAAGTCCTATGTGGTAATGTAGGGGTTAATGGTCACTGTTTTGGATTTCAAAGTCCTATGTGGTAATGTAGGGGTTAATTGATCACTGTTTTGGATCTCAAAGTCCTATGTGTAATGTAGGGTTTAATTGGTCACTGTTTTGGATCTCAAAGTCCTATGTATTTTTTGGATCTCAACTTCTTTGTGTGGTAACGTAGGGTTAATTAGACGGCTGTCTATCTGTATCTCTCCCTATCTGTCTGTCTTTCTCTCCCCCTGCTACTATCTGTCTGTCTGTTTATCAATCTCTTATAGTTGTAAAGGGCATGGTTTCATTTGGCAGGAAAGGCATGGCCTAAAATGGTGTGTGCATTGCTTAAACGTGTGACACCTGGTATGGCTTCAAAACGCAAACCGCTCAGAAAACTGCCCACATGCCATCAGTTTGAAAGTGTTTTATGGATTAACATGGTGAGGGGCCCAGTAATCTACCCTGTATGGGGCCCGAAATCTGGCGGTGTCCCTGACCAAGGACCATATGTATTACCAAGGTATCGGAAACTTTTGACACCCGTTTATTATAAAAGTTCAATTGGGCGGTAAATGTCACGATCTGACATTGGAGAACCAATGTTTATAAATGTACGAAACTTCATGTGTGCAACACCATTGTGTAGCAAAAAAACTAAAAACGCAATAGTATTGTATGGGCGATGGTAGAATTGCAATCACCATTATAAATCTACGACTGTGATTGTAATTAATGACTGCAAAATGTGAGGGTTGTACTCACCTTTGTGCGATACTGTGTCTACATAAAGGCCATCAGTAGAGATGTCCGAACTTCGCAAAATCCGGTCCGCTCGAGGATCCGCGAATCCCGAGCGGACCCGTTAAAATTAAAAATACCCTTGAAATAACGAGATTTTTCGTATTTTCGAAATTTTCGAAGTTACGAGTTTCACGTATTTCGGGAATTTTCGAAATTACGAGTTTTCAGTATTTTCGAAAATATGTATTTTCGAAAATACAAGTAATCCTCTTAATTTTGAATATTTTCGAAAATACGTATTTAGGAATTAAGAGAAATCCTTGTATTTTCGAAAATACGTGAAAACTCGTAATTTCGAAATTTTCGAAAATACGAAAAATCCGCGAATCGGAAGTTCGGAAGGCGGAAAATCTGCCGTTCGCGAACGGGGTAAATCCACGGCGGATCCAGGTTCGGATCCGCAACCGGCCATCCCTAGCCATCAGACTGAGGTAGGCAGAAGCCCTAGTAAAGCAGCCTGGAAAATGGAGCCTACTGATTACGAATTGGCCATTTGAGGGCTCATTCCTATGAGATGGTCAGTAAGTCTTTGCGGATGGGAGTCTGACATTAACTTCTATGAAGGGACAGGTAACACCAAACACTACACTGCACTTTATGGCATATTGAAAAAGCCTGCATAATTTAAGTATTGGACTGAGGACATGGACTAGGGAGAAAACACGTATGGGTCTTGTAACCAGGAGATCCTCCCTTACATTACTGTCGTCTTACTGTATATTTTATGATACACACACAGAAGTGCATCTATTATCAAGTTGTATAATCACAACTTCTTACCTGCAGCCACCTTCTCTAGCGTGGCCTACTTTTCAAGATGGTTACATCACACCTGCCTTGTAGACCCTCTGTCGCTCTAGAGGTAGAACGTAACCAGCCTTTAATCAACCAATCGTTCTCTCCCATAAGGATGAACGTTGGTTTTCAAATTCCTTCAAGATCTTTTGTTGTTAAAATATAGTGATCAGGTCTTATTTAAGGATCACACCTGACCTCGAGTTCTTTAAGTTTGGATCTCTCCTGAATTACATACGATACTGTGTCAAGACACGAATGACGAGACGGCCATATTGGAATTTGAGTTGTTTCCTTTCTAGTTCAAATTGGCTAGTAAAATACCCATAGGGCTTAAAGTTGCATAAAACGGCGTTTGCACTGTTTCATTTCAGTTCAGCAAATCCTTTAATATCACATCAAACTTTTTTTTGTAAATAACATAATAAAACATTTCATGGGCAGAGGAGAATTAAATAAATAAATAATCAAAAAACACAATCCCCCTTGTCCAGATTAACAACTTTAAGAAAATGCTAAAGGGATCAGTTTAAAAAATACTTCCCTCCTCCGCCATTATTCCTATTTTTTCACACTCTGTAGGTGATAAGCAGGAGTGGCATTTCCTAAAATGCTGCCATGGAAATGGAAATTACCCAGAAGTCTACATTCCTTATTTGAAGAATGATGGTGCAATTCGATTGGCTCTTCCTGATTGAAATTTATTGTGAAAATCAACCGATGCATCTTTCGTGTATGGTTAGATTTAATGCTAAAATGATTCTAAATATAGGGCAGTATTATATTATCCCATATGCACAAACACTTGACAGATGAGTCAAGTTGCTCCCCACACTGATTACCACCGATCCACCCCACTTTTCCATTCTACTTCCTGGTAACAGCCATCTGTCATGGCCAATGGCCGACAGCCATTACCAAACAAGCCTCCACTGCGTGTGCTACTCGTGCACGTAAAGGGTACACTGCGGCAAAGCAGAGGCGTGGACCATTTGGTGGTGTATCGTGGACTTGTAAGGCTCTTTTCTCAGACTGTGAGCATCATTGAAACAGTAGAGTAACGAAACTGGGGTTTTGGGGGGGGGGGATCTCTCTTCCAGTCAAGGGGTGGCATGCCCTTTAAAGTGTTTGTTTTTTTTATTCCAGGGGTTGTTGCCTTATCTTTAGGCAACGTCATCCATGTAAGATCGGAAGGTCTTATTCTCCCGTCTATTGCTAATTTTTGTGTGCGTCTTAATAATGTACGGATCTCAGAGCTCCTCAGATCCTCTTATCTGTTATGTATTGCTGTTTGTGTAATGCCAGATAATAATATCTCCTATCTTTGTACATTTCTTTATAGCAATAAAGCAATTATTATGCGCTTGTTAAATTCATTACTAGAATTCATGCCACCAAAGTATGAGGAATATTCTCATGCTTTCTTTTGCTCTTGTGTTGTCTAGTGGTGTTTTGAAGAGGCACAAGAGTAATATTAGAAAGCTTCAACACTGAACAGCTTATTGATTTTTCATGAGATCTCTTCATGACTCTCGAAGTTCTTTTCAATATCTCATGCTGAAACTTCAATTATGTTTAGGAATGGCTTATTTTAAGCACGAGGAGACACCCAAAAAAGAACAAATTTTGTATGTTGGCTGTTCCCACATACATTTTAGGTTGAAAGCATTTCCACAAATATTGCTGACTAGGTTGGACTGGATGGACGTATGTCTTTATTCAACATCAAACACTATACTTTAAAGGGCATGTCCACCCCCAAAACTATAATCCCCCCCACTACTGGCCCCATTGTATAGTGTAGTTTAATCCTTCCCTTACATCCCAGCTCCATAGGGTTCTTCTGCTATCCCCCCCAAAGTCCAAAAAAATGCCCACCAGTACTGCAGAGTCCATATAGGACTCTGCCTCCTGTCTCTCCTCCGGAAGAATGCCATGTGCAGAGAAGGGTGGACATCCCTTTCATATACTAAATAGGAGGAGCTGAAGGGATCCTCTCTAAAGCTATGCCTACACTTTACCTATTTGTCAGATAAAGTGTCCAGTGAGTGTTAGCTTCAGCTGACAATCTAACATGTGTGGAGGATCCTATCATCTATTTAGTTTTTTTTGTCCTACTGGATTGTTAAACAATTTTGGGGAGCTGCAAGGGGTCTCCTGGTCGCTCCCTTTTCTCTATCATATAAAAGAAAAGGCTGCTTGACAGTAGCTGAGCAGCTTGGTGTCTTTAGGGGCTTAGAAGATAAAGATTGTTGACTGATCATTACAGTGGACATACAGTAGCCTAAGGGAGCCTGTTTACAGGTCGATGGTTGCACGATAGTGATAAACTGTTCCATAATGGCGAGTAATCTATTATATAGAAGTTCAAACAATTGACTCATTATGTCAGTCTTTAGTCTCGTTGGTGTGGAATGAAGAAGTAGATACAAACATGGCTTATTAAAGTGCATAATCTCAACCTGTATATCTCATAATCGGATTTGGGATTACGTTGGATCATCAGCTAACCACAGAATTGGAACCCCTCTATCATAGTGTACAGTATAAAGCAATAGTAAATGGTGAATAGGAATAATAAAATGGAATATATAGAATCAATGGTCTTAAGTGAAACTGATGGTTTAACATGCAAATGATTTACTGCAAGGGGCAAATCAGGTTTGTCCAACAATAAATGGGGACTAGGAGAAGAAATATAGGAGGCCACCAGCAAAGTATGAAGGATGCTGTGACAACTGTATTGTCAAAGGTATATTGTGCCCTCTATGCACCAAAGCATCATTTGCAAGTTTGCCTTTTAACCCTGTGAGTTTAGTGGTTGCCCTTTAAAAATAGTGCATTGCACACTGCTTCTATTGCTGAAGGTTAGCTACAGTATACAAGCGTCCGTGTTTTACTGCTGAGATAGCGAATTTAATGTAGATGGAGTTTTTTTTTAACTTTCATTACACCTATAATATTAAATCTCATGCCTTTAACTATGTAAACTCCTGGCAGATAAATTTAAACCCAAGTATTATGGGTAATTGCATAACGTCAATGCACTGTCTAAATAGATCCTTTTTATGAATACTCAGCAAGTCATGATACATTAAAGCAGGAAGATCCTGCTATGATCCTGAAGTCCTGTCATGGTATATTAAAAACAATAACTCAGCTGACATGACACTTCTGACCTGGAGGGTAACAGGATGAGAACCTTGGAAGCTACGGAGTCTCACCCATGTAACATCTGTAGCACCAACAAAATTGCAGCTCTGAGCACTGCTAAATATGCAAGATCAGGGCTGTGCCCTCATTATGACCACCTTATTAGCATCATCTTTCAATGTAATGGAGGCAAGGAGACAGCTGGATGCATTGTGCAACTGTGGATTAAAACAGGATCCTAAAATGTTGTAGAAGAATATTATTGCTAAAATAGGTTAACTTTCGCGTCTCTTGTGTCCTATCCCAGATTTCTTTTATTAAATCTGATTGGTGCTCAGTAATAAGTAAACCTTTGCCTTGGAAAAAAATGGAACATCAAGTGATTAAATCCTACAGCAGCAGAGATTCTGGACCTCATTTACCAATTCATTGATTCTTGTGTTAAAGTCACGCTAAAGCTTTAAAAGCACTGGTGTGAATTTAGAAGGGAATTGCAGCAGCTGCACAGTTTTTGCAACAGACACACTTATTTTGGTTTATTACATGTTACATGTTTCTGTTCTATTACAAGGCTTATCCATGTTTATTGTTTACTGGCCTACCAAGGGTTATCTTATGTTACCTGTTTACTGTCTACTACAAGGGTTATCTTATGTTACCTGTTTATCTGGTCTACTACAAGGGTTTCTCATTACCTGTTACTGGTACACTACAAGTTTATCTCATGTTACCTGTTTACTGGTCTACTACAAGGGTTATCTCATGCTACTGTTTACTGGTCTACTACAAGGGTTATCTCATGTTACCTGTTTACTGGTCTACTACAAGGGCTATCTCATGCTACCTGTTTACTGGTCTACTACAAGGGTTATCTCATGTTACCTGTTTACTGGTCTACTACAAGGGTTATCTCATGTTATCTGTTTACTGGTCTACTACAAGGGTTATCTCATGTTATCTGTTTACTGGTCTACTACAGGTTATCCCATGTTACCTGTTTACTGGTCTACTACAAGGGTTATCTCATGTTACCTGTTTACTGGTCTACTACAAGGGTTATCCCATGCTATTTGTTTACTGGTCTACTACAAGGGTTATCTCATGTTACCTGTTTACTGGTCTACTACAAGGGTTATCTCATGTCCACCTGTTTACTGGTCTACTACAAGGGTTATCTCATGTTACCTGCTTACTGGTCTACTACAAGGGTTATCTCATGTTACCTGTTTACTGGTCTACTACAAGGGTTATGTCATGTTACCTGTTTACTGTTCTACTACAAGGGTTATGTCATGTTACCTGTTTACTTTTCTACTACAAGGGTTATCCCATGCTATTTGTTTACTGGTCTACTACAAGGGTTATCTCATGTTACCTGTTTACTGGTCTACTACAAGGGTTATCTCATGTTACCTGTTTACTGGTCTACTATAAGGGTTATGTCATGTTACCTGTTTACTGGTCTACTACAAGGGTTATCTCATGTTACCTGTTTACTGGTCTACTACAAGGGTTATGTCATGTTACCTGTTTACTGTTCTACTACAAGGGTTATGTCATGTTACCTGTTTACTGTTCTACTACAAGGGTTATGTCATGTTACCTGTTTACTGTTCTACTACAAGGGTTATCCCATGCTATTTGTTTTACTGGTCTACTATAAGGGTTATCTCATGTTACCTGTTTACTGGTCTACTACAGGGTTATGTCATGTTACCTGTTTACTGTTCTACTACAAGGGTTATCTCATGTTACCTGTTTACTGGTCTACTACAAGGGTATCTCATGTTACCTGTTTACTGGTCTACTACAAGGGTTATGTCATGTTACCTGTTTACTGTTCTACTACTAACTAAAAAATAAAAAACTAAAAAAAAAACTAAAAATTCTGTTTACTGGTCTACTACAAGGGTTATCTCATGTTACCTGTTTACTGGTCTACTACAAGGGTTATCTCATGTTACCTGTTTACTGGTCTACTACAAGGGTTATCCCATGTTACCTGTTTACTTTCCCTGTTCCGACGTGTTGGGAAAGCAAATGAAGGCAGCAGTTTGGGAATTTATATTATCTCCTGATTTGTAACATCCATTCGTACATTATTCTATATCCTAATGCGTTTTCTCTTCCTATAACTTTTTTTATGTAGACTGGTCACACAAGGTAAGTAGCGGGTAAACATTCTGATGCCACAATATGCTTTTACACCAGAATATTTACGGTTTATGTGTTAGAGGAAGTCGATGTCCACAAAATGCACAAGACATTGAGCAGAATGAGGTGCAACAGTAACAAAAAAGATGATCAAATAGTGAAAAATGGCGGATGTAGCACTATAAAAGTTATGTCTTAACGCGAGACTTACTGCATCACGGGATCCCGGTCAATCATAACTTTCAATAATCTTAACTAATCCATTGTACATTGGCTACGCCACGCTATTTCCACTTTATCGAACCCTAGGCCTATGTTCTCCATAGTAGGGATTTTTTTACTACTGTCAGCCAAGGCTGAGAAACAGGGATGGACAGATCTCCAGCAAATTTCAATTTGACCATTGTTTACCAAAGTGACAGAGGACACAGTCCTATATTAATCAGTCTGGTAATCACCAATGTGTAATGTTTAAGGGTCTTTCTATCGCCTTATTATTTCACTATTCAACCCTATAAACGGGCATTGTTTATCCTAAAAAAAACATATTTCTTCCACTTTTCCTTTATTTAGTTGCCTTGTGTGTTCAGCTCAGTAGAATTCCTTGTCCTTCAAAAGCTTATGAACAATTCTGTCCCAAGCAGATGATCACTGGGATTTCTAAAGATGTTCTCCTACTGTAAAGTTCTCACCGTGGGAGGTAGTTTATTAAATGATCAAACATGGAATCCATTAAAGCAGGTCAGTATTGATATTGAGCGGTTGGATCAAGCAAATGATTTTCCATCTACCCCATCTTCCACAGCAGATTTCAAGCTGGATGGGATTTTTTTTCTCTAAATAAACTTCGACTCTTGAATGGCCTCTTTACAATGTCTTGTAAGTAATAACCAGCATAATGCCTGTTATCTACTAAACAGAAAGTAAACACCATGAGGCTCCCAGCTGACAGAGGAAATTCCTTTCCGCTGTAATAAATCATTTGTATTAAAGTGGCAGGGTCAGTTTCTGTGCTAACAACAGTTTGATAAATATCTTTCTTCTTTTATAATATCAAAGGGAAAAAGAGTAGCTGGGTTGACCTTCATATGAAACCAAAATAGGTTAACATGACTACAGATAAACAAAATTGTTGAAGTTGAAGTTTTCGACCACACGCGCTCCACATTGTACACTATTGCGTAGATCGCAAACGGGCAGTAACGCATGCGCACTTTTCACATGCCTGAAGTCCATCGACCTAAGACTACATTTAGCCTTTCAAATTTTCAATGCAATTTCCACATTTTCTAAACCAGAAGTTACAAATCAGTTTGTGGAGGATTTCATTATTTAGAACTGAGAAAGAAAGTTAGTAACTAGTGAAACTTCAACGGGTGTAACTTAGAGTCTGCACCTGGCTGGGTACCGTGGGTTACCCGATTTGCAGGTCGGGTTTGGATAATCCCCCATTGTGTTTGAATCTGTCACAAATAATGTACCGGTAAGGTGGAAACACTAGATTAAGACTCACAATTCTGAAAGCAGATAAAGGACATATATAGATGTGAGAACTGATTGTATTTCTGCCTGTCAGATTTTGTGACCTAACCACAGACTGGCAAAATTTATTGTCATGCCCAATGATGATTTTGATTTGTTTTGCCTAAAATGTACTGATTGGTAATAACAGCCCTTGGTATTTTCCTTGCGTATATCTTAGGTACAATATTGTTATAGATGGCGTGAACTATGATATTTTATAGTTATGTTAAGGGCACAGCAGCAGAAGAACTTGATTCAGTAACAGCCATCAACATTGGAAGTGACATCACTGTCATTGCTTTGACTGACAGTCGATACCAGAAGCCACAGGACTAAATGAGAAGTGCAACAATGGCGGGGCTTGTAAGTGTTTTTAGTAGCACCTTAGGAATATACGAGTATAAATAAAAATCATGTTGGGGTGTGTGGTAATATATATATATTCGGCCGGAACTACGGGGCCGTCATCACCCTGATGACGGCCTCGTAGTTCCGGCCGAAACGCGTAGGCCTTTCTGACCTACATTTTCCTAAAAAGATTGTAAAGTCCGAGGAGTGGCGCTGGAATTGATTATTGAATTTATGCTGGCGGCACCCAGCGATTGTGACGAACGAAGTGCAGCAGATCCCGTTTCCATATATAATAATATGTCTGGTATTGCAATAGTCTGGCTGGCGCTGGAAATAATGACAATGATTAATTAAGTATCAGAATCATTACATAATGACAGTAATAAATTAACGATCAGGGTCGTAACAATTGGTCATTTCTTATGATGTCATTAATGATGCTTTTAACTATGGCCCAATGCTCCCTGTAATAATTTATCCGCAGTGTGAGCCGATACATGTATAAACATGGGTGCTAACAACTGGAAGATTTTTTTGTGCACTATGTCATGTGGGGTTGAGTCCATAGATTACTGCAGTGTGTAATTATTGTTAAAAAGTCACAGTAAAGGCAGGGAGAAAAAAAAAAATATTACACCAACACTTGTAACTCAAATACAAAGTTGGAAATAGGCAAAAGAACTTTCAGGGTTATTCATAAAAGTTCTTATCATTAAACTGGTGGCTAATTTCTCCAACCAATCAGATGTCAGCTTTCACCATGTAAATAAGATCTGATTGATGGGGCAAAGTTAGCACCATCTTAAACAATAAGCAGGGAGATGTATAAAAAGTTTATCGTTAAAAATGGTGTGACCATGCCCCACCAATCAGATGTTTAGCTTTCAATGGTAAAAACATCTGATTGGTTGGGGCACCATTTTTAACGATAAGAACTTTGATTGAATCTCCCTGTTTGTGCCTTACCATAATGGTGCTAGGTAGATGATAACTCAGATGATATACAAGCAGATGAAGAAAAGGGCACTCTGACCCCCATTAGTAAAGGCTGCATTAGCGGGGGTCTTGCACCTTTCCGTATTAACAGCACAGGCACATGTTGCAATAAAGGAAATGTTACATTTTGTGCCACTAAGGTTTTACGAGACTTAACGTCACTGTTATGGCGGTGTAAGGAGGCGTCCTTGCTGACCACGATCCCACGATGGAGTAAGTCTCGCTAGTAAATCTCGGGACAGTGAGTAGCGTCTTTTAGCGATATGGCAGCTCCCAATACTTTACAGGTTTTTTTTCTACAATCTACTTTAAACTGGTGTGTAACAGACATGACGAGTTGGTGTGCTCCTCAATCGCACCACATGACCCACCACCTCCATGTTATATGTGCACACTGATTGCCTAACACTGCTATTAGTTCTCTGTTATTGCAGAAACATATGAGTCCCATGGGACCAATTGATTCTTGCTACAGCCCATGGTCTAGTATAATTGCACAGGTGTAGGTATCACTGTATATGACAAATACAGTCTATGTACCAATTGCTATTAGCAGGAATGGATTGGTTCCCACTGATACAGGATGAAAGGGATCTGCACATTCCAAAACAGCTGATAGAATTCCATTGCTGGAACCACTAGAGAGAGCTGTGCTGATCCCTGTTAGGGAGAGGAGGACAAAGAATCATCCTCCACCTCCTCCTTCTCCTCCTCACCGGCCACATGGACTGATCTCAAGCTGCAGAAGGTTTCAGCACCACGGACAGCAGCAGCTCTAGGTGGAGGCGGGGGAAAGCCCCAGGAGATCCCAACGTGATGATGTCTTGGATTAGCAGGAGCAGCCCAGGCAATCCATAGGGTTTTGTGAAGACCAAGTGGACCTTTGGTTTGGACATTGTCCACAGGAGAATCCACCCGTTTATGTCAAGGGGATTTTCTGAAATAACAGACTGAGGCTTTGAATAGAAACCCAGGAGACTGCCAGACTTGTGAGTGGGAGGAAACACAGTGTGTATTAGAACACTGACACATCCTGCTGGGAGCAGCCTGAGTGGGGGCTACAGTGAATCACACACACAGAGAGGAGACTGGATGTGCTTTGGGCTTTGGTGGGGGAAGAGGCTGATCCTCCTGGTAGAAGGAAAGTGGAGTCCAGCTTTGCCAAGGTGCATGTGGGAATGTCAACTGCAAGCAAAGGAACAGCCTGACTGTCACTGCAGCCTTGGGGACTGAGGACTGTCTGCACCTGCCAGCAAATCAGCAGGTAGGACACCAAGAGATGCAGTGTGGACTATTTACTATATAGAGCCCCTCCTCATTCATTTTATTAACTGATCAATGGCTGGGGTATGGTAGGCAGTCTGGATGTGGAAAGGTTAAATGAGGTTAGACAGCTGGGTCCTTAATACTGTACATACATTTTAGTTATATATCTATTTGTTGGAAATATTCCCATTGCATGCTGGTATAACTGACAAGTTTCCCTTTAAAGAAGAAATCAGGAAATTGTCCTTTCGGCACTGTACAACACAATTACTAATATCCTGTTAAATTGCAAAGGTGTGCATTATCGTAGCTATAACAGCCATGCAGGAGGGGGTGCTGTGTTCGTCTGTGTGGGAGTGTGTGATTCTCTGTTCAGACCTGGAGTGAGTTCTGTGAATGTATGAGACAGACTGAGATCTCTCCCACTATTTCCTGTGGGTAGGATTGAGACTATAGGCATGCTGAGTTACAGGAGATATTGTAGTTACTAGGTTCCAAACAGAGAGGAAGGTCTGTGTGTTGGGGAATTTACTGAGCTGCAAAGTTTAGCCATGGTCTCCTCACATTCATGCGATACTGCGAAAGGTAAGTTCCCCTATACCTCATTACACCTATTGCAGGTGTTAATTTGGCACGTTTGTGGAGTGGTTTTTGGTGTACATTGACTTTTACAGATTAAAAAGGAGTTTTCATATATTGTGATTTCTGGTTGACAATTTGAAGGATTTTTTTTATTATCAACAATTCAGTGGTCAACATCATTTTAATAAAATTCCATTATAATGTGTAGACTTTAACGCAATAAGAGTTGAATTTCTTTCATAGATTCAGAAACACTTTCTCATTTCATTATATAATCCTCTTCTTAATATAATATATAGATTGTAAGCTCTACGGGTCAGGGACCTCTTTCCTCACGTTGCAAGTTTCAAGCAATTGTATACCTAATATTTCACAGAATTCTTTATGCGTTATATTTTTGTCCCTCTTTTATGGCTTTTTTGTATTATAGTATTGTACAGCGCCGTGTCCCCAAATGGCCCCATATAGATAAATATATATAATATATACATATTACATCTCACAGCCTGGGCTCATAGAGGATGGTGGGTAATTTAGTTCCTATATTTTACAGAGCTCAGAGGAATCTTCAGCACTGCTAAGCAATATAACAGTTTTTTTGATTGTCGTGAACAATTCAGATATCTGTTGGAACTCAATGTCAGTTTGGGGGGATACTTGATATTGGAATAGTTTACTAAAGGTTGAAGAATTTTAGTATGTCATGGGAATGTTAAGGACGAGATGTTGGGCGCTATAAAGGTTAATAACATTGTGTAGTTTGTTTTTTTTACCTGATTGACCAACCCCAATCTGCCTGATCCCACACAGTGCGCAGTGTTAGGTAGAATTTACCATTTTATAGACGGACATTTCCGTTCTTTATTTTTAAATATCATGTGTCAAGACTCAAGAGCAAGAATTAAAATTTGAAGCGCCAGATTACAGATTATCACCACCTCTATTGGATATTAGCAGATTCCAACATTATACAACATTTTAACCCTCAATTATAATCACAATGAATAATATAAGTTGAAATAGTCTAGGACACTAACCATTCCCACAATCCAATTTTTATTGCTGATGGGTGTTACAAAAAAACTCCATACTGTCACTAAAACTACAAGTATCAACACACACCTGTAGCCTATCAGTGGCCTTAAAGTTTTGGAACTACAATTCCCAGCATCCTTTAGAAAGCAATAGAGTCCAATCCCAACTATTTAATTCATGAAGTTAATATTTTATCTTAGCTTTATTATTTAGAAAGTGTTTTTCTCGTGGGATGGCCAGACAGTAATTTAAAGGGGAAATCAGAAACTGAAAACGTGATCAAAGCTTTAAAGCTTTGGTTGTGTAGAAACTGGTTCCATTGACCACAATTAAAGAGGTGGTACATTTGTACAGCTACAGTCTCCTAAGTAGGGTTTCAAGATTGTCCACTGATTGGAGGGCACTTATTGAGTGTGTGTTTAGCTGGGCTGCAGCTGTACTGATATTGTTTAAATTGCATCATTCCTGCACAGACTTACTGCTGATTTTCATTGATCTGGCCTAATCTTAAGGTCCGTAATGCAATCTGTCTATTAGTACTGGTTTGAATTCCATTTCTTATCATATTATATTATTGGATATTCCAGAGATGTTGCCTTGAAATTCCTGCTTTACCAAGGCATTATACATCTCATATGAATAAGACACAAGATCACAGAAGGAGAAATTAAATAGAGCAAACAGCAAGATCCTGGGAAACAAGATGTATTATGATAAACCAGTTAAACATGACATCATATGTTAGAAAAATATGGTCATAAAACTGTATGAACTATATTGTCTCTTTCTTTGTGGGATTTGATAATGATCCCTCTATTTGCAGCTTGATGTTCAAACTGTTGGGGTTTGTTCTATTTTAAGATTCAAAATTCTAAAAAAAACAAATGAAAATCCAAACGAATAAATAAAAAGTAATGGGAAAAAAACAATCAAGTTCCGAGTAAAGTAAGGATAAATAAACACAGTACTTACGTACTGGAAATGGTCGGGGGAACAGATACAAATCACCAAAACTTAAATATAAATGAGTCCTACACGTGATCTATTTTCGAGCTTCTGCATGTATATTCAAGGTAGTTCTGTACTTTCGAGGGTTATCCAAATCCGAACGCTGGAATGGATCTGACGGAACTTCGGACCTGGAGTTTCGATTCGGAACCCGGTCCATTTATGACCCGGATCCATCACTAGCAACAAGCCAAAATGTATTTAAAGGTTTTAGCCCTTTAACTGGTCATGATAATTAAATGTGAGAAACATCAACACCAGAGCATTTAAAAAGGTCTGAAAGCTAATTGCGTTCCATAGGATTCTTTAAAAAGTGGAAATAAAAAATACCATTTATTTTCTGTAAAAAATATGAATGAATGCAATTGACGGCAGTATGAGGGTAACTGTATACTTGTGTGTTAGCTGAGTTACTTAGTTTTACCTGAAAAACAAGCAAAACTGATTGACTCGAGTAAAAGCCGAAGGTAGAAATTATGAACACTACTGCCTTCTGATTCTGTATTGTTTTTAGGCTTAGTTACCTTTTAAATTGACCCTGTTAATATACAGAATTCCCATACAGTAATAGAAGAACTTATGGTGGCATATAAAAGCCAAATCCCAATTCCTTAGCACTCCAAAAGTTTGAAAACTACAACCAGCATGCTTTAGGCAAGGTAACTTTTTAGTGACAAGGTTCAACAAATGCCCACCTCTAAACCCCCCATAGAAAGGCACTTTGTCTTACTGCTCCACTGACAGGAGAGTCAGTCCTTCCTTGCTCGCCATTATAGTATGTCCATTGAGGGCTGAGAGGAGGTGCATAATTACGTTCCGACGTTCCTGCGATGTCTTGGATTTCCATGCCTTTGTGCACGCTCACACTCTTCACTGCTCCGGTTTGCCGCATGTAAAGTAAGTAATGCTGTGACTCAAGTTTAAGCTTTTCTGGGTATTTTAAAAAATAAAACCCTCATCTTATACTTGAGTATATACGGTATACCTGGTGATCTACAGTTTCATCAGAAAATATCCTTTGTTTATTGTAGTTCCTTTGGAACCATATAATCTTGTCCATCTAAAGGTTCGTACACATTAGATTTCCCCAGACTTCTGAGCCCAGACTGCCCCCGATCCCGACAAACATCTGCGACGGCCTGGGCTTTTCGGACGATGTCGCACGCAGGGGTATTCCTAGTGTTTTTGACACCTATAACAACTTTTAAATGCTGCCTATTGGCAGACAGGTGGCACTACGTAAAGTGGACGAATTACCACTGATTGGTGGACGGGAGGGCTAGCTTAATACTGATTGGTGGACTGGTGCTGAAATGCAGTATTGCATGAAGGAGATTTATTTAACTGCCGCCTATTAAGTGTTCCGCGGGATGCGCCCTGAGCAAATGTTTCAGTTTTTTTCATGGTAGAGGCACCCCTGGGTCGCACATGTGTATGCGTTTGCTCGGGGAGCAACAAACAACCCCCAACCGAACGCATACACACGTGCCGGAATGCCCATTTGTCACGGGTGCTAGTTGGGATCGGGTGTCGGTCGGGGCTCGAGGTCTGGGGAAAACCTAAGGTGTGTACGAACCTTAAGACTATTTTCATCTGTCAGAGAACTTTGTTCTTATTTATTAGTCCTAATTCACAAAATGGTACACCATTACACACTAACCAATCAGACCTTTAGTTTTTTTTTTATTTCTAAAGCACTAAACCCGTGAAAGGTAATTTTGATTGGCTGTTGTAGAATTTCCCTGGTGCAAATAATGACCTATTTCGTAATGGTTGCCTATTATCTGGTTAATGCCCGATGGAAACAAAATATTCAAATAAATTACCTAAAGCTTTGCGGAAAATGAGGTCTAACTTAGGGCTAATTTTAGGATAGATGAAAACATCATTCATTTTTATCGGTGTACTTCAGTGAAACAAATCAAAGAAATGCTTAATAGATTTTAGGTCACGGTGGAAACCAGCAAAATCATTATTAGATATTTGGCAGTTTACAGGGTTACACACATAGCGGACTTCCCCGGCAGCCAAAGAAAGTTTTGGATCCAGCAATGTGAGTTATGGATTGTTGTAAATGATACACAGCTGGCCACATACAGATTCATACACACATTGTGATTCTGGGAATTCTTTGTGGTGCCGTTCTGGTAGGAATTCCAGATATTTGATTAGGGACAAATTAATAGGATAAGGCAAATATGTGGTTGGCCTTTAAGCCTGAGTACACCTGTTGGGATCCTTCGTCCCGATTGACCTTCAACACTTGCTGTCGTCCAGAACTATGACTGATGGTTGCAGCGAAGTAGCTGTGGCCAGCAGTTCACCACGACAGAGGGAGTCCTTTATGGACTGCATGATGGCTATGGTCTTCTGACCTTACCGATTGCCCATTCTTACGATTCGGGCAAACAAACGGTCAGTTGTGGCTGCCCAGAGAAACCATCCTCTGAAATGTTAGTCAGACGGCCCAAATATTGGATGGTGTGTACCCAGCTTTAGGGATTGGGAACTGGCTTAATACTATCCAGTTGGCTTCCATTATGTCTTTGGCAAGGAAATGTTGCAGAATTAAGACTTGCAAGGCAGGTAGGATGGGCTGAATGTAGGGACTCACTCATCATACGTAATACCTTGAGAAGACCTTGCAGTATCCATAGTTAACTTAATGTGACACATCCCAAAACGATGATAGGAGCTGCATTTCCACTTTTCCCCCAAGTTCTTTTTCCCTCTGTTCTAGGACTGGGCTGGCATCATCAGATGCAGGGATTATGGGAAACAAGAACATGAATGTTTTTAGCATATGAATTATTATTAGACTTTAAGTATATTCCCTGTAAAACATGATTATCTAATGACGTACATTAATAAAAGATGAAAGATCTAGGTTTGACTCTTATTTCCTGCTGACCCCTTTGATGAGGGGGAGTTTTAGGTTGAATTTTAAAGGGATGAGGGTCAGAATAATTCAGGGAACGTGTTAGTAATGTAATTCCTGCATTATTAAGACCCAATGACAGTAAAATGAGCTGATTAAGTGGACCCTAGCTCTGGGAGTCTTGTGGTTGGTTCCTTATTATCCATTCTTTGTTAATTTTTGCAAGACTTTAGGAACCAAATCTAGCATGCCTATACAGAGAGCAAAGGACCACACGCTATTTGTACATTCCCTTGTAAAATTATCACTATGTAAGGCCGTAGAATACAATTGTCTTTCCGTATTATTGCAATTTCAAAAATGGTTTTGTATATCTTTAAATAAACTTGGAGCAGAAATTCTATCCATTGGATGTAAATGAACTCTTAGGCAGGATTTAGGGACTGGATTAGTGGGCCATCGTGTTTGTATGTGTAAAATGCAATTAGGATGAATAACATTCCCAATATACCGATATTACGTGAGCAGATACACATGTCTCTGATTCTCACTTTCACATCTAAAGGGTAACTGTGACAACTCCTGATGTGATGACATATTCAGATGTGAGTTTATCCATTTATAGCACAGGCTTTCAGAAATCCCTATCACACCAATCTAAACCCAGAGATTGAAAGTCATTGCTATTTTACCTTTTAACCCTAACACTCAGGCAGGGAGATGTAACATATCCGTGAGCATTCTCCCTACCTTCCTCAGCTTGTCTGCATGGCAGGAAGGAAAGGTGGGCTCCAAGCAGGTTCTACAACCTGATTTAATCAGGTATATCTGAAAAGAAAGAAGTTGGGCTTCCTGCAGTCACCGCTCACCGGGGCTGCTCTAAGGGTAGTTACCTCTGCCCCCCCACTGCTATAGTTCTGCTAAAATAGCTTTTCTATTAGGTCTCTTGTAACAGCAGGTTTAGGTAATGTTTGGTTGACAGGAGTGGTAGGTCCAGGAGAAAGTCCAGGTTACTTTACAAGATTGTGGAACTTTTGGCCAAACAGCCACTGAGTGATTGGTGAGAAGTTCTAGTTTGCTATGAATTTCTGTATAATATATACATTATTACATATTATAATGTCATTTTATAAATAAATAATACTGGTGCTCTAAATATTTTAAGATCTTGAGTAGAAAGTCTTTGTGGTTATGTGTTAAAGGGAATGTTCCCCTTAAAACAAAAAGCTGGTCAATTATCAGTTTCTGCCCCAACCCTTACTGATATATTCAACACTTTACTTCATTACTAACCAGATATTTAAGGATAAGTATTGGCCCCATTCTGGCAGAGTAAGTGGCCCCTCCCTCCATGCCGTAATCAAAGCTGTGACTGCTGATATCACAACCAATGATTGACTGCTGTTTCACCAGCAGATACCTTTGCCAACCCGTCTCACCCAATCACAGGGGGACGCTGCAGATCCGGCCCCTCTTACTTACTTCCGTGCACAGAAAAGGTGCCCCTGGGGTAAAGAAGGCTGGGTAAGTACTGTTAGAAGCATTTTCGATTTGGGGGGAGGACCTACCCTTTAAATATCTAGTTACTGGTGCCTGTATGTAATACACTGGGAAACATAGCAGTCTGGGTTGTGGGCATATAACTGAAATGTCAGCAGTTTTTTGATTTAAGGGTGGACAAGGCCTTTAAACTGAGTGCTGGTAAAGGTCTCCTATGTGTATGACACAGCAGCGGAACATTTTAGATGCTGGTTTATATTAAGTCTTCCTTACTTAAGGAATGTACAGTAGATACATAAGGCTAAAAGCTTTCCAAAACACAATAAACCTTTTTTTTTTTTTTGATGAATGGAGTGAGGGGGATTAACGGAGAGAAAAAAACCCAAGACCATTGGAAATATTGGGCGGAATTCATAAATCTTTAAAATCCCGGCACTGTGAGTAAAGAACAAGCAAAGAGTGGATTTTGCAATCAATGAAGGAAGGTCCGTGGGGTGGGGAGAGGAGGGTTCTGCTTGAAGAAGTTGTGCCTCGTTTTTATCGCCTTTGTAAGACGCCCCTCCCCTGCTTTTTTGATGGTGTTTAAAGTCCCTTTGGGTTTTTGTGTGAAGAGTGTGTGCGCCTGTCTCTGTGTTCAGTCGATTTCAGCACATTTTCAGCCCTTGATGTGTAAGAGACGGGATTATTAGGAAAACATAGTGCTAGTGGATAAAGATAAACAACAGCATCTTAGGCTTCTCACAATCAAATTTTAACAGGCATTAACCCTCGTGTGTTCAAAGATTATCTGAACAGTGCACATGGTCCTGTATGTATATTCTATGGTAATGGAATTTCATCAGATGGGAAAGTGTATATTATAGAGCAACGTTAGAATTAGATGATGTGAGAATCTTCTTCCCCCGCTTTGTTGGATATGATCGGAGCTTATGCAATGGGTACACAAATGTGTCTGTGCTGTAAATGTGCAGAACCAATCAGATTTTAGCTTTTTAATGGCCTGCGCAATTAGATAACATTGATTGGTTGCTGGTGATAATTGGCAAGGCCTGTTCGGAGTAGAACCAGCTGAAAACTCAGCATTTTCCCCTTCCTGGTGTCCTGTGACTGTGTTTTTCCCCTTCCTGGTGCCCTGTGACTTGTTAGGGTTACAGGTGTGAATGGGGGGCCAGTGGGTAAATTTGGTGTTATCGCTCTCACACACGCTCTCAAATTGGTCATTACAGGTATCCCACTATTCCTGGATCTTCGGGAGTCCCCTGCGAATCGGGGTGGTCTCCCGCGCTCCCGCGAGACCACCCCGATCTCCCTCAACAGAGAGTCCTGAATCTCCTCCCCCTACACCCCCTTTATGTGTTCAGGCCCCTGACCGCCCATGCCACGCCCATACCACCAGGAGGTCAGCCTGTCAGTGCTCAAACTATATACCGCAGTGCACACCTGGCCTGTTTGCGTGTTGTTAGGCTCAGTTTAAAAAAAAATCGATTTTATGTAGATGTTAATTGGTCACTGTTTTGGATCTGAAAGTCCTATGTGGTAATGTAGGGGTTAATTGGTCACTGTTTTGGATTTCAAGCATATGTGGTAATGTAGGGGTTAATTGGTCACTGTTTTATTCTGAAAGTCCTATGTGGTAATGTAGGGGTTAATCGGTCAGTTTTGGATCTGAAAGTCTTATGTGGTAATGTAGGGGTAATTGGTCACTGTTGGATCTCAAAGTCATATGTGGTAATGTAGGGGTTAATCGGTCACTGTTTTGGATTCAAAGTCCTATGTGGTAATGTAGGGGTTAATGGTCACTGTTTTGGATCTCAAAGTCCATGTGGTAATGTAGGGGTTAATCGTTCACTGTTTTGGATCTCAAAGTCCTATGTGGTAATGTAGGGGTTAATCGTCACTGTTTGGATCTGAAAGTGCTATGTGGTAAAGTAGGGGTTAATCGGTCACTGTTTTGGATCTGAAAGTTCTGTGTGGTAATGTAGGGGTTAATCGTCACTGTTTTGGATCTAAAATGCTATGTGGAATGTAGGGGTTAATTGTTCATGTTTTGGATTCAAAGTCCTATGTGGTAATGTAGGGGTTAATGGTCCTGTTTTGGATCCAAAGTCCTTGTGGTAATGTAGGGGTTAATCGGTCACTGTTTTGGATCTGAAAGTCTTATGTGGTAATGTAGGGGTTAATTGGTCACTGTTTTGGATCTCAAAGTCATATGTGGTAATGTAGGGGTTAATCGGTCACTGTTTTGGATCTCAAAGTCCTATGTGGTAATGTAGGGGTTAATCGTCACTGTTTGGATCTGAAAGTGCTATGTGGTAAGTAGGGGTTAATCGGTCACTGTTTTGGATCTGAAAGTTCTATGTGGAATGTAGGGGTTAATGGTCACTGTTTTGGATCTAAAAGCTATGTGGTAATGTAGGGGTTAATTGTTCACTGTTTTTGGATCTCAAAGTCCTATGTGGTAATGTAGGGGTTAATCGGTCACTGTTTGGGATCTCAAAGTCCTATGTGGTAATGTAGGGGTTAATTGGTCACTGTTTTGGATCTCAAAGTCCTATGTGGTAATGTAGGGGTTAATGGTCACTGTTTTGGATTTCAAAGTCCTATGTGGTAATGTAGGGGTTAATTGATCACTGTTTTGGATCTCAAAGTCCTATGTGGTAAGTAGGGGTTAATGGTCACTGTTTTGGATTTCAAAGTCCTATGTGGTAATGTAGGGGTTAATTGATCACTGTTGGATCTCAAAGTCCTATGTGGTAATGTAGGGGTTAATGGTCACTGTTTTGGATTTCAAAGTCCTATGTGGTAATTAGGGGTTAAGGTCACTGTTTTGGATTTCAAGTCCTATGTGGTAATTAGGGGTTAATGATCACTGTTTGGATCTAAGTCCTATGTGGTAATGTTGGGGTTAATTGGTCAGTTTTGGATCTCAAAGTCCTATGTGGTAATGTAGGGGTTAATGGTCACTGTTTTGGATTTCAAAGTCCTATGTGGTAATGTAGGGGTTAATTGATCACTGTTTTGGATCTCAAAGTCCTATGTGGTAATGTAGGGGTTAATTGGTCACTGTTTTGGATCTCAAAGTCCTATGTAGTTTTGGATCTCAAACTTCTGTGTGGTAACGTAGGGGTTAATTAGACGCTGTCTATCTGTATCTCTCACTATCTGTCTGTCTTTCTCTCCCCCTAGCTATCTATCTGTCTGTCTGTTTATCAATCTCTATAAAGTATGTAAAGGGCATGGTTTCATTTGGCAGGAAAGGGCATGGCCTAAAATGGTGTGTGCATTGGCTTAAACGTGTGACACCTGGTATGGCTTCACAACGACAACCGCTCAGAAAACTGCCCACATGCCATCAGTTTGAAAGTGTTTTATGGATTAACATGGTGAGGGGCCCTAGTAATCTACCCTGTATGGGGCCCAGAAATTCTGGCGGTGTCCCTGACCAAGGACCATATGTATTAACCAAAGGTATCGGAAACTTTTGACACCCGTTTATTATAAAAGTTCAATTGGGCGGTAAATGTCACGATCTGACATTGGAGAACCAATGTTTATAAATGTACGAAACTTCATGTGTGCAACACCATGTGGTAGCAAAAAAACTAAAAAACGCAATAGTATTGTATGGGCGATGGTAGAATTGCAATCACCATTATAAATCTACGACTGTGATTGTAAATTAATGACTGCAAAATGTGAGGGTTGTACTCACCTTTGTGCGATACTGTGTCTACATAAAGGCCATCAGTAGAGATGTCCGAACTTCGCAAAATCCGGTCCGCTCGAGGATCCGCGAAATCCGCGAGCGGACCCGTTAAAATTAAAAATACCCTTGAAATAACGAGATTTTTCGTATTTTCGAAAATTTTCGAAGTTACGAGTTTCACGTATTTTCGGGAATTTTCGAAATTACGAGTTTTCATGTATTTTCGAAAATATGTATTTTCGAAAATACAAGTAATCCTCTTAATTTTGAATATTTTCGAAAATACGTATGTAAGGAATTAAGAGAAATCCTTGTATTTTCGAAAATACGTGAAAACTCGTAATTTCGAAAATTTTCGAAAATACGAAAAATCCGCGAATCGGAAGTTCGGAAGGCGGAAAATCTGCCGTTCGCGAACGGGGTAAATCCACGGCGGATCCAGGTTCGGATCCGCGAACCGGCCATCCCTAGCCATCAGACTGAGGTAGGCAAGAAGCCCTAGTAAAGCTAAGCCTGGAAAATGGAGCCTACTGATTACGGAATTGGCCATTTTGAGGGCTCATTCCTATGAGATGGTCAGTAACAGTCTTTGCGGAGTGAGTCTGACATTAACATTCTATGAAGGGACAGGATAACACCAAACACTACACTGCACTTTATGGCATATTGAAAAAGCCTGCATAATTTAAAGTATTGGACTGAGGACCATGGACTAAGGAGAGAAACACGTATGGGTCTTGTAAACCAGGAGATCCTCCCTTACATTACTGTACGTCTTACTGTATATTTTATGATACACACACAGAAGTGCATCTATTATTCAAGTTGTATAATCACAACTTCTTACACTGCAGCCACCTTCTCTTAGCTGTGGCCTACTTTTCAAGATGGTTACATCACACCTGCCTTGTAGACCCTCTGTCGCTCTAGAGGTAGAACGTAACCAGCCTTTAATCACCAATCTGTTCTCTCCCATAAGGATGAACGTTGGTTTTCAAATTCCTTCAAGATCTTTTGTTGTTAAAAAATATAGTGAATCAGGTCTTATTTAAGGAATCACCTGACCTCGAGTTCTTTTAAGTTTGGATCTCTCCTGAAATACATACGATACTGTGTCAAGACACAGAATGACGAGACGGCCATATTGGAATTTGAGTTGTTTCCTTTCTAGTTCAAATTGGCTAGTAAAATACCCATAGGGCTTAAAGTTGCATAAAACGGCGGTTGCACTGTTTCATTTCAGTTCAGCAAATCCTTTAATATCACATCAAACTTTTTTTTGTAAATAACATAATAAAAAACATTTCATGGGCAGAGGAGAATTAAAATAAATAAAATAATCAAAAAACACAATCCCCTCTTGTCCAGATTAAACAACTTTAAGAAAATGCTAAAGGGATCAGTTTAAAAAAAATACTTCCCCTCCTCCGACATTATTCCTATATTTTTCACACTCTGTAGGTGATAAAGCAGGAGTGGCATTTCCTAAAATGCTGCCATGGAAATATGGAAATTACCCAGAAGTCTACATTCCTTATTTGAAGAATGATGGTGCAATTCGATTGGCTCTTCCTGATTGAAATTTATTGTGAAAAATCAACCGGATGCATCTTTCGTGTATGGTTAGATTTAATGCTAAAATGTATTCTAAATATAGGGCAGTATTATATTATCCCATATGCACAAACACTTGACAGATGAGTCAAGTTGGCTCCCCACACTGATTACCACCGATCCACCACCACTTTTCCATTCTACTTCCTGGTAACAGCCATCTGTCATGGCCAATGGCCGACAGCCATTACCAAACAAGCCTCCACTGCTGTTGCTACTCGTGCACGTAAAGGGTACACTGCGGCAAGAGCAGAGGCGTGGACCATTTGGTGGTGTATCGTGGACTTGTAAGGCTCTTTTCTCAGACTGTGAGCATCATTGAAACAGTAGAGTAAAACGAAACTGGGGTTTTGGGGGGGGGGGATCTCTCTTCCAGGTCAAGGGGTGGGCATGCCCTTTAAAGTGTTTGTTTTTATATTCCAGGGGTTGTTGCCTTATCTTTAGGCAACGTCATCCATGTAAGATCGGAAGGTCTTATTCTCCCGTCTATTGCTAATTTTTGTGTGCGTCTTAATAATGTACGGATCATCAGAGCTCCTCAGATCCTCTTATCTGTTATGTATTGCTGTTTGTGTAATGCCAGATAATAATATTCTCCTATCTTTGTACATTTCTTTATAGCAATAAAGCAATTATTATGCGCTTGTTAAATTCATTACTAGAATTCATGCCACCAAAGTATGAGGAATATTCTCATGCTCTTCTTTTGCTCTTGTGTTGTCTAGTGGTGTTTGAAGAGGCACAAGAGTATATTAGAAGCTTCAACACTGAACAGCTTATTGATTTTTCATGAGATCTCTTCATGACTCTCGAAGTTCTTTTCAATATCTCATGCTGAAACTTCAATTATGTTTAGGAATGGCTTATTTTAAAGCACGAGGAGACACCCAAAAAAGAACAAATTTTGTATGTATGGGCTGTTACCACATACATTTTAGGTTGAAAGCATTTCCACAAATATTGCTGACTAGGTTGGACTGGATGGACGTATGTCTTTATTCAACATCAAACACTATACTTTAAAGGGCATGTCCACCCCCAAAACTATAATCCCCCCCACTACTGGCCCCATTGTATAGTGTAGTTTAATCCTTACCTTACATCCCAGCTCCATAGGGTTCTTCTGCTATCCCCCCCAAAGTCCAAAAAAATGCCCACCAGTACTGCAGAGTCCATATAGGACTCTGCCTCCTGTCTCTCCTCCGGAAGAATGCCATGTGCAGAGAAGGGTGGACATGCCCTTTCATATACTAAATAGGAGGAGCTGAAAGGGATCCTCTCTAAAGCTATGCCTACACTTTACCTATTTGTCAGATAAAGTGTCCAGTGAGTGTTAGCTTCAGCTGACAATCTAACATGTGTGGAGGATCCTATCATCAATATTTAGTTTTTTTTGTCCTACTGGATTGTTAAACAATTTTGGGGAGCTGCAAGGGGTCTCCTGGTCGCTCCCTTTTCTCTATCCATAGAAAAGAAAAGGCTGCTTGACAGTAGCTGAGCAGCTTGGTGTCTTTAGGGGCTTAGAAGATAAAGATTGTTGGACTGATCATTACATGTGGACATACAGTAGCCTAAGGGAGCCTGTTTACAGGTCGATGGTTGCACGATAGTGATAAACTGTTCCATAATGGCGAGTAATCTATTATATAGAAGTTCAAACAATTGACTCATGTATGTCAGTCTTTAGTCTCAGGTGGTGTGGAATGAAGAAGTAGATACAAACATGGCTTATTAAAGGTGCATAACTCAACCTGTATATCTCATAATCGGATTTGGGATTACGTTGGATCATCAGCTAACCACAGAATTGGAACCCCTCTATCATAGTGTACAGTATATAAAGCAATAGTAAATGGTGAATAGGAATAATAAAATGGAAATATAGAATCAATGGTCTTAAGTGAAACTGATGGGTTAACATGCAAAATGATTTACTGCAAGGGGCAAATCAGGTTTGTCCAACAATAAATGGGGACTTAGGAGAAGAAATATAGGAGGCACCAGCAAAGTATGAAGGATGCTGTAGACAACTGTATTGTCAAAGGTATATTGTGCCCATCTATGCACCAAAGCATCATTTGCAAGTTTGCCTTTTAACCCTGTGAGTTTAGTGTGTTGCCCTTTAAAAATAGTGCATTGCACACTGCTTCTATTGCTGAGAGGTTAGCTACAGTATACAAGCGTCCGTTGTTTTACTGCTGAGATAGCGAATTTAATGTAGATTGAGTTTTTTTTTAACTTTCATTACACCTATAATATTAAATCTCATGCCTTTAACTATGTAAACTCCTGGCAGATCAATTTTAAACCCAAGTATTAATGGGTAATTGCATAACGTCAATGCACTGTCTAAATAGATCCTTTTTATTGAATACTCAGCAAAGTCATGATACATTAAAGCAGGAAGATCCTGCTATGATCCTGAAGTCCTGTCATGGTATATTAAAAACAATAACTCAGCTGACATGAGCACTTCTGACCTGGAGGGTAACAGGATGAGAACCTTGGAAGCTACGGAGATCTCACCCATGTCAACATCTGGTAGCACAACAAAATTGCAGCTCTGAGCACTGCTAAATATGCAAGATCAGGGCTGTGCCCTCATTATGACCACCTTATTAGCATCATCTTTCAATGTAATGGAGGCAAGGAGACAGCTGGATGCATTGTGCAACTGTGGATTAAAACAGGATCCTAAAATGTTGTAGAAGAATATTATTGCTAAAATAGGTTAACTTTCGCGTCTCTTGTGTCCTATCCCAGATTTCTTTTATTAAATCTGATTGGTGCTCAGTAATAAGTAAACCTTTGCCTTGGAAAAAAAATGGAACATCAAGTGATTAGAATCCTACAGCAGCAGAGGATTCTGGACCTCATTTACCAATTCATTGATTTCTTGTGTTAAAGTCACGCTAAAGCATTTAAAAGCACTGGTGTGAATTTAGAAGGGAATTGCAGCAGCTGCACAGTTTTTGCAACAGACACACTTATTTTGGGTTATTACATGTTACATGTTTACTGTTCTATTACAAGGCTTATCCCATGTTATTTGTTTACTGGCCTACTACAAGGGTTATCTTATGTTACCTGTTTACTGGTCTACTACAAGGGTTATCTTATGTTACCTGTTTACTGGTCTACTACAAGGGTTATCTCATGTTACCTGTTTACTGGTCTACTACAAGGGTTATCTCATGCTACCTTGTTTACTGGTCTACTACGGGTTATCTCTGTTACCTGTTTACTTATCTACTACAAGGGCTATCTCATGCTAACCTGTTTACTGGTCTACTACAAGGGTTTCTCATGTTACCTGTTTACTGTCTACTACCAGGGTTATCTCATGTTATCTGTTTACTGGTCTACTACAAGGGTTATCTCATGTTATCATGTTTACTGGTCTACTACAAGGGTTATCCATGTTACCTGTTTACCTGGTCTACTACAAGGTTTATCTCATGTTACCTGTTTACTGGTCTACTACAAGGGTTATCCCATGCTATTTGTTTACTGGTCTACTACAAGGGTTATCTCATGTTACCTGTTTACTGGTCTACTACAAGGGTTATCTCATGTTACCTGTTTACTGGTCTACTACAAGGGTTATGTCATGTTACCTGCTTACTGGTCTACTACAAGGATCTCATTTTCCTGTTTACTGTCTACTACAAGGGTTATGTCATGTTACCTGTTTACTGTTCTACTACAGGGTTATGTCATGTTACCTGTTTACTGTTCTACTACAGGGTTATCCCATGCTCATTTGTTTACTGGTCTACTACAAGGGTTCTTCTCATGTTACCTGTTTACTGGTCTACTACAAGGGTTATCTCATGTTACCTGTTTACTCTGGTCTACTACAAGGGTTATGTCATGTCCTACCTGCTTACTGGTCTCTACAAGGGTTATCTCATTTACCGTTTACTGGTCTACTACAAGTTATGTCATGTTACCTTGTTTACTGTTCTAACTACAAGGTTATTCATGTTACCTGTTTACTGTTCTACTACAAGGGTTATGTCATGTTACCTGTTACTGTTCTACTACTACAAGGGTTATCCTGCTATTTGTTTTTTACTGGTCTACTATAAGGGTTATCTCATGTTACCTGTTTTACTGGTCCTACTCAAGGGTTATGTCATGTTACCTGTTTACTGTTCTACTACAAGGGTTATCTCATGTTACCTGTTTACTGGTCTACTACAAGGGTATCTCATGTTACCTGTTTACTGGTCTACTACAAGGGTTATGTCATGTTACCTGTTTACTGTTCTACTACAAGGGTTATCCCATGCTATTTGTTTACTGGTCTACTACAAGGGTTATTTCATGTTACCTGTTTACTGGTTACTACACAAGGGTTGTCATGTAACCTGTTACTGGTCTAACTACAAGGGTTATCTCATGTTACCTGTTTTACTGGTCTCTACAAGGGTTATCTCATGTTACCTGTTTACGGGTCTACTACAAGGGTTATTCATGTTACCTTGTTACTACTGGTCTACTACAAGGGTTATCCCATGTTACCTGTTTACTGGTCTACTACAAGGGTTATCTCATGCTATTTGTTTACTGGTCTACTACAAGGGTTATCCCATGTTACCTGTTTACTGTTCTACTACAAGGGTTATCTCATGTTACCTGTTTACTGGTCTACTACAAGGGTTATCTCATGTTACCTGTTTACTGTTCTACTACAAGGGTTATCTCATGTTACCTTTTTTACTGGTCTTACTACAAGGGTTATCTCTCATGTTACCTGCTTACTGGTCTCTACTAAAGGGTTATTCTCATGTACCTGTTACTGGTCTACTACAAGGTTTTATCTCATGTTACCTGTTTCTGTTCTACTACAGGGTTATCTCATGTTACCTTTTTACTGGTCTACTACTAAGGGTTATCTCATGTTACCTGCTTACTGTACTGGTCTACTACAAGGGTTATCTCTTTTACCTGTTTACGGTCTACTACAAAGGGTTATCAGTTACCTTGTTTACTGGTCTACTACAAGGGTTATCTCATGTTACCATGTTCTTGTCTACTACAAGGGTTATCCCATGTTACCTGTTTACTGGTCTACTACAAGGGTTATGTCATGTTACCTGTTTACTGGTCTACTACAAGGGTTATCCCATGTTACCTGTTTACTGGTCTACTACAAGGTTATCTCATGCTATTTGTTTACTGGTCTACACAAGGGTTATCTCATGTTATCTGTTTACTGGTCTACTACAAGGGTTATCCCTTTTACCTGTTTACTGGTCTACTACAAGGGTTATCTCATGTTACCTTTTACTGCTACTACAGGGTATTCCATGCTATTTTTTACTGGTCTACTACAAGGGTTATCTCATGTTACCTGTTTACTGGTCTACTACAAGGGGGTTATCTCATGTTACCTGTTTACTGTCTACTACAAGGGTTATGTCATGTTACCTCTTACTCTGGTCTACTACAAGGGTTATCTCAGGTTACCTGTTTAACTGTCTCTACAAGGTTATTCATGTTCCTGTTACTGTTCTACTACAAGGTTATGTCATGTTACCTGTTTACGGTTCTACTACAAGGGTTATCCCATGCTATTGTTTACTGGTCTACTACAAGGGTTATCTCATGTTACCTGTTTACTGGTCTAACTACAAGGTTATCTCATGTTACCTGTTTACTGGTCTACTACAAGGGTTATGTCATGTTACTGCTGTACTGGTCTACTACAAGGTTATCTCATGTTACCTGTTTACTGGTCTACTACAAGGGTTATGTCATGTACCTGTTTACTGTTCTACTACAAGGTTATGTCATGTTACCTGTTTACTGTTCTACTACAAGGTTATGTCATGTACCTGTTTACTGTTCTACTAACAAGGGTTATCCCATGCATGTTTCTGGTCTACTAAAGGGTTATCTCATGTTACCTGTTTACTGGTCTACTACAGGGTTATGTCTGTTACCTGTTTACTGTTCTACTACAAGGGTTATCTCATGTTACCTGTTTACTGGTCTACTCAAGGGTATCTCATGTTACCTGTTTACTGTTCTACACAGGGTTATGTCTGTCCTGTTTACTGTTCTACTACAAGGGTTATCCCTGCTATTTGTTTACTGTCTAACTACAGGGTTATTTCATGTTACCTGTTTTACTGGTCCTACTACAAGTATGTCATGTTACCTGTTACTGAGCTACTACAAGGGTTATCTTCATGTTACCTTGCTGGTCTACTACAGGTTATCTCATGTTACCTGTTTACTGGTCTACTACAAAGGGTTATGTCATGTTACTGTTTCTGGTAACTACAAGGGTTATCCATGTTACATGTTTACTGTCTACTACAAGGGTATCTCATGCTATTTGTTTACTGGTCTACTACAAGGGTTATCTCATGTTACCTGTTTACTGTTCTACTACAAGGGTTATCTCATGTTACCTGTTTACTGGTCTACTACAAGGGTTATCTCATGTTACCTGTTTACTGTTCTACTACAAGGGTTATCTCATGTTACCTGTTTACTGGTCTACTACAATAAGGTTATCTCTGTTACCTGCTTACTGGTCTACTAAAGGGTTATCTCATGTTTACCTGTTTACTGGTCTACTACAAGGTTTATCATGTTTCCTGTTTACTGTCTACTACAAGGGTTATCTCATGTTACCTGTTTACTGGTCTACTACAAGGGTTATCTCATGTTCCTGTTACTGGTCTCTAACAAGGGTTATCTCATGTTACCTGTTTACTGGTCTACTACAAGGGTTATCATGTTACCTGTTTACTGGCTACTACAGGGTTACTCATGTTACCTGTTTACTGGTCTACTACAAGGGTTATCTCATGTTACCTGTTTACTGGTCTACTATAAGGGTTATGTCATGTTACCTGTTTACTGGTCTACTACAAGGGTTATCTCATGTTACCTGTTTACTGGTCTACTATAAGGGTTATGTCATGTTCCTGCTTACTGTCTACTCAAGGTTATCATGTTACCTTTACTGGTCTACTACAAGGGTTATCTCATGTTACCTGCTTACTGGTCTACTATAAGGGTTATGTCATGTTACCTGTTTACTGGTCTACTACAAGGGTTATCCCATGTTACCTGTTTACTGTTCTACTACAAGGGTTATCCCATGTTACCTGTTTACTGGTCTACTACAAGGGTTATCCCATGTTACCTGTTTACTGGTCTACTACAAGGGTTATCTCATGTTATTAGAGGTCCATGGGTAGGTAATTGGGGACAGTAGGGATATATTATATAGATATAAAGTTTACTTTACTTGGTGTTGATGGGAAAGGGATCACCCTGCCTCCTCTGTACTGTACATTGTACTCTATACCAGGGATCTCCTACCTGTGGGCCTACGTTTGTTTTAAAAATGTAACTCCCAGCATTCCATTACAGCACTCACAATATCAGAAGGCATTCAGGGAATGCTGGGAGTTGTAGTTTTCAGACATTTGGATGCCTGCAAGTTTGTAGACCCCTGCTATGTATTTTAGTGGTATGGTAGGTTTGTTTCTACAAACAATTTTGGTTTGAATAAAACATTTTAACTTTAACTTTTAGACTTTTTTTAAACTTCCCTGTACAAATTGTAGGAAGAAAGAATAAGAGTGGGTCGGGATTTGGGTCCAAAACTTGCAGGTCGGGTCTTGGGTATGAAGCGGGTAGAAAAGCCCAGCTGGCCCAAAGTCCTTTTACCAATCCCAACAGCTTCACAGAACCACAATAACACTGGGATTTAATCTAACAAAGAATCTTTGTTACCTGGGGCAAGTCATTTACTGTGCTTGTATCTCAGACACCAGAATTAGATTTCAAATATTACAGGTCAGAAATATCCACATCCGCCCGACTCTAAGTACATAAGTAGCCAGTTAAAAACACGGATGGGCACCGAGATTAAATACGGAATCATCCAGCACTGAATAAAGACACACGCACACATTTCTGAAAACCTTTAACTGCTAACTTGACAACTGGACCAGAACTGCTCATGTCATTGTAATTATTGTAATAAGCTTAATTTTAATAAATTAGCCTCCCCCGCATATTATGCAGAGGCGGAGGAAGCGTGTATCCTGGAGACAATTTTACTCTGAATATGTTGGTGAGTTTGTGGTTCTGGTTGCTGGGTGGGTGTGACCCTCGTGGGCTTGAGTTTCAGGGCCACGCTGCTCATTTAATGGGATTTCCTTTAACTATAAAAATTGAAAGTGATAACAGTCGAACTGAACAGCCATTGTTTTTAAAGAAATAGTACAGCAAGATTTTGACTGTTTTTGTAGATCATTCCCAGGGAGGTTTTTTTGTCTCTAATAGAGATGAGTCCCAGGGGGGGGGGGGGGGTTGAAACAAATCCAGTTTCATTCCGGAACTGTCAGTTTTGAAAATCTCTGGATCCAGCATTCCTGAAAGTAGGAACATTTCGAAAATCAACGTTGAAAAGTTAAAAATAAAAGCTCTGGCCAAAAAGTCGAACGTCAGGGTCAAAAAATTGAAAAATAGAGGTAATTTGGGTTTGAACCAGATTTTCAGAATTTTAATTAAGTCATTTTTATAAATTTGATAAAAGTGGTCCATCGGGCTTCGAACATTTCCTCAAGCTGCCTATTTCCATGAATCACCAATACATTATTGATGGAACCATCTAAACCTAATATGTGATGTCATAAGGCAGTGACACGCCCAGCTTCACTTGTAAAGCATAAGGACAAGATTTTAATTCTATAAAAAGGCGGGAGCATGTTATAAAATATGATCCTATGCAACCTCTAGCATATCCAGGGTATTCCACATTGCATTCTGGATTCTGCACATATGAAATCTTGGCATCACTGCATCAAAAAATGTTTTTGTTTGCTAAACTTTAGAGCAATGATGTTGAACATTGGCTCTCCAGATGTTTGGAAACTACAATTTGGTAGCAGAATGCTGCTCCCACCCACACCAATATTTCCAGCTGGCCGACCAATACACTGTATTCTCAGTCGGTCGGCCAGAAATATTGTATAATGTGTACCCAGTCTAGCAGCATGGGCAAATTGGTACAAAAATTTGCTTGTGTTGTTAATTCACAGCAAGCAATCAGATTAAACCTGTTTACTGGTATACTGCAATCTGAAAACATTTGATAACATATTTTACCTCTTAATCAATAAGCCCATTGTATTTAAGAAACCTAAATCACATTTTACAGTCCTTGTTATAGGGTTCCTATTGTCCTTGATATAGGGTTCCTACGCTCCTTGATATAGGGTTCCTACTGTCCTTGATATAGGGTTCCTATTGTCCTTGATATAGGGTTCCTATTGTCCTTGATATAGGGTTCCTACTGTCCTTGATATAGGGTTTCTACTGTCCTTGATATAGGGTTCCTACTGTCCTTGATATAGGGTTCCTACAGTCCTTGATATAGGGTTCCTACTATCCTTGATATAGGGTTCCTACAGTCCTTGATATAGGGTTCCTACTGTCCTTGATATAGGGTTCCTACTGTCCTTGATATATAGGTTCCTATGTCCTTAGATATAGGAGTTCCTATCCTTGATATAGGGTTTTACTGTCTTGATATAGGGTCCTACTGTCCGCTGTATTAGGGTTCATATTGTCCTTGATATAGGGTTCCTACTGTCCTTGATATAGGGTTCCTACTGATATAGGGTTCCTACTGTCCTTGATATAGGGTTCCTATTGATATAGGTTCCTACTGTCCTTGATATAGGGTTCCTATTGTCCTTGATATAGGGTTTCCTACTGGTCCTTGATATAGGGTTCCTACTGTCCTTGATATAGGGTTCCTACAGTCCTTGATATAGGGTTCCTACTGTCCTTGATATAGGGTTCCTACTGTCCTTGATATATAGGGTTCCTACTGTCCTTGATATAGGGTTCCTACAGTCCTTGATATAGGGTTCTACTGTCCTTGATATAGGGTTTCCTACTGTATCCTTGATATAGGGTTTCCTACTGTCCTTGATATAGAGGTTCCTACCAGTCCTTGATATAGGGATCCTATTGTCCTTGATATAGGGTTCCTTACTATCCTTGTATAGGGTTCTACGTCCTTGATATAGGTTCCTACAGGCCCTTGATATAGGGTTCCTACTGTCCTTGATAATAGGTTCCTACTGTCCTTGATATAGGTTCCTACAGTCCTTGATATATGGGTGTCCTACTGTCCTGATATAGGGTTCCTACAGTCCTTGATATAGGGTTCCTACTGTCCTGATATAGGGTTCCTACTGTCCTTGATATAGGGTCCTACTAGTCCTTGATATAGGGTTATGTTGGTGTTCCTAGCCTTGTGTTGTTGGTGGTCTAGGGGTTTGTTATGGGGTCGGTTTCCGTACTGTCCTTGATATAGGGTCCTACAGTCCTTGATATTATAGGGTTCCTACTGTCCTTGATATAGGGTTCCTACGTCCTTGATATAGGGTTTCTACTATCCTTGATATAGGGTTCCTACTGTCCTTGATATAGGGTCCACTGTCCTTGATATAGGGTTCCTACTGTCCTTGATATAGGGTTCCTATATAGTCCTTGATATAGGGTTCCTACTGTCCTTGATAGGGTCCTACTTATTGATCTATAGGGTTCAGTGTCCTTATATCGGTATATCCTTCTATAGGGTTCCTATGATTAGGGTTCCTCCCTTGATATAGGGTTCCTCTTGTAGGTCTCGTCCTTGATATAGGGTTCCACAGTCCTATGTACCTTGATTAGGGTTCCTAAGTCCTTGATATAGGGTTCTACAGTGTCCTTGATATAGGGTCCTACTGCCTTGATATAGGGTTCCTACTTCCTTGATTGGGTCCTACTGTCCTTGATATAGGGTTCCTACTGTCTTGTATAGGGTTCCTACTGTCCTTGATATAGGGTTCCTACGTCCTTGATATAGGGTTCTACTGTCCTTGATATAGGTTCCTATGTCCTGATATAGGTTCCTATGTCCTTGATATAGGGTTATACGTGTCCTTGAATATAGGGTTCCTACTGTCCTTGATATAGGGTTCCTACTGCCTTGAATAGGGTTCCTACTCTGAATAGGGCTTCCTACGGTCCTTGATATAGGGTTCCTATCGTCCTTGATAAGGGTTCTACTGTCCTTGATATAGGGTTCCTACTGTCCTTGATATAGGGTTCCTACTGTCCTTGATTATAGTGTTCCTACTGTCCTTGATATAGGGTTCCTACTGTCTTGATATAGGGTTCCTACTGTCCTTGATATAGGGTTCCTACGTCCTTGATATAGGGTTCCTACTGTCCTTGATATAGGGTTCTATGTCCTTGATATAGGGTCCTACTGTCCTTGGATATAGGGTTCCTACTGTCCTGATAATAGGTTCCTACTGTCCTTGATATAGGGTTCCTACTGTCCTTGATATAGGGTTCCTACAGTCCTTGATATAGTGTTCCTACTGTCCTTGATATAGGGTTCCTACTGTCCTTGATATAGGGTTCCTACTGTCCTTGATATAGGGTTCCTACTATCCTTGATATAGGGTTCCTACTGTTCATACCTCCCAAGTGTCCTGATTTTAGAGGTCCCAGTGTCTGACCATCTTGAACCTGCTTGTTCTGGAATGGATGTGATTTTTATAGATTGAGCAGGGTACATAGTTTATATTCATTGCAACTAGAGAAAGGGGCGTAACTGCAGGGACCCAGGCCCCCCTGCGAGACCAGGCCCCTGACCCATCCCCCTCCAAGATCACAAACTCTACCGCGATCAGCCATTTTTAAACAGTTGATTGCGCATATGTTTCATTCAGCTGTTTAAAAATAGTTGCTCGTGGAAGAGTTTGTGGACTAAATTTCCCAGCATACCTTGAGGTTGACATGCGGTGCTGGGATTTGTAGCTGAACTCTTCTGTGCCTCTTTATTTCACCTTGTCTTGAGATTCAGTTGATTACAAGAAGAACAGACATCCTGGGAGCAGTTATTAGCAAATGTACAGTCTCTATGAGAATGGATGAACTGAAGTATGACACACAGGTTTATGGGGCTACGAGAAGAGCGCAGCTGTTAAATTGTGATTGAGACTGATTCACAGTAAGTGCATGATTCTGATTAGCCGTCTTTAAGTGAATTCAAGTCTAATTCAATAAGCATTTAATGGGAATTACAATATAACAACAATCTATTCTCTGCTGACTCCTGTCGAACGCTCACAGCAAACACACCACACTATGTAAATCTGATCTGGTGGTGGAGAATGACAGTTGTTTTGTGGAATAAAATAAACTTGGTTTTTTTTATGTTTTCAATATTAAAGGGCATGTCCACCCCCAAAACTGAAATTTAACCCCATACTGGACACATTATGTAGATTAAAAAAATCCTTACCTGACATTTCTACTCCAAATGGTTCTCCTGCTGTGCCTTTTCAAAATCCTGGAAACTGCAGTATAGAAGCTGTCAGTGAGTCATCCGGTGCCTCTCTCTGCCTCAACCTCATCAAGGTGCCCCCCCCTCCCACCATCCACATCCATCCTCTGAGGCCATGGAACCTAGTGTGAAATACTCTTTATGGGAGGTAAGTAAGAGTTGCCCAACCCTAACCGCCATATTAATTTTTTTTAAAAAATGCCCCGATAGTTACTTACAGACCCTTCTCTCCCGCGGCGTCTTCGATGACGTCAGCCGCGTCTGTGATTGGCCGTGTCTTAGCCAATCACAGACGCGGATGGCGGACCAGCCCCTGCTTGCAACTTCCACAAGCAAGGAGCTGGATAGAAGACGGCGTGGGAGAGAAGGGACTGTAAGTAACTATCGGGGTATATTTTAAAAAATATATTATGGCGGTTGTGGGTGGGTTGTGGGTGGGCAGCCTTATATCAAAATATAGATTTCAGGGTGGACATGCCCTTTAACAGTTTTTCAGTTGAAGATATCCAAACTACATTAACTTTTGAATTTCTAACTTCAAAACATAAATATCAATCATTTACTGGGAGGTAGGTGATTCTGCTCCTACCTCCTGATTTTACTTACAAATGTCACCCGGGAGTTGGGGTGGTGTTGCGGGAGACCACCCCAGAATGAGGGAGCCGTGAGATGCCGGAGGGGTGAGATACCTGCAATATACAGCTACCGTACAGTACAGACTCAGCCACAGAATCACTCCATATGCTTTTATTCTTAACTACTGGTTGTGCTTCATCTGCTTGAGTTTATGCACTATATACTGTGATGAATTATCTGTATACAATACCCTAATACTATATTAATTAGAATTAAGAATGTTTCACAAAGTATTTGATTAACAAAGAACAGCTGGAGATTCTATCAGATCCAGCAGTTTTTTGACAGATGAGTTTCTTTTTTCCATGACAGCACTGTACCAAGCAAGCCTGAAGAGATCAGGAGGAATAAACAATGAAAGAAACACAATGCCATCAATTTCCAAGTCTTGTTTCTTTGCACCGTAGAATTGACGGTATCGTTGTCATTCCGTGAACCATAATATTGGATCCAACTAACTGTGTCATGTGATTAGATCTGGGTTTGAGGCAAAAATGTTAATTGCATTAAATTTCCCAGTTGTGCAGCCAAAAAATATCCTTTAATCCCAATTTATATTCTGCCCTCCCCATCCTTTACAACTAAGACTATATACTCGTGTTAGATAAAGATTGTTCGTTTTACATAAGGGGTGTCCCAAAATTCCAATGTGAACCTGGTTCTGGGTCAGAAATCAGGGTTCCACATTTTAAATTTGCCGGTCAACACCAGACACGGAACAGCAAAAGAATTGACAGACAAAACCTGGTTATGACCTCAAAATTTCACCGCTTTGGCTTGGTTAAATTTGTTAACCCATGGTATTGGAAATTTTCTATACCGTGGGTTATCATAAAAGTACAATTGCGATCTTAAATGTACGGCCGCGTTCATTCATCTACAAATGAACATTCGTAAATGTTCAAACCCTTTGTTTGTACAATACCATGTACTAGCAAAATACCGCAATGGTATTGTATGGGCGATTGTAGAATTACGATTGGAAATCTAAGATTACGACTGTAAATCTATGATCGCAATCATTATTATCTGACCATAAACATAATTTTACAACCGCAAGTGTAGATTTATGTCCGTGATGGTAAATTTACAACCGCGGCAACAATTGTTCAAGGTGCGGTATCGCAGGATAGGCTTATAAATATGGCCCTTTGCTTTCGATGGTGGAAGTTCTAACCCAAAACTACTGTATGTCCAATGCCATGGAACTGCCAGCAGTTTTAGACATTCAACCCAACACACTTTATCTACAGACAGGCAGGAGGCAGCCTGTTCTCATCTACAGAGAGGGTTGGTGGAGCAAACAGAAGACCCACTGTGGCATCATTAAGTGTTCCTGTAGGACAGATCACTTTAAGATCGGCACCTGAACCTGCTTTGGCCAACAATTCTCTAAGATCGGCACCTGAACCTGCTTTGGCCAACAATTCTCTAGTGTGTGCCAGTTCCAAAATCAGTTTGAAATCAATACAGCCTGTTTGGGATGAGCTACAACACAGAGTGATATTTCTAGTTTAGTGCATGCTTCCAACTTCGTGGAAAACTTGGGTGATGAATGTTTGGGTTTGAATGGGGTCAAATTTCCCCCAAATTAAGTAGAAATCTGGAAGAAAACATTCCCAGAGGTGTGTCTGGTCTTGTAAAATCTATGAATACAACAGGAACCAATCACCTACCACCAAACAGGACCACCGGACGTTCGGTCAGGGATCGCCGAACGACCGTCCGTTTCAGCCAATAAATGCCCTACACACGGGCCGATTATCGGCCGAAACGAACGTTCGTACACATCGTGCCGCGATGTACAAACCTTTAGTCACTGCTTTTTTTCCCATTGTACATATGTATAATTTTATTTATAAAGCACCTCTTGGGTACGCAGCGCTGTACATTATAAAATGCAGAGTATACAAACAAGGGGATAAGTGCAAGCCATTATACAGATAGATAAACATTAAGTTAAATACAATTTCATACATCTGTATCCACTAGATGGATATAATGTTTGTGAGCACAAAACATACACAGAACAGTCTCCCAAAGACATAGGTGCTGAACGGTTTATTCGTATAACACAAAACACACACTCCATTTTGCAGTATAGGTATTAGCCCTGCACCCTCACGTGACGAAGGGGAAGAGCTTAGTGTGCCATGAGAATGTTTAGCCATTGACAACCTAGGCCTTTGTATATTACCAGGAAGGTACCTCCAGGGTGGTAATTCCTGTTAGTTAATGTAAAGGACCTGATGCAATAAGTTTGCCCATGCTAGTACTCTGCAGCAGCCAATCAGATGTGATCTAAAAGATTTCTTTATGCATCAACCAGCCATCAATTGACATCAATCATCCTGCCGTGAGAATGTTCTATGGTTCTAAATCTCTGCCTTACATTTCGCATTACAATAAAGCACTTACATCCGGAGCACTGAAGGAGCAGTGATTTAATTATAGACGATCTGGTATGGAAGTGGGCAGCTTACTGCAGCTATTACAGAGGCACAGATTAGCAGGGAGATTCAATAAAAGTTCTTATCATTTAAAATGGTGCTAATTTTACCCCAACCAATCAGATTTTATTTAACATTTGAAAACTAATATCTGATTGGTTGGGGCAAAATTAGCACCATTTTAAAATGTAAATCTAACCTTATAACTTACTAAAACCTAGACCTCACTAAGTTTAAAGGTGTGTACGGGGCCCCTAAAAATACTTACCAGCACTCGTTCCCTCTGCTGTCTTCTGCTGCTGCTCAGTGCGAGTAGCAGATGGGGAATGGAACAGCAGCGGCATCAGTGATTGGCTGAGACGCCATTTATAATGGGGAAATAATGGGAGCCCTGTCCACTTAAGAATAGTCCAGAGATTGTAGACATTTTCAAAGATAATACCTTACCAACAATACCTACAAACCAGCAATATTGTGTATTCTCATCATGGCCCCTTGGGAAGTTATATTAGTGTAGTAGTGCTACAGGTTTGTCTAGTTTAAGTTGAGCTCCGGCACCAAAACCCCTTAAAAAGTTTGATACCAAGATGGCTGTGACTGATCTTTTGGCCAATGGGACTGAACAATCGTCTGTAAATGCCAATGCAAAAATCAGTCATCCATCGTGTGTTTGATCCTTTCAGTAAACCACAGGTTATCCTATGATCTTCATTGGACTACATAACTACATAGATGCCTTTAGCTTTTCCATGTATACGCAGCCTTAATGCTTACCTGCTACTCGATAGCTCAGTTTTACACCATAAGCCTCCTTATCAGCTCCTCCAGTGGTAGGTTTGCACCTGAGAATCGCACAAATAATCCAATAAAAATGGAATCATTTCTCTCTCACAGTATTCCCAGAATAACATGTGGAGCCACATAAATGGTTTTATTTATTCCTGAAAATAGTGTTGACCTGTGGTGTATACCTTGAAGGAAGAATGGTTAGAAACCGCCTTGATATTTTATGGGGAAATTGGTTTGTTGGTGGTAGTGATAAACCTGGTTTTCGATGTTTCGTGGATGCAGCAGAACTTTAGAAGCTAGGAAATTATTGGTACTTATTATCGAAAATCCCAAAAATGTGTTTGAAACTTCCGATCGAGTATTCAAAATTTGTGAGCGAAAATAAGAAATATTTGGATCCAATTGGTTTTCAATTGGTTTCCCCGAACTTTTGTAAGTTATACGTAACCGCCAGTTTTGTTCATCTCTAGTTGGTGTTTTTTGGACTAAAATGGTTCAATGTCGGTAACAATGAGATATACACAGGGTTTAAAGCCACTACGCACCCTGAATTATAGAAACAATACTAGATGTGTAAAAATGATGGCTCTAAACTCTGGAACATATTTAATTGCATTTAATTGTTATTCGTTATGTAAGATGACATTTCCTAGCACTTTTTAATGGCGTACAAATTAATTTGTAGTGGGATGCTTAAAAAGCCGCATCAATACAGTGACAGTGTCACTTTAATGTGTGTTCCATATTCCATCTGTTAGCACAGATTTTATTTTCACTTCTGTGGATGAAAACGCATGGGAATAAAACCTGCCTTTTGTTTTTTGTTTTTTTTTTACTTCTAAAATTGTAACTGAAAGGCTGAGCTTTTTGCCTAAAACACAGTTAGAGATTATCTGATGGCGATATTATGTCAGATAGAAAAACAGACTGTCCTGCAGAAAATAGGGGAGCTTGAAGATACAATAAGGCATATGTAGTCTGTTATTACTTAAAGGAGAACTAAACCCAAATTTGTACACTCCAGAATCTGAACATATATCCTCTAAAAACACCAATGAACTGTAAAATAGCAATACAGTAAATAGCATTAAAGGAAATGTTACCACTTGAAGAACTGGATGAAGAACTGACTTTTAATTCAATGTTGTTCTGAGGCTTTAGTTGTCTTTTAAAAGTAATTACTTAAAGGGAAACTGGTGTTGTCAAACAAGTTAGGGTTAAATAAAATTAGTCAGTCTTATCTTTGAAATGACCCCTAGAACAGATTTCAATCTGCAGCCAGTCAGATGTTATGTTGCTAAAAATGTTAACATCTCCCACTTCCATGATCTTGTGTGACATCCCATACACCACCTGCTTCTCCCTTGTGCCCTGTTGGGATTCTCTAAAAAGGTTCACCAAAGACTTAAAGGACAACTCCACCCTCATAAGAACATCTTTTAGAAAGAACGGCCTCTTTAAAATATGTTGATATATCATAGTTTGTCCTATGAATTCATTACTGTATACCTGCTATGCTTCTGGATGCCTCGTGGAAACTAAGCAATTTAGAAACCTGTACTGAGCAGGTACTGAGCCTGGGCATGCTCAGAAGAGGCAGATAGGGGATTAACATTCAGTCATTGGCTGAGATATTAACTGTCAAATCCATAACTGACAGTTGCTAACTGGAAGAACCAGGAAGCAGAAACAGGGGAAACAGGACATTGTGCAGGATTTCAGGTTAGACTTTTTGGGGGGGGGATTTACCTGTATGTAAGTTTTCATTTTAGGGCTGGACTTGCCCTTTAATGCTGGGAAAGATAGGAAGGCCCTGAACTGGCCACTGTTGAGTTATGTCATTAGTGCCACCTCCAAAAACTACTAGAAGCAGGAATTCTTACAGGGAGATGTAATAAAAGTTCTTATCGTTAAAAATGGTGCTAATTTTGCCCCAACCAATCAGATATTATTTAACATTTGAAAGCTAACATCTGATTGGTTGATTAGCCCCATTTTTAACGATAAGGACTTTTATTGAATAACCCTGATAATCTTTACAGCTTATAACAGCATAATTTCTCTCAGACTGTAGTGATCCACGTAAGACCTCAGGTTTGTAATTAAACTTGCTTGGAGACCACAGTTACCTTATAGATAGAAAATAGATATAATAGATAAATATTTATTCTTTAGCAAGAGAAATCAATTTTGATATTATGGCCTATTTATATTTATGTGGACATGTGGACACGTGTGACACACATGTTCACATATATTACACAGGTAGTCTCATGTTTAAAATAAATACTGTAGTTCAAGTTTTTTCAACATCTTGGACCTGAAAAATATCTACCATAGAATAATGTAGCGTGTTTATGTCAAATAGATGCTGAATTACATAAAAAATGGTTATACAATTTGGGGAAAATGTGTTATGTTGGCTTAGAGGTGGAACATTTATTAGTCATTTCCCTGTGTCACAATGACATATAGAAACTGTTTTCTGATTGGCTAAACACATTCAGGGAGATTCAATAAAAGTTCTTAGTTAGCTTTCAAATATTAAATAACATCTGATTGGTTGGGGCAAAATTAGCACCATTTTTAACGATAAGAACTGTTATTGAATCTCCCTGAATGTTTAAACCTGACCTATGGGAATTGTGAGATGGTTGCAGAATATACATCTTGTACATTGCATTAACCTATAGACTTCTACTACTGTAGATATTTCTAGATTGCATTTGTATTTCTATGGAAAGATCAATCTGAATTACTGCTTGCCTATGGTTTGCTTTAATAGGAACATCATTAGACACAAATAGATTATATATTTAGGACTGTAATGAATGTTCATCAAGTTTACCATCTGAGTGTTCCATCTTGATCTGTTGTTTCTTGAATTCTATGACAATAGCACATTACAGATGCTCATTAATGTTACATTGTGTAGGACAAAACACCATTCAGCATCTTCCCTTAATGTTCTCCTCGTGGACATGAAAATTCTCCTTTATCAGTAGTTTCTGCTTGGAGGGCCAGCCTGGAGGTTGCTGAGTGTTCACTTTAATATATTTGCTCTATTCGGTTCACCTTTCAGTATAAATCAGCTTTCTTTCTGAGTGTGCTGCAGGTTTCATCGCTCCTCATTAAGCTACAGATAAACCTTGTGGTAGTTCATGGTCTGTCTTTAATTTTTTTATTGTAGTTCATCTTGCAACAGGACTTTGCTAATCTGGGTACACATGCAAGCGCTCGGCCGGGACAAATTTCTGTTGATCGCGGCAAATTCGGCCGCCCATAGGGAACCACACGATCGATCGGAATTTACCGACACGTCCGATCGTTCGTTCGGCCGAAAAAAAGTCTCCTGCCTAAGGCCTAGAAAACTTCAGGGGAACCATATACTTGCTGCAGAACCATTAACGTGTTTTTCCATACGTAGCACTAAAAAGGGCAAATACAAAGGAGAGTCAATCATTTTTGGGGGCGATTCATTTCACGCTGGGCAAATTTATGGAGTTAAATCACACTAACCGGTTCGCTACCGGTTAATGTGACTTAAAACTCCATATTAGTGTCGGATGTGTGGGTTACGAAAAAGACACCCGCGCATCCAATGCTCAGTATTGCGTTTGCGCTAGTATAAGCACTGGATTTCAACGCTGCTGTGAGTAAATCCCTTTTCAGGATTAACCCACATTCCCAAACACGATATTGAATCGCGATTTGGCTATTTACCCAGAGCAATAGCGGCTTTGGGTGAATGAGCTACCTTATGGTTAAAAATGGTGCTAATTTTGCCCCAACCAATCAGATCTTATTTAACATTTGAAAGCTAACATCTGATTGGTTGGGGCAAAATTAGCACCATTTTTGACGATAAGAACTTTTATTGAATAACCCTGACTGTTTCTTAAAGATTCCCCATCTACAGTACATACATTAGCAGACTGAGGCCTTAAACCATCTCTCGGTGTAAATTCTTTTCATTCTCTACATTACAAGCTATTCGTTTTTGTTTGAAGTTATTACTTTTATCCTATGCAGTAGAATACTTTGCCTGCCAGAACTGAATGAGACTCACAAAAAGTCAAGAGATAAAATGTGCTGATAAAAGTCATTGAATAAAATGAAGCAGCACTGATACACTGCTAGATGCTGTTCTCATTTGTTATTCCTCATCACGGTTTCATACAATATAAAACGTTACCAGTCAGTGCCTGACTGTTTATTTCTATAATCTATAGCGATTATACTCCAAATAAACACAATCTTCAGTCTGTGTTCCGCTCCGTATCTGTGTCATTCTGCTTGTCGATATTTTATCCCAGCTGGATGCCTGTTTATGAATAAGTCATAACATTTTAACTTTGCTAATATTCTCCATAGAACCAAATCATATAAACCCGTCCCATTGCAGACTGCACAGCTGGATGTGGCTATTCACGTTTGATAAAGGGGACATTAATCTAAAGGAAATGTAAATAGTTCTTTCATTTCGGACTAATCACTGATCTCCTGCGCACATCATGTTCCGAGCCTGAATTTTTCAGCCAAACAGAAGTTAAGATTTATGGCAAGAAACCAAACAGCTTCCCTTTACTTTATTGAGCTTGTGCCTCGGTCAGCAATATTACATGGCGGGTACTGAACGTAGGATGTTATATTCATATTCATTTGTGTTACGATCGATATTGATTTTATTACAATGTCGTAATCATTTAAATTCATGTGACTCATGATCATGAAATCGGGAATCTTGTATGGTGTATTAGTGAAATATTATAAATCGACTATTATATATAAAAACATGACAGTTGATCAACATTGTTACAATGATTAGTATATGCACAAAAGTGCTGACATCATCAAACACGGATGTCTATAGTTCACAGTTCGTATGTACACATTAAATAATTTAGATGAAATAAAATATATTTGTATACACATCCTTAATCGTCATAAAGGGCAAAAAACACATTTTAAAAAATTGCCCATTACAGGAAACGAACAGGGTTATTCAATAAAAGTTCTTATCATTAAAAATGGTCTTAATTTTGCCCCAACCAATCAGATCCTATTTAACATTTGAAAGCTAGCATCTGATTGGTTTGGGCAAAATTATCACCATTTTTATAAAATTCCTGTCTACTTATTTACACTGAAAGTACAGAATAAATAAGCTGTTAAGGATGACAAACTGTCTGTGAAGGGAGTGGGGATATAATGTATTAGTCACTAAGCTACATAGCTGAGTGATTTTATATAAGGAAACATTTCAGTGCATCTCCAATTAGAATTCCAGAGCCTTATGTATTATAAATAGATATTGTATATATAGAAATAAGGCACTCCTACATTAGTACATACCCCCAAAAGTTTCCCTGTGTAACTGCAGTAACCCAGTAAATAGCTTGCATCTGATTGGCTGCTGCAAATTAATAGATTATGCAAAAATTTGCGCTTCTTATTGCATCAGCCACATAATATGTGGTAATTGTGCAATGGACTGATCTAGAAAACATTCATTGTATCCTACTGTAGTGTCCTAAATAGAAATGAAAAACTGTCGAGTTTTGTTCCATCAGTGGTTTCACGGAACTGAAATTGTAAAAAACCGATTCAAACCCAATTGAAGCAGAAACTTTTTTTCGATGTTATTTTCAAATTTTGGGTTTTGATTATATAATTTATGGGGTGAGATTTGGAATTTTGGGTTTTGATTATAGACTTTACGGGTGGAGGTTTGGAATTTTCGATTTCAAATCTGTAACATTCTGGGTGATTTGCACATTTTTGACATTCCAATTTTGGAATTTTCAATAATTTCCGACTTTGGAATTTCCGAGAATTCTGCTAGATCTGCAAATTTCTGAAACCAGCGGCTCCCTAAATAAAACTCACTTTTTTTAATGTTGCTCTCTAAAAAAGGGAGAAAGTGAAGTTCAGTAATGAAGTTTTCGGCATGAAACATTAAAAAGATGAATTTCCTAGATACCGTTGCTATGGTTTCTATCCCAATTCTAATTGATGTTGGGAAGCTCGGAGAGTTGGAGATCCCTAAATGGGTTAGTTTGAACAGTGATCACCTTGAGATGTATTTACTGCCTATTGGACCCTCATCGTCTGTGATCGCGCTGGGGGCGGAAATGGTAAAATTGTAGGTCAAGGGCAAAGTTAAACCTCACTGCAATTCAAATTAAACACATTAAACACCAAAAGGCCTTTCGCTGCCTTTTGGCATTAGTAGAAATCTAGGAGCCTTTTAGATGCTATGATTTCAGATGGTCGCCCTAGGGAGGACCAAATTAAATTACAAAAGAAAACATCAATCAGCCAGTGGAGTCCGACACGCAGGATCTGAACTATGTAGAATGCCAAGCATAATTATATGTACACACTGCATTAAACCAAACACATGTGTGCCAAATATTGTTAATGGGGAAGTTAAAACATTGTTTAAACTAGGTATTTATATTAAACATCCCCTTAGCTATGTCTTGCAGTGGTCTTTCTTCTTTGTGGGATGCGCACTTTCTTGGAATGTTCCTAGCTGTAATGTTTCCTGATTGGCTGTTGGATGGGCCAAACATACTCAGAGCAACTGAGACCACAATGTTCACTAGGGGTCCGTACTTCGTAAGCATGTACTTATGTACAGAGATATTGCTGGATGGGCAGATTTTGGTCAAATATTGCCCGGACGGACCATCAGACACTGTATTCTATGTGCATAGAGAACTAAGTCCATCAAGACCTGTCAGACCACACGGCAGAGGAGCGAGCGGTCCGGAAAGTTTCTTACCTTCGTTCCCGACTCCTGCAGGTTTTATTGAAGAACGGGAGGTAAGACACAGCTTCTTTACCTCCCGTTCTTCAACAAAACTAAACGACAACTTTTCCCAGTGGAGATACATTTACGATCGAAGCAACGATCATTAAAGGCCTGGGAACGCAAAATAGCTATAACGCGTCTTTATAAATATGTCCTGTGTCCTTATTCAGGAAGCAGTGTGTTTATTTAAGGCTTTATTAATACAGCTCTACATCGCAGTGTGAATAAGCCCCAAATGTACCGTTGACTACCCAATGCTGATACTTGTAGATGGTTAATATCTGGATACATACAGATACATCTATAACGCTCCATCTACATGGAAAAGATTTATTTTACCTGTGAAATCAATTTTCACTGCATTTTAAACAGCGATGCAATATTGCAAAAAATACTCAAACCTGAAATGAATTAGAGGCAGTAAAAAGGCATGAGGATTTTAAAAAAGAAAATGGAGTATGGGATAATTATTTAAATCAGTGCTGCTTCTGTGTATTCCAATTCCCATCAAACCCTCACAACTAAAGGGACTTGTGTGTCTCTTAACAGCTGCGCTTTTCCATTAGGGATAATCCTGGCCCAGCTAGCGAATAGCAGTGATATAACCAACTCCTTTTTATTGTGTGTGTGTGTGTGTGTGAGAGAGAGTTTGGTGAATATTGACCATCCCATAAAAAAGCCATGCACTCTTCTAATCACTGTACACCCCTAGCAAACCTAGAATGGGCCCATTTTTGATAATTAACGTTCAATAATCCTGGAAAATACGACCGGAAACTAATTTCGAGTTTTCCGTAGTATTTCTGAGAATTATCGAACGTTCAAGGCTGTTTTCGATAATCCTCGAACATTCGGTAATTATAGAAAATAGGCTCCAAAATCCCGAAATCCGAATGATCCGTCCGGCGTCCTGTTGTGGACGGAACATTCGGATTTTCCGTGTCCAATCCCATCTCTAGTGATGAGTCCCTGTTTTAAAAATCGGTGGTTATGACGAAATTTTCGAAACTCTGAACTTTTCATTGAAAAACCGAATATCGAATATTAGTAAGCGAAAAATTCGAAAATTAGATTGTTTACGAAAATGTAAAATTTTTAAACTAGATATTAGATAAAACGTGTGCGAAATGGAAAATTTCATAATTTCTATCAAATCCATACATTGCGAACAGAATTACGAAAAATTCAGATTCAATAGGGTTTAAATCAGATTTTCAGAACTTTCATTGGTTCTGCAGAACTACTGGCGAAAAGGAACTCGCCTGTTTCTGTGGGAGGAAGATTAATTGAACCCCCACCTGGCCCGGACCCCACTGTGGTCTCAGAGGCCATTGCCCTGGTAGTCACGCCTTTGCGGAGTAGAGGGCTATTGTTTAATACAATTTAAACCAATATTTACAATTTCTACCTTGAGCTTGCTGTATAGGGCAGAACCGGATTTATTTTCTAGGAAGAAGAATTTTGATTTCCACTGTTGGCGATAAATTTGCACAGGATTTGCTGAACAAAGCAGAGAGGAGACGAGCTGTTATTTTGTGCATCCATCCTGCATTTTACAGTGCACTTGTATAGATGTTATAAAGACTGAACGTGACCTTGTTAATACTCTATATTTATTTTAATACTAAATCGTATCATATTACCCACCACTACAGACGAGACAGGGTGGTGCATTTTCCGAAGTGCAGGGGTTAGGGGTGGTGATTTCTAGCTGTTGTACACATTACTTTCAGCACAGACCATTAACTACTGCGCTAGGGCAGTTAGGGGTAAATTACCGTCAATACAGACCAGTAAATACAATGCTAAGATTATACAGGCAATTCATCCACAAAATAGATCACACAGACTCCCAGCATTTTATTCTATCGCAGTTTATTACTTGGTCCCCGGTTAATTTACATTGTGCATTTATAGAATCTTTAGAAGCAAAGTGTTAATCAGCCAATGATATCCTGTCGTCGGTACTCAAACCGCGTGAATATGTAGTTTCCAACAATATTGAATATTCAGCCAATCAGCATGTTTGTTAATTAGACAAATTACCTAAGCTATATGCTTGATAGGCAGTTTTGTGTTTCACACCAAGACCAGCCATTCTTCTAAGCTCAAGCAAAACATTGTTCTGGTGAGTAAAATACAATACAGTGTTTGATGTGACACCTGGCTACAGTTATCAGCTTGTCAAATAGAGAAAATGACTTTGCCAAAAAAAAAGAAATATAAAGACTAATGGTAAAGGTGTAGACTTTATTTAGTCTACCTATACTGTATCTATCCATCTGTCTATCTCTATCTATCTATCTATCTATCTATCTATCTATCTATCTATCTATCTATCTGTCTGTCTGTCTGTCTGCATGTCTGTCTGTCTGTCTGTCTGTCTGTCTGTCTCTGTCTGTCTGTCTGTCTGTCCGTTCCGTCCGTCTCTGTCTGTCTGTACACTATCTCTCTCTCTCTATCAGTCTATCTATCTGTTTATCCATCTATCTATCTATCCGTCTATCTATCTAGCTATCTATCCATCTATCTATCTATCATATCTATCTATATATCATCTATCTCTCCCACTATCTATCTATCTATCTATCTATCTATCTATCTATCTATCTATCCATCTATCCATATCTGTCTGTCTGTCTGTCTGTCTATCTATCTATCTCTCTCTCTCTCTCTGTCAGTCTATCTATCCAATCGATATCCCTCTATCATACCTCTCTATCATCTATCTATCTATCTATCTATCTATCTATCTATCTATCTAACTTTGCTATCTATCTAACCTTGCTATCATCTAACTCTGCTATCTATCTATCTCTATCTATCTATCTATCTATCTATCTATCTATCTATCTATCTATCATCATCACATCACTACTTCTTCGTCTGTCTGTCTGTCTGTCTGTCTGTCTGTCTGTCTGTCTGTCTGTCTGTCTGTCTGTCTGTCTGTCTGTCTGTCTATCTATCTTGTCTATCTATCTATCTATCTATCTATCTATCTATCTCTCTCTCTATCTCTCTCTCTCTATCTGTCTGTCTGTCGTGTCTGTCTGTCTGTCTGTCTGTCTGTCTATCTATCTATCTGTCTGTCTGTGTCTGCTGTCTGTCTGTCGGTCTACTAGCTATATGTGCTATAGATCTAGCGATGACTGAGGAGGTACGAGCGAGAGAGCGCGAGGGAGCGAGCGAGCGAGGATAGCTAGCGAGCGAGCAGGAGCGGGCAAGAGCGCGAGCAGCGGTGGCGGGCGTCGGGCGGGCGGTCAGCATTTTGTGGGGGAGGGCGAGGAGGAGCGAGCGAGAGAGCGAGCTAGCGAGTCTAGCTAAGCAGAGCGCAGTAGCGATGACAGGAGCGAGCTGTAGCGATCGAGCGAGCTTCTGAGCGAGTCGATCGATCTAGGTCGGAGCTATCTTATCTAGCTATCGATCATCTATTATCTATCTATCATTCTCGATCATCTAGCTAAGCGAGCGTCTTCTAGCGTAGCTAGCGAGCTAGCTTGGGCTATCTAGTCGATCTATCGATCGATCTATCATCTATCTATCTATCTATCGTCTGTCTGTCTGTCTGTCTGTCTGTCTGTCTGTCTGTCTGTCTGTCTGTCTGTCTGTCTGTCTGTCTGTCTGTCTGTCTATCTATCTTGTCTATCTATCTATCTATCTATCTATCTATCTTGTCTATCTATCTATCTATCTATCTATCTATCTATCTATCTATCTATCTATCTATCTATCTATCTATCTATCTCTATCTATCTATCTATCTATCTGTCTGTCTATCTATCTATCTATCTATCTATCTATCTCTATCTATCTATCTATCTATCTATCTATCTCTATCTATCTATCTATCTATCTATCTATCTATCTATCTATCTGTCAATCTATCTCTATTTATCTATCTATCTATCTATCTATCTATCTGTCTGTCTGTCTGTCTGTCTGTCTGTCTGTCTGTCTGTCTGTCTGTCTGTCTATCTATCTATCTATACATGAAGTAGAGTTGATCCAGGAATCTATAATGGGGACTTGGTCTTATTGCTGCACAATAACATTCTAAGGAAATTAGATGTTAAAATCTCAGCCAAAAACACAGTAAGATGTTGGGAGCTTTTGCATGTAGATACATTTGCCCTTTATCTGCCATAGTGTGATTTAGTGTAAGGTGCTATACACACTGCACATTGTCCTGGATTGATAACATAGTGTGATTTAGTGTAAGGTGCTATACACACTGCACATTGTGTTGGATTGATAACAATGTATTGACAGTTCCAGTTATTACAGACAGATCTCTCTTCATAGACATGAAAAAAACTTTTTTTTTTTTGAAGACTGGAATTGTTCTACCGACCTGAACCCGACCCGCGGTTCTCTTTACCCGATCCCAACCCGCAACCAATTCAAACTCAATACGGGTTACCCGAACCTGACCCGCAATTCGGGTAACCAGCGGGTACCCGAACCGATGCAGGACCCCAACATGCCTGGTTACGGCCACGGCACAATCCAACACAGCCCTTGCTATGCTAACCCGCAGGTTGGGCATCACTGCCCTAAATGTATAGAATGGGAGCAAACAGGGATTGTGCCTTTTTTTTCTATCATTTACATGCCCAAAGCAATACCTGCATGTTTAAGTAAAGCAATGTATCTGATTTCATTACTGATGTCATGAAACCTGGAGCAGAGAATTCACTAATCAATGAATCACCAATTTTCTAAAACAGAATGGATTCGCTTAATAAGGCAAATTCTTTACCAATCCATAATGATAGATCGTTTCAATCGAACCTGATGACTGCAGTATAGCAATAGATACAGTTTGCTTATGCAGAGATTTTTAATGATGTTCCATGTTGGAAATTAGTCAAAAACTTAAGGTTTGCTGGCCTAGAAAATCCATTAATGTACGGAGAGAGAACTGGCTAAACTACATTAGCGTACGGATGGAGAAAGATCGTGCACAGAGAGTAGTTAATGGGGCATCTGATTGCAAACAGTATAGCACTGTGTTTGGTACTGAGGCAGCTTCTCTATAAATGATGCAATGCATTTATATATATCTACGTGGTTTGTGCAATAGGCAGCACAGTGAGAGTTCACAAGATTTCATTACTTTACTGATGTCATGAAAACTGAAGTGGGAGGTAATGAATGAACCTGATTTGCAGGGGCGTAACTACAGGGGAGCAACCGCAGGGGGGCCCGGGAGCCAAGGGGGCCCCATCTTCTTATTTTTTATAGCCTCCTCCCAGAAAGCCACTGTGGATGAAGCAGGGGTATGGGCCCCATCACAGTTTGCTGGGGGGCCCAGTGATTCCTATTTTCACCACTGCTGATTTGCAAACCAGGTCAGATCTGATTCTCTACCTTCCCACAGTGGAAACATTTGGTTTGTCATTTTGCATGACTTTGTTTTGTGGCGACTGCGTAGTTCACTCAGATGTCACCTGCACAGGCACCACAATCTATTCAATATCGTGATTGCAGCAGTCATTTGAATGGTGTTTTCATTCCAACCCTCTGCAGGACACTTTACATTTTACTATGGGTTAGTGTGACGCTCTGGATCCTCGTGTATTCTTTCAGCCCAGATACCCTGATCTAACAACACTCATTTAACCAATAGACAAGCCCCCGCTTGCTGGGAGGCTAATAGTGTCTCCCCAGGATCAGTTTCCCCCTAGACTTAGAGTGCGGGTATCTGAGCTGAGGGCGAGAATACACTGGGAATCCAAGAACATGGCACGACCAGCTCAGAGATGGTACCAAGTCAGAAGGGAAGTCGGAGTCAGGCAAGAGTTTAGGACAAGCGGCAAACAAACGTAACAGAAACCGGTACACAGAATGAACTAGATCACACTCGCACAATGGTAAACCACATGCTACAATGGGCAGAAAGGAGAGGGAGAGAGGATAATATAAAGGGAAGAATAACCAATGAGAACATAGCAGAGGAGAGAAGGGCCAATAGAAAACGGAGAAACGGAAAAGTACTAAGCAGGCTAATTCAAACTAAAACCACAACGCACGCACACACAGCGCTAACGAGCCACACCCAAAATCCAAACAAACTGACAGACAGGCAAGGGATAAGGACAGAGGCTATACATGCTGGGGATGGTTCTGAACAAGTGTACACCTTCCCTGAACGCTACGAGACCAGAGCCCAGGTAAGCGGCGGCTGACAGTTAGTGTAGCTTTAAGACCGCACAAGCGGCGGACAAGGGGATTTCAAATACGACACCCATGCAGTCTATTAATTCAGTATTGCAGTTGAGTCCCTTTCTATGTGATTTCTTTAATGTCAGCCAACGATGTGACTTTAAGACCAGAACTGCAGCAATGCATCTCTGGATAAACGAACCCGAATGTGTTTTTAATCCCTGCTAATAAACACAAACCCACAGAGCCATAAAATGCTGCGTTTGTCATGTGCTTACGTGCACATGTTGTTATTTTCCTTCTCTCATAGAAATAGACAAACCTTTACAAAAATTAGTCACAGTAAAGTGATTTCTTGAAGGGCTATGACGTATGACTTTCCCTTTTAGCCCCTAACATCATCTATTTATGGGGAAGTCACTTGGTGTTGTGCCTAGAAATGGGAGGTTACATTTTTGGCAGATTACAGAGTTGCTTAGAGGCTCGGCTGATAGGAAGGAACTAGCACAGATTTCTGACCTACAATCTAAAATATCCCTCCTTTCTCCGAATTATTCATGAATCTTCATTACAGCTACAGAAAGTCTTCAGTTCAAATGTTTCCTTAAAGAACTTTATAAAGGAAGACACTTTCAGTGCATTGTCTTGTTCAATGAGGTGTTCAGCCTGGAATAATCAAATGGAAGGGGAAAAGGAAACTTCTAGTCTGGAAAGGGCGGATATCTATAAGATATTATTTATTATCTAAACAAAACAAATTGTTACTTTTTTATTGCTTATGACTAGAAATTATAATTCTTCCCAACGACAACTGTACCATTTCTTTATTAAACTGTCTCCTGTTTCTTTAATTATCGAATCTGAAGTATCTTACATTTCAGCTGTCAATCAAGTGCCTAATTATCATGAACTCTTTTGCTGTGTGTGGTTAGGGGTGACAGATGGTATGTGTAAAAAGCATTGTGGGAAATTCCCTTTCCAAGTGCTGGCTCATAGTGATTACTGAGCATGCTTGTCCTCATAAAGAGTTGTGTTTAAACAGGGGGCATCGGTTAAGAATGGTAGTGGGGAATATTTATGGTTAGGTTTCTTTCTGTTTTGCATGTGTTAAGAGACAGGTGATTTTCTTTGCGTTTGTCCATGTCTGTCCGCTTTTTGTTTGCGTTTACATACACTATTATTAAAGTGCGATTCTGATACACATGGACCAAAAGTCGTGCACGCGTGCAGATAAAAAACGGACCGGATAGATTCGGAACACAAATGATATAGTGGGAACTGATACTCGCAATTTCCATTATATTTTAAATTAAATTGTGATTCGCAAAATGCACACAAAACAGAAAAACGCAATGCACATAGGGGAACCTAACCCTCAGCCTGAACTAAACAAGTACTGGATTAAACAAATGCCGTAATACACACCTATGAGTATGTGCTACGTTACTGTACATTTTCGTGTACAATACTAACTTATCAGAATGAAAGAAAAACTAAGGTCAAAGGAATTCTGTTCTTCGGTCTCATCGCAGTTGGTCGAGATGCCTCTAGGGGAGATACAACAGATAGGAAAGAAGATATAATTACCGTATATGGGAATGAGAACTGGTAACACAGAGGAGAGAGGTATATTAAAGACAGCGAACAAACCACAGGGAAGGATTCTCAAATGTAATTTTAAGAAAGCCAGAAGCCTGTCTAGAAAAATAGGTGAATTGGAACTAATGGGTTTTAATGAGACATATAATGTGATGGACATTACAGAAACATAGCTGAATGAAAGCACGTCTGGAAAGTTATTTCTTATTCAGGAGGACACAAATAAAAAAGGAAGGATACTTACGTCTTTATGTTTCATATGGTTTAAGGATATAAAGGATAAGATAACTGCAAATAATAGAATGGGTAGAATCATATATAATCGTAGTATCCCATGCGGTGAAATGTCCCTCCATTGGCTAAAATTACATTCTTTTTATTTGATTGGCTAGACTGTAGACTAGGCATTTGGCAATTAAAAAAATCAGGCCATGTAAAGTTATTGTATGATATTGACCCATCCCACTCAGTTTCAACCACCATTTTATATAAACGTATTCTTAAAGGAATACGCTAAAAATGTGTTATGTACGGTTTCAGGCAAACAGTTTTTTTTCAATTTAAGGGAAATGTAAACTCAATATCAAACAAAAGCTGTTTTGTAAATATAATTTAACACCAATGGGGAGATTTACCCAACGGCGCTGATCAGGTCTTTGGAGTTAAAGTCACGCTAAGCGGTTCGCTACCACTTAGCGCGACTTTAACTACATGTTAGTGCCGTGTAAAAGACACTCGCGCATCTGGCGCTCGTGATTCAATATCACGTTATCACGTATTTTAACACCGGCAAATACCTGGCGTTAAGATCGGTCCACGTACGCAAACGTGATATGAAATCGTGTTTGCAATATTTACACAGAGCCAGTCCGAGACTTTAGACTAATGTCTAAACCTGTAGCTGTTCGTACCTGGGACATTCTGGCGACATTTACTGGCCAGATAACACTTTATGATAGATGTTACGCCTGTTACATCAGTTGTAAATTTATTGGGCCAGACAGTTGTCCGGAACATCATGGGAATGTCGGAAGGAAAGACACTAGGTCTTTCCTTCCGACAAGGAAAGTCACCTGTATTAATCCCCAGTCAAAAAAGACGGCCACTTTATTTATCGGGATCGGAAGGCAGAGCACCATGATATAAAAGCAGTAATCTGTGTTTGAGGTTCTGGTCTGGGGGGTTAATGTTTTCAGATTATAGGGGTCTCCTATAAGTGTTAAATTGTACTAAAATACAGAATATTCAATATTGACTTTAAGTCGCCTTTTAAAAAATGATAGTACTTTCATATTCTGAAGCTCAGCACACAGTAAGGGTGAATAAACACGTTGGCTTCTGACATCACTTACAGCAAAGTCTAGAAATAGAGTTGGCACCAGCTTGCAGAACACCATGTCTACAATACAGCCATTTTGAATCACGGGGCAGCAGTAAAGCACATAGAACAACTGGTTCTCCAGTTGCCTAGCAACATCCACATCACATTCCAAGTGGCTAAATAAAAGAAAGAGTTCAGCAGGAGGCTCTAGGGAGAATGAAGGATGTTTTGTTTTTTTTCCTTTTCTCTTTTTGCTAAAGTCTTTCATATGTAACAGATACTAGGCAGTTGGCTCGGAGCAGGAGAGGAAATTCTCTTTTATGTTCATAACCTGCCCGGATGTGGAGAATTTTTTTTTCAACTGCATAATTTGCCCAAAGTTAGACAGCACCAGCTGAGATACGCTTCATAGAGTGTTAAAGGGCATGTCCACCTTTAAAAAAAAAAAGTTATCTGCCCGCAAACCCGACTGCTATTTTTATCAGATTATTACATGCATTTGTAACCAGATTTTAAGGATAATTATTGGCTCCATTCAGGCAGAGAAAGCTGCCCCCCCCATGCAGTCAATCAAGATTATGACAACTGTCATCCCAGCCAATGATTGACTGCTGTTTTCCCTGTTTCCTTCTCTGCACATGCTCAAGCTTATAAAAAGCTCAGTGAGCAGAGGGAGGAGGCGAATACCTTCTTAAGAACGGAAGAAAGTGTATAATTGAATAAATGGTTATAAATGTATGTAATAAATTAATAAAAGTCACTAGTTTTTGTTTTAAGGCTGGACATACCATTTAAAGGGCATGTTTACCCCTATAAAACCCCTTTAACTCCACCCTAATCACCACTCAACTCCACTTTCACAATACTTACCTTGGCTGTTTTGCAGTGCGGCCCTCAGTCAAGCTTTGACAAGGACATCATGTTTTTTTGGGAGGGGGGGTCGGGGAATGATAAGTGTGGCATAAAAAGTTTTTTTTTATGGGGTGAACATGCCCCATAAGCACAATCTAAAATCTTATAGCCTAGAAAAATAATAAATTATAACTATTTAAAGGGCATGTCCACCCCTTTTCAAAATTTTTTATATGTTGTAGGGCTTCCTCCCCCAGCCCCAACTGCATTATTATTTTTTTAAAAAGTCCCCCAATCTTTACATATCTTCCCTCTATCCTCTGCCGTAATGCCCGGCCTTCTTCTTGTATGAAACTGCAAGCAGGGGGCCGGACCGGCAGCCGCAATCGTGATTGGCTAAGAGGCAACCAATCAAGGACACGGCTGCTGGCAGTTCAGAACGCCGGAGGAGAGAGGGAAGATAAGTAAAGATCAGGGGACTTCATGAAAATAATAATAATACAGTTGGGGCTGGGGGAGGAAGCCCTACAACATATACAAAGGGAATTACACTAGGGGGAAGGAGATGAAAACAGGTGGGAGAGGGAGGGGAGGGGGAGGAGGGCTGCTCTGAGCAAGCCAAAAACCTCTGAGAGGAAGCCTCAGAGGCGGAAACAATTTCCCTCCCCGCCAGGCTCCTGGTGGACAGTTTTTTGGACTTTGGGGGGGACATTACAGGAGAACCATTTGGAGCTGGGATGTGAGGTAAGGATTTTTATACACTACAGAGTGGGGCCAGTAGTGGGGGAAATTATAGTTTTGGGGGCAGACATGCCCTTTAACACTTGCCTTTCTAAACTACTACACCTCCTTTTAAATGTTCTTCACTCTACACTTCAAGCTCATTAAAAGTTTACACACATGCATTGTGCCATGCTTGAGCTCGCTATATGTGCATATATAATTCATATAAGGCAGAGTAAAGATAATGTATTACATAGGATATGTATTATATAGATAACTTTTACATTTTATTCTGAACTTCCCTTTTAAATTCCAAGACTACGGCCCAGAGAATTTCTCATCCTACAGCGTATATGTTTCTCAGGTTCGTCAGCCTCAATAACAAATGATGTTTCGAGCTGGATACTCGCACAGGCAGAAGAAATCACTGTCTATCTTTTAGCCTGGAGGGACCCATATATAAAAAGGAAAACTTGGCTGCTTACAGTAGGTGGAGTAATGACTGACACAGCCAACAATATTATTAAAGGGATAGTAAGACTAAGAGTGTTAATATAAAGTAAGACGGCAGTGGCAAGCGCAGGATTTTCAAGGGGGAATTCCTAAATGGGTTACCACTGAACAAGCCCAGAAGGAGGTTCGCGACCGAATACATTCATGTGATCTATTATATATGGATCATGTAATAATATGATATATATTCTCTAATTGCCATGATTATCATCACAGTTGGCCAATACAGATATTCCCTTTACTTTTGTTATAAAGTATATACATACTAAGGGCACGGCCACACTGCAACGCAAACACAATCGCACACGGAAACACGCGTTTTCGGTGCATTGCCACGTTTTCAATGATATGGAAAAAAACCGCAAGCGTAAGCGCAAACGCAAAAAAAGCGCAGCAGTGTGGCCTAGCCCTAAGGCTGGGTACACACAAACCAACCGATATCCGTGTATTGGTCAGTTGGGATGAAAAAATTTGAGGTGATTTGGGCAGTGGCAGTGAAATCTGTGGTCCATGGGAAACATTTGCTGTGCCCGACCACTTTAAAGTGGCGAAAGGTCAGGACAGAAAATGTGTCCATATGTACCCAGCCTAACGTTCTGTTTTACTGATAAATCCACATCTGCACTACTTTACCATTAGTGTCTTTTACAGTCAAATCTGTGACACTGACGGTGGATCTGACAGAATTTATATATAGAATATAAACAGTCCAAACAACTGGCTCCTGCCGAGCTATAAAAATAGCCTGGGTGCTGCTGCAGGATGCAATAAACAAACGTATAAAGGTATAGAGCACTCCCAAAGGACTTTATAGAATTTTAATTAGTGGTCAACAGGCCTTTGGGAGTGCTCTATAACTTTATACTTTAAAAAAAAAAAGTAACAGTCTATATAACAATGTAACAGTCTATGTAACAGTCTATGTAAACAGTCTATATAACAATGTAACAGTCTATATAACAATGTAACAGTCTATATAACAATGTAACAGTCTATATAACAATCTATATAACAATGTAACAGTCTATATAACAATGTAACAGTCTATGTAACAGTCTATGTAACAATGTAACAATCTATGTAACAGTCTATATAACAATGTAACAGTCTATATAACAATGTAACAGTCTATGTAACAGTCTATATAACAATGTAACAGTCTATGTAACAGTCTATGTAACAATCTATGTAACAGTCTATATAACAATGTAACAGTCTATATAACAATGTAACAGTCTATGTAACAGTCTATATAAACATTATGTAACAGTCTATATAACAATGTAACAGTCTAGTAACATCTATGTAAACATCTATGTAACAGTCTATATAACAATGTAACAGTCTATGTAACAGTCTATATAACAATGTAACAATCTATGTAACAGTCTATATAACAACGTAACAGTCTATATAACAATGTAACAGTCTATATAACAATGCAACAGTCTATGTAACAGTCTATGTAATATTCTATGTAATATTCTATGGACACCAGGAGAAGCATCACAGCAGACTGCTCTGAGCAGACAGAAAGGGGGGATTCCAGGCACCAGGAATCCCCCCTAAACACACCCCTGGACCGTGTTTAACTAAATGTCATCCCCGTGTTATCATTTATCTTTTGCTATATATATTAGAAAAATATTTTTTGGGGCAATAAGAGATTTGCATTAGGGCCAGATATAAATATCAGGAGTCTACGGGCACAAAAAGCTTGCCACCCTTAAAGGACAACTATGCTGTAAAAATAACCTTTTTTAAATAAAAAGTGCCATGGGCAGGGAGGTAGGATACATTATTCATTTACATTGTTTTGAGGAAAAGCTGCAGCACATTAAGTTTTCATCTGCCAGGTTATTGTATTGGGCTTTCCTGTACTAAAGTTAATAATGAAGCACTGAGGTAGGATGGCAGAAGCAGTTTTCCTAGTGCTGCCGCTCCTCGCAGAAAGGATTTTGGGAGGTAGGAGTTATCAGCCCTACCTGCCTTCCCCATGTACTTTTCATTTTAACAGCTTTATTTAAAAAAAACTACATGCTCTATAACTCTCCATTAAGCCCATCCCTGTACATAGGCCACAATCCCATACAAAGGCAAACTTTTACTTGTATGGGAGGATAAATAGATTATATTATGCAGAAATTTGTGAAGTGCAAAAACTATTTGTGCTTCAGAGGGAAGTGTAGGACTGGGTTGTTGGAGCCCACCTGGAAATCTGGGACCAAGGGCCCACCGGTACGAGTTTAGGGTCCCACCTAATATTTCATATCTCTATTATCATTTACAGATCTTACTCCTACTGACTCTTATTGTTTATATTCCCTTTGGCTCTGTATTTACCTTTTTAGCAGTTTTTGGACGAATGGGCTTCAGATCCACCGGGGGATTCCCCTGTAACCCTGTAGGCCAGTCCGACAATGTCACAACCCCCTTTAATGTTGTTTTGATGTTCTGCAGATTAAAGGGAGAACAGTGGGGTATCATAAAGGGGGAGAGATTGGCAGCTGCCCCTGTAACCACGGGTACCCCTAGACATTCCTACTGTTAGATATAAATCCTACATCGCCTGCCATTGGAGTGTTCTGTTCAACGTGGATCTGACCAGTTTATTAAGAGTTAAATGGTTTGTATCACTGTATGATGAGAATACCAAAAAGAAGATAAATATTGTACCATAAAGAAAATCAGAAATGTTCCCCCATAGATCATTTGGTAGATTTTATCCTTTCCCCCCTAGGTCACAGATATAGAAGATCCCTTAATTTCAGAAAGAATTTGGGTCATTCCGTATAGGGAAGAAGCCCTATATAGAAGCAGCAAGAACTGTCTATAGAGATCTACTCAGTCTAAATGATTATCATCCACTTTACCAACTAATGCATTTCGCACATTAGAACAGCATAGCAAGCAGGTGGAACAGGCCACACCATTCACATACAATGGATCGTTACATAATGTGTGTCTGAAAGTAGGACTACTGAATAAAATAGAAGCATTGAGCACCCTATACCTGTGTTCTCTATGGTTTCCATTTTGTACCTTTCCTTAACTTTGACCCATGATTAATGGACAATTAATGGCTTTAAAGGGCATGTCCACCCCCTAACTTAAATTCTACCCACTACTGGCCCCACTGTGTAGTGTAAAAAAATCCTTACCTTACATCCCTGCTCCTTATGGTTCTTCTGCAGTGCTTGTCCAAAGTCCTAGAATGTGAAGAGTAGGATCTGTCTGTGTGTCATCCGGTCCCTGCTGCTTCCTTGTCCTCTGAGAGGCTTCTGGCATGCGCAGGGGAGCCCTCCACCCACCCCCCTCCCCTCTCTTCCTCTGTATCTCTTTTGACTCCTTCTGACTTTCTCTGTAGTATAGCCTACCCCCAACTGCCAAGTTCGTTTTTTAAAAAAGCAGCACAAATGTACTTATACCCCTGTTCGCCCGGCGCTCTGCCAGGGAATGAAGGACTGTAAGTGCATTTGTGCTGCTTTTTTTTACAAAACGAACTGGTTGGGGGTGGGCTATACTACAGCAAAAATCAGGAGTCAGGGTGGACATACCCTTTAAATGATTTAATAAAAACACTTTAAAAGTTATTTTCTATTCTTGCAATTTATTAGAGATAATACAATTATTATTATTAGGTGAGACACTGACAGGGAGCACAGCAATGTATTCATATATTATGCAGAAGTCCTCTCCAATCAGAAGCCTCTTGGGTAATGAGCTGCAGTATGTATGTATGGTTGAAGTTGTCTCCAGTTTAGTATTAGTTCAGTCTTAATTTTCCACTCTTTTTATCAGTCTATAGACAAGACATTTGATCAGTCCCGGTAACACAATCTAATGACATTAGATAGATTTGCCGAGTAAACATAGAATCTGTGGAATGTCTTTATAGTATATGGCCAGCATAAACCTTCTCACTAGTTCGTTTTCCAGCCATTTGACAAATTTCAATTTGACCACCATTTTACCAGTCTCAATGTGACAGCCATTTAGTCTCAGTTCTCTACCCATTTCTCTGTTGGCCAGACAGATTCCTCTGTTGGCCATTTCATCAGTCCGAGTTCTTCGTCAGTTCCAGGGTTTCAGCCATTTTACCAGTCTCAGATTGCATGCTAGCTATTCCAACAATCTGTTTGATGGGGGAGCAGATTGAAGGGTGGAGTTATAGCCTCAGTCCAAATCGGTTAGTGTACCAGTACAGCTCCAACAATACATCAGTTACTTTACCTATTACAGCAATATAATCAGCAATACCTACAACACTAGTACAGCAATGGTTACAACATCAGTTACAGCACTTTATTCAGCACTCACTACTGTACCAGAAAGGGAAAGTTTAAGTATAAACTTTGAATTTGGCTTGAAAGAACACATTTTGGAAGGGAATTTGTGTGTTTGTGCTGCAGATTTTAAAACTCAATAATGCCAATGAAGAGGACATTGTTGTTTTTTACTTACCCTTTAAATATGTCACATGCATTAAAGGGCATGTCCACCCTTTAATACAACCTTTAGTATGTGATAGGCAATGCTTCCCCAGCCCCAAACGCTATAATATTATTGCCAGAAAGTCCCCCGATCATTACTTACCTTACCTCTCTCCTTTGCCACACACTCCCGGCCCTCTGCTTGCATGGAAATGTAAGCAGGGGGCAGGACCGGCAGCCGCGTATGTGATTGGCTAAAAGGCAGCCAATCATGGACGCAGCTGCCGGCAGTTCAGAAGGAGAGAGGTAAGGTAAGTAATGATTGGGGGACTTTCTGGCATTAAAATTATAGCCGATAACGCCGTAACGCTTCCGCAGACTCCTTAGCTAGCACACTTCTCCTATATGCCCAGCACGCCAGTCTAGAATTTCATGTCTCTAGCTCAAAAACTGTGGGAGGAGATACAGTCCAAAAAAGCAGAAGAATAAAACTGAAGAAGAAGAAATAGAAAGAACAGGAAGTTGGCTTTTTCAAGCCAAATGAATAACTATTAAAGGACAACTAAACCCACATAAAAACACTGAACTAGAAGGCAGAACACCTTGATATAAAACCAGTAATCTGTGTCTTACCTCTCATTTTGATACATGTCTTACCTCTCATTTTGATACAGGCGCTGGGAAATTTACCTAAATAACATATGGTTTGTGCTTTACTTCTCAGCATTCTAGTATCAGACAGTTTGGTCAACGACCATTATGTTCTGCACATGCTCAGTCCTTAGCTATGGCACAAACTTGTTACAGTTGGTCACACCCATTAATAATCTCTAGCCAATCCTTTTACAGGACAGAAAGCAAGGAAGCATTTGACCGAGGTCAGGAGGTGTGGTCTGACACTGCACATACACACAGATACTTCATCCAGTTCTTAACAGGCTTTGATTTACTTTAACAGTTTACTAAAGTGCCATTTTATAGTTTATTGGTGTTTTTAGGGGGGTTGTTTTCAAATTCTGGAGTATAAAAAATTGGGTTTAGTTCTCCTTTAATATGGGCAACCCAGGCTTGATAGGAACAAAATGGCAGATACAAAAGCCCATCTTAAAGCCACGCTAACTCTTTGTACATTGTTTAATGTGGCTACCAAACGGCATTTTAGTATTACGAACCTTGGTGCATATACAAACTGATTATTTCCAAGAACCCCCGTTCGTCAGGCAGTTAAGCGGCAAGTGCTGTGGAGGCATCTTCCCATCTGTACTTAGCTTAAAGGTGGGTACACACCATACAATTCTTCCTCCTTGCAGACTGGTCTAAGCATCCGACCAGTTGGCCAGGAGGAAGGACCATCGGTCATGGCAAAAGAAGCCGCGTCAGACAATTAGCTGCGACTGATTGTGCGGTCAATAGAGGACCGCACAATCGGTCGTGGTTTTCCGACCCGTCCTAATGTGCTTTCGTCTGATTTGGATGAAGGAACGGTGGGTGATCAGTCGGAGCCGCCATACAATAATTCAGCCCGACTGGCCGAAACACTGAAATGACGGTTGGTCGGGCCGAATTATTGTCTGGTGTGTACAGCACATGAAGCCGGCATGGCTTCATTTGGGAACATAGGCATGGCTTGTGGAGGTGGGTGTAGTGGGCTGACCAACACTGACTGGTGGACTGGTTTAAGATTTTTTTTTTTTGCCGCCTTTTAAGCTAAGTGTACCCAGCTTCAGGGGTGCCCCTACCATGAAGCAAACTGAAACATTTGCTCAGGGCGTACCCCTGCTTAACACTTAAAAGGCGGCAAAAAAAAAAAAAAATCTTAACCAGTCCACCAGTCAGTGTTGGTCAGCCCACTACACCCACCTCCACAAGCCATGCCTATGTTCCCAAATGAAGCCATGCCGGCTTCATGTGCTGTCCCCCTTCTACTGATAGGCGGCATTTAAAAGTTGTTTCAGGTGTCAAAAAACCTAGGAACACCCCTGCCCAGCTTAACACTTTGCTGGTAATGTAGATGATCAAGGACAATGTTATCATTTAAACAATCCTGCTCAGTTGATAATTTGTCGCTTAGCATTTTATTGGCTAAATATTGCAAAGAAGATTTAGTAGCACACTGTATTATAAAATGACGGGTCATTCCTTTTTTACCATCTTTCATAACAGTACTGCAGATCATTTTTAAGGGAGACATGTTTATGAGATAATAAATTAACTAAGATGGCACCGTCCATTGTATTTCCTCAGCATACGACACAGTGCATTGTGCAGTATGACAGATGCAGAAAATTGTATTTCAATGAACAAATCCCCATATTTACACTGCAGATAAATGTTTGTACTTAGACATTCAGGGATACTTTAAAGAACCATTATCCACAGAGTCTTTGTTACATTTCAGCCCTTATCAGCTCAACATTATAATACAGTGCGGACATCTAATATATCAATTCTAATCCTTTGCTCCTACCTCCCACCCATATAACATTAACATAACATTTTTCTTGGAACTGAAAATTTTAATCTAACCCAAATAAGAGTGTTTTTTTTTTTTTTTAATTTTCAACATCTAAAACAAATTTTAAAATTCCCTGCATTGTGAAAGTTCTGTCTTTAGAATTTTGGAAAGTTGTGCCTGGTCCGCAAATTTCAAAACCTGCAGTTTTGCCTTAAAACCAGGTTTTGTTCCGGGACTCATCTCTAGTGCGTACCTTCCCTAACAGTTTCTAAACTGGAGGGACCGCAGTCAGCTGAGCAGTGCAGACAACTATTTAAAGGGTCACTATACTCACTGAAACAACTTTACATTATCTGAAACTACAATCTGAGAGAAGTAAAAAGGTGGTACTCACATATTTATCTGTGCTTGCTTTGTTATTAAATTATTAATGTTTAGTGAGTGGTCCTAATTGCACCCACCCTTCCTTACTCACTGCCTCCTTGTAGTGTCTGCGACACCTATAAGTTCTGCACGGCCTCACCATGGACACTGCTCTGATTACACCTTTCCCTCCCCCTTGCCTCCTTTCTATGCTGATTCTAATAATTGTTGCAGAAAGTGTGCTGGCAGACAGCCAAAGATCCTAGTAAGAGGTCATTAAAGGGGAACTGTGGTCCAAAAATGACTTTAGGTAAATTGATAGGAATTGCTCTCCTGAGAATCACCAGGTCCACTGCACTTCCTGCTCTGAAACCACGTCCGTCAATCTGCCCTGTGTCTCCTCCTGCCTTTGCAGCCACCTTGGACCCTCCCTCTCATGGACCCCATGGTCCCTCCAGTTGCAGGCCCACCGTGGCACATTCTCTTACAGGTCCATGTGGCCCTGCCCACTTGTAGGTGCATAAACCCCGCCCACTCTTGTCATGTTAATGTGACCTGGCCCTCCACTACCTGGGAAAGAAAAGAAAATGTTCCCAGTAAAATTAAGGCCAAACCAACACAAGGTATATGAATCCTTCCAAGTTAGGCTGCATTGACTTACTGCGCCTGCGCCTGTTAGTTCCAAAGCTGTTATTCTACATTCTTTAAAGGGTATGTATACTGAAAAAATATGTTTGCCTCATCTAAATCTATAATTAAATACATGTATGTAGCCCTTACACTGAAGTGTGTGTTGCTGCATGTCTTCAATCCAGTACCTGTTTTGCTCAGGTTCAGTATCCCCTCTCTCTCTCTTAACCGACTCCTCCTTTCCTTAGACTTAACGTTTTTTAAACTGAGCATGCTCGGTAATCACTATCATCTAGCACTGAAAGATGTAATTCCCCAACCATCACCCATCCAGTAACAATTACACCCTCGCAGTTACAGCAAAATCCAGTACTTGCACAAAGCAAGGTACTTGATTGACAGCTGAAGCAAATTATGCTTCAGATTAGATAGAAAAGAAATAGGTAACAAAAAAATTGTTTTCCAAAAGTCTCAAGTGTACTTAGGCACACTGCACACAAAAAAATTGTTACAGTAATAGTAAATATAAAAAATATTTTTCCAGTGTACATACCCTTTAAATATCATATACCGTATATACTCGAGTATAAGCCGACCCGAGTATAAGCCGAGGTACCTATTTGTACCTCAAAAATTAGGAAAACCACATTGACTCGAGTATAAGCCGAGGGTTGAAATTGACCAATACTGCCTTCTGTAGCCATGTGCATTTTATTGCATACTGGTAGCCATGGGGATTACTGGTAGCCATGGGGATTACTGGTAGCCATGGGGATAACTGGTAGCCATGGGGATTACTGGTAGCCATGGGGATAACTGGTAGCCATGGGGATAACTGGTAGCCATGGGGATTACTGGTAGCAATGGGGATAACTGGTAGCCATGGGGATACTGGTAGCCATGGGGATTTACTGGTAGCCATGGGGATAACTGGAAGCCATGGGGATACTGGTAGCATGGGGATACCTGGTAGCCTGGGGATAACTGGTAGCCATGGGGATTCTGGCAGCCTTGGGGATTACTGGTAGCCATGGGAAATGTACTTACAGTTTGGTGTGCAGAGCCTTCCGGACATCTTCCCAAGCCTTCCGGACGCCTTCGCAGAGCCTTACAGACGCAGCCGCAAGTCAGGATGGTAAGCCGGCAGTTCTCAGTAGTGCTTTGGCGGTTGCGTGATGACGTCATCGCGCCGACGTGCGCAAAGTACTACTGGGAACTGCCGGTTTTCTACCTGACTCGCGGCTGCGTCTGGAATTAAGGTAAGTCCCAGCTGACACGAGTATAAGCCGAGGTTCATTTTCAGGTCATTTTTAAGACTGAAAACCTTGGCTTATACCAGTATATACGGTAGATCATATTAATGGGTCACATATTACAATTTCTGCTCCTGGAGTGACAGGTGTTTTCCTGTAAATGTTGTGATTAAACTGATGATTTCTCAGGATTTACAGCTCAGATTTAAAATCCGAAAAAAGCAGTGGGATTTTGCTGTATTTAAGGTATAATTTTTGAAAATTTAAATTTAAAGTTAGAACCCTTTAAATTCAATTCTGGAGAAAAGGCAAAATGGCTGCTTTTATTGTGTCCTATAACATATAAGATTGAATATTCAATTAAAAATTTCAAACCTTATTAAATTCTGCTTTGCTGACAAGTTTTTTTTTTTTCAAAAGGGGATGTGCATCATTGACTGAGACTAAGTTTTAGTAATTTGCTCTTGGCAAAAACGTGGGAAGGTCAAAGAATATGTGAAAAGTGTGTTATGGGAAATTGGCAATTTGTCCTTTTTTGACAGGATTTGGAGTAAAGAGGACTTTAGGTTGAGAAAAATCCAATTATAAGAATTAATTTTATCGGTGGTAGTTTACATTAATACATATGTTGTGTATACATATATTTTATTTTTTATTTCTCTACTTTATGTTTTTCTTTGTTATTAAGGGTTATCTATTTCCTTTTTTTGACATCAAGGATTTATTATATCACTTAGTGTGTCCTCCAAAGGGCCTTTTGCAGCTGTATCGAAATTTGCAATATCGCAGGTTTTTCTTACTGTACGACAGCAGCCGTACATGTACATTTACACCAAATCGTACATTTACGGCAATCGTTCATAAATGTCCGACTGCTCTATTGTAGAATACCGTGTGGTAGTAAACTACCACAATGGTATTCTATGGTGACGTAAATCTTTGATCGTGGTCATGGATTTACGATACCTCTAGTAAACTTAATATCACAATATCATTCGTTTTGAGCTATACCACCTTTATAACTATGGCCCTATTTGCTAATTTTGTGACATTAATTGATGCTTGTATAGCCCAAAGTTGACCACCAATCTCATGAGTGGAAGTTCTAAAAGGTGACTGTACAGGGAGATTCAATAAAAACGTATCGTTAAAACTGTGCTAATTTTGCCCCAACCAATCTTATTTAAGCTAACATCTAATTGGTTGGGGCACAATAAGCACCGTTTTTACGATAAGTACTTTTATTGAATCTCCCTGATACAGTAGTTTGTCTTAACACAGGATGATGTAAAGTACCTGTTGCATCCTCATTTTCCCAGTACAATGAAGCTTTAAACTATGAACACCCCCCCCTCCACACATGCATACACAGAGGAATTGTCAGCCAAAACTTGCATTTGGAGGTCGGGCATCTTATGCAAAATTGATTGGACAAAAAATTGCATACTGTGTACACAGCCTTATGGAGAGAAAAGTTGTCTTTTCAGACTTGTGGCTAGCTTTAAAAATTAAGAAGTTTGGGGACGGGGCTAATGATGCAGCTGATGGCTCTTTCAGCAGTAGGAGCAACATGCTCATGCCTAAGGCATGGGGGGGAGCAATGGTGTTTGGTGATGTGCTAGCTGGAATCACCACTCTTTATACTGTTGTAATCTTGGGATAGACTCAGCTAGAAGCATGATCCTGGAGTTTGTTTTAAAGGTAGACAGTTCCCCCATCTCATCTGCTGCTTAGTCTTGGACTTTCCTGTATTATTATATAGGAAGCCTGAATAGGAAGCAGTTTTCTCATGCTGGCTCCTCACAGAAGCAGTATGGGAGGTAGGAATACCCATATTACTATTCCAAATGAACAGAAACACGCATTATTTAAAAAAACATTTTAAAATAATCAGGCTGGGGAAAAGGCGCTCCTCCAAATCCAAATCCATACCCCCAAATGTCCTGTTTTGACAAGAACATACCTGTATGAATAGTCTTTGCCCTGTGGGGGCAGTGCTTGGAGTTGTCTGGGTGTGTTCATGACATTCTGGTAGGTGTCTGGTTGGCTTTGACAGCTCCCAGTCCCAAGTGGCGAGCTATAGTAGGCAAGCCTCCTACACCGCTCTTACCATCCAAAAGAGTGTGAATTTCAATATCTCAATTTAATTACTTTTAAGCCTATACAAACTATTTGCATTTGGATATACAGTAATTACGTCTTTTCTTCCAGTATTTCAACTCAAAAATAATAGAAAAAAGGTTTGGGAGAGGGATAGTTTGCCTTTAATTCAAACACTGTGCAAGAAGAGAAACATATAATGATATATTATGTGCACTAAACAATGGAGTGATCAGATGATGAGTTTTCTGAGTAATGAAAGACTAACCACCGCGTTTGCCCTTTGCTTGCGTTAGACAATGTCTCTTTTCAGTCCCTCGTTTACAGAAGATGATGTGCTGTGTCACCTAAAAGAAAAAAAACACAGAGATATGGAGCGAAATGGATTGAATCAGTCATCGCAATACAAAAAGGAGTTTGCGGAGGGGATTGTTAAAGCTACAGGAGTCCATACAAATCATTGTTAAGCAAATGCCTCTGAAATGGAAAAGATGACAAATACGCAAAGTGTGCATTTCCCTCTATTTGGAAAAAGTTAGGAGCATGTAGGCTCAAAAAGCCTGGCGCCCTTAGAGCACCCCTAAACACGACCCACCCTCAAACCTCTTTTTTGGGAAGAAAAGAAGATAAAGGGGGTGGATTGGTGGGGGAGGTTCGACTACTGTCCCTCCAACCACAGGTGCCCATAAGGCATGTGCCTACTGTGTCTAATTGTAAATCCGGCCTACCAGCATTACAGGCGAGATATCTCAGAAGATAGAGATGGGAATTTCCCCTTTCTCTTTCTGTCCCGAGGGTGCAAACTATAAAGATCCCTGGTACATTGGATAAAGCGTAAATGAAACGGAACTGGTTCCCTCCCTCCTGTCAAGGTTTCACTGGGACCTGTCCCACTGTTCGCGAAGAGTAGAGCCATGCTTAGTAATTAAGGGCATTGCTGGGTAGTTCCAGGCATAGTTGTAAGGAAAGGGCATGGTTGGCACTCCATTGCAAATATGGAAATTCTTATAAAACACAGGACTTAACATGTTACCTATTGTACAGTGAATAATATTTATAATAGGCTTCCATTTAAAGGTTGAGCCTGTAGGTCAATTTCTTCATTAGAGGTCATTGAAGACTTGTAGTATCTTTATGTTTTTCCATATTGAATGCAATAAAATATACTTAGTAGATCATGTGACACCGATGACATAGATCACCCATTATAAGGCTATCATTTACAGAATAGTCATGGCCCCTGTGTATATAATAGTTGACTGAATACCCATTCTGGTACATAATGTGCCAAGCTGATTTTATGTTTTGTGTAGGAGCAGATAAAGAAAAGAGAAGAAATATCACAATTAAAATAAATGAAATAGAATATAACATCTCATGCAATTATCTTCCAACTTTTAATTTTTAATTCGGTGCATAATAATCGGTCTGTTAGTGATTCTCCCCATGATACTAATGGGAAAAAAACATTCTTTCTGACTAATTATCTTTAAACTTCATTCATTTCAATGTCTATTTCTAGTTCTATCCGTCAGGGTCGGTATTTAATCCTATCATGAATTTATAGGCAGTATTTATTGCCCTTGTCTCTGTACCCCGTAGAAGGCTGATTTTAGAAACACATTCGTTTCTCGTGACATTGTACTAGTTGAAACTTTCTCGTAATGAAAAACAGTTTTAGTGATTGATAGTGGAAGGGGTAACAAAAATAAAATATTAAAGGACAATCATCAATAAAATAATGGGACAAATAGAGTGTACTAAAAGAACAATAAAGTAACAATAAGACAAATGTAAGAAAGACAAGTAAATTATGAAAAAAGGACAAATAATGTGTACAAACAGGACAAATAAAGTGTACAACAAGACAAATAAAGTGTACAAATAGGACTAATAAAGTGTACAAATAGGACTAATAAGTGTACAAAAAGACAAAATGGGAGATTCAATAAAAGTTTCTTTTATTAAAATGTTGCTCATTTTGCCCCAACCAATCAGATGGCAAGAATGATCAGTAATCAATGTTTCCTATAAAAACATGTGAAAGGCTAATAAAGGGTAGAGATGAACTGTTGAATTTCCTCTGATAGTGGTTTGGTGGAACTTATTGAAGTTTTTTAAAGTCCAACTGTATTGGAATTTTCAATAGCATCTTTATTTTTTTGAACAGCATTTGAAACTCGCAAGAACTCCGTTGCATATGTGGATTTTTGAAATTGGCATTCTGAATGAAACCAGGTTTGTTTCGATAGGGTGACTGCTTCAATATACAATTTGGTATCACATGTATTGCAGTTGGGTCACAGTAGGATTGAACAGGACAGAGATACTCTATACTTGACATGACATTGTGTGATCCTGGTCCAATGTTTCATGGCGGACATGTTTTCTTGTTAACCCGAGCACGTCAGTCCGACACTGAATCTTCTACTGTAGCTGAACGTTTATTTGGACACCAGATTAGTTTTAAACAAACAAGAGTCCAAGCAAAACTGAAATAAATAGGAATTGTTACAAGCGAACATGGCATTTCAGGTGAAGTTATTGGTGTATGGGGGACATAGAGTGGATGGACTATACCTAAAATACCTTTTGCTTGTACGTTAAGCCTTAAAGGGAATGTTTGTAGTTTGCAAATGGTAGTTCCACAGTGAGGAAGGGGGCACGTTGTGATATGATGCGTAGTCACTAATTAATAAATTATTGTCTGGAGTGCGACCAGTAAGAACCCACACTTAGTACGAGGGCAGAGGACTGTATATTATGTAGTTCCACATTAACAACTTCTATAATACGTGTCCCTTATTGGTAATATAAATAGCCATAAGAGTTATATTTTACATTTATATATTGCACTTTTACAGAAATCTAAACATGCGGCTTTCTGTTACAAAAAGAAGAGGCAGTAAATGAAACTCACAAAAGAAGGGGAAATTGCCAGCCCACAGTTCACCTCACTTAATGCGAGTCCTACTCTTCCTATTGGCAATCTAAAGATGTAGTGCATTTAAAATCAAGTCTCCCAGTATTGTACTGTAAAATGAAACTCACGTTAATCGTACTCAACCCTGATTGCAGCAGCCTAGCGGGACTTTAATAAAACCGGAGAGAGTTGGTGAACTGCGGACTGGACCATAGCTCCTAACTGTATTGGCTTCTCTAGGACACACCTGGTTTGAAGGGTCTGCCCCAGAGTCCCGGCTAATCCTGTAAAGTCCCACATGGGCGGGGCATGGGTGTTTTGAGGTGTGGCCGTGATGTTTGGGGAAAACAGAAATTTGGGAGTATGATGGACAAACACAATGGTTTTTCATAACGGAGTACAAGGGATTTCGATCAAACCCAACTGCGTTATATTGTTATGTACTATGTTATTATTTTATTGTATTATATTACAATTTTATATGATTGTTATTATTAGTTACACCTTTATTAATTATTACTATTAATTATTTTTCTTAAGCTATTTTACACATAAAAATTTCAAGAAGTGGGATGATGTTAAATTTAAAGGAAGGCTATACACAGGAGCCTGGAATATCCTGTAAATTATATAGTAGAAATGTACCCCTACTATAAATTATAAGGATATTATAAGTTACCGAGGAGTCCGTGACCATATAAAAGCACGAGGCCGCAGGGCATGGAACTCTGAGGTGACTTGATATCCGTATAATTTACAGTAGGGGTACATTATCTGTTATAATCTACCCACTAATATTATAAGGCATCAACCTGGATTAATTTGTGCACCAGCTATCCCCTCTTCAGCTTTTAATGTCCCCCTTCCACTTCTCTTCCATTTCAACCCCCTTAGACAAATTCACACCCTGTTCTCTCTGTCATTACCACCTGTCAAGACCACCCTCCAGCACAAATTCTGTCAAACACCAACCCCCCCACACACAAAATTCTGTCACTCTCAACCCCCCGCCCTCCCCTACACCCCCGCAACACAGATCCCCAAGACAAACAGATCCCCTTTACTATATATTGTAGAATATAACTTTAAATGTCATATAATGCATAGCTACGGAACCAAATCCTGTTAAAATTTGCTTGCCACAAAGGCCATCAGTGTTTCCCTTTTACATGTTTCTAACAACTACGATAACTAAACCCTGCAGTCCACCTCTCCTAGCCACCCCCCCTCCTATAAACCTCCTAGCCCACCCCCTCCTATACCTCCTAGCCCACCCCCTCCTATACCCTCCTAGCCCACCCCCTCCTATACTCTCCTAGCCCACCCCCTCCTATAACCTCCTAGCCCACCCCCTCCTATTAAGACTTCTATTTATTTATGTATTTGTTCCCCTTATATGACTTTATTGTATTGACAGTGTCGTGTCCCCAAGTGGCGCTTTAAAATAAATTACACATACAACATACTGGGAGTTGTAGTTTTAAAACATCTGCTTTAAAATCTAGAGATATAGAGCTATTAAGGGTAAGGGACAGGAAACCAATAGTCCTGTCCCTAACCTTTAATAGCTCTATAACTCTAGATCTTTAATTGAATTCTGGATTGCCTGTGCTTTTAAGCTTGACCCCCTGTTGGCAAGGGGCCAGCCAGGTGGAAATATCTACCCAGGTGTACCAAGCTACACATGCAGCATCTGCATTTCCTGTGTTGTGAAAGTAGTAGGATGACACAGGGAGAGAAGTTGGAAAACCTGTGATAGTCCAATGAGCAGCCAGTGTCCTCTAGAGAGGGAATCTTTTTGGATTTAGAGACTGCGGAATGTTAGATAGAGCGATCAACCATGGCATACTCATTGTAACAGAGCTGGAAATGGGCAGGTTGTACAAGCCTCATCACATATAAATGTTGCATCGCCTCTGGAAACCAGTATCAGAGAATATGAATTATCTCTTAACCTTGTATTGTTCATTAAACTGAACCTCCACCCCTTTAATATTCACTTCACATAAACTGAACGTTTTTACTTAAAGAAAAAAAACCTCTGCACACTTGCTACAACTTCCCTATTGCTACAACTCTCCTCTTTAGATATATAGATACCAATACTTGCTGGTTACCGGAAAGGTAGTATGTAAGGGTATATTTACTCATATATAGATGATATAGATATCATATACTTGCTGGTTACCACGATTAGGTAGGATGTAGGCTAGATTTATCATATATAGATAGTATTAGATACATATCTGTGCTGGTTACGCAGATAGGTAGGATGTAAGGGTTATATTTAATCATATATAGATTAATAGATCCATATACTGGGTCTGGTTCCAGTATAGGTAGGAGTAAGGCTAGTTTATCATATATAGAATTATCGATACCATATTACTGTGCTGGTTACCAGCTAGGTAGGATGTAAGGCTAATTTATCATATATAGATATAGCTATCATACTCTGTCTGGGTTACCCAGATAGGTAGATGTAAGGGGTAGTCTTATCATATAATAAATTAGATATCATCTACTGCTCGGTTACAGATAGGTAGTATGGTAAGGTATATTTATCATATATAGATATTAGATACCGATATACTGTGCTGGTTACCAGAATAGTAGGATGTAAGGCTAGATTTACATAATAGATAGGATAATACCATATACTGTGCGGTTACCAGATAGGTAGGATGTAAGGCTCGATTTATCATATATAGATATAGAGATACCATATACTGTGCTGGTTACAGTATAGGCAGGAGAAGGGTAGATTTATCATATATGAGAATATAATACCATATACTGTGCTGGTTACCAGATAGGTAGGATGTCAGGCTAGATGTTATATATAGAATATATAGATTACCATAACTGTGGCTGGTTACAGATAGGCAGGATGTAAAGGGTATATTATCATATTAGATATATAGATACCATTACGTGCTGTTACCAGATAGGTAGGATTAAGAGCTAGATTATCATATAGATATATAGAGACCAATATACTTGTGCGTGGTTACCAGATACGGTAGATGTAAGGCTAGATTTATCAATATAGATAGATAGACCATATACTGTGCTGGTTACCAGATAGTAGGTGTAAGGGTAAGTAGATTTATCATATATAGAATATAGATATCATATACTGTGCTGGTTACCAGATAGGTAGGATGTAAGGTTAGATTTATCATATATAGATAATATAATATCATATACTGTGCTGGGTAACCAGATAGTAGGATGTAAGGTATATTTATACATATTAGATATATAGATACCATATGACTGGTGCTGGTTACCAATAGGTAGGATGTAAGGCTAGATTTATCATATATAGATATATAGATACCATAGTACTGTGCTGGTAACCAGCTAGGTAGGATGTACAGATTCTAGATTATATACGATATACTGCGTACTATAAGATGTAGGTATCATATTAAAATACATATACTGTGGCTGGTTACCAATAGGAGAGGAATGTGAAGGCTAGATTTATCTATATAATTAATATAGATACATTACCTGTGCTGGTTACAGATAGGTAAGGATGGTAAGGCTCGTAATTCTATCATATATAGATATATAGATGACCATATATGTGCTGGTTACAACCTGATAGGCGGATTAAGGGAATTTATCTATATAGATATATAGATACCATATACTGTGGCTGGTAACCAGATAGGTAGGAGTAAGGGTAGATTGATTCATATATAGATATATAGGGGTACCGTTTGACTGTGATCTGGTTACCAGATAGGGTAGGATTTAAGGGTAGATTTATCATAATAGTATAGTCAGATAACTATACTACTGTGCTGGTTACCGATAGGTAGGATGTTAAGGGTTAGATTTATATATATAGATAGTATAGATACCATATATACTGTGGGTATCTGGTTATCAGCAAGAGTAGGTCTAGGGATGTTAAGGTGGATTTATTCATATATAGATATAGTAGAGTACCAATACCTGTGCTGGTTTACCAACGGATAGGTATGGATGTAGAGGTAAGATTAATATATAGAGATATTAATACCAAGTATACTGGCTGGTTACGATAGGTAGGACTGATAGGGTAGATTTATCATATATAGATTATAGATCCATATACTGTTGCTGGTTACCGAGATAGGTAGGTGTCAAGGGCTGATTTATCATATATAGGATTATATAGATACCATATACTGTGGTTGGGTACAAGATGGGATGTAAGGGTAGTATTATCAATATAATATCATAGATAACATAAATACTGTTTGGTTACCAGATAGTCGGATGTAAGGGTAGATTATCCATAATAGATATATAAGATACCATATAATGTTGCTGGTTACCAGATAGGTGGATTGTAGTGGTAGATTTACTCCATTATAGAATATATAGTACCATACTACTGTGCTGGTTACCAGATAGTCGGATGTTAAGGGTAAGTTTATCATATATAGAGTATTAATAACCATATACCTGTGCTGTTACCGTCAGGGTAGGATGTAAGGGTTGATTTTATCATATATAGATAATATAGTACTATAACTGTGCTGGTTACCGGATAGGGGATGTTGAGGGCTAGATTTTCATATATAGATAACGATTTACCATATAGCTGGCTTACCGATAGGTAAGGTGTAAGGGCTAGAGTTATTCAATATATAGATAAGTTCATGATACTGTGCTGGTTAACCAGATAGTGTAGGAGGTAACGGGTAGTATCTATTATATAGATTGTGTCGGACGGTAGGTAGATTGAAGGGTAGATGTATAATGATATATAGCAATACTGTGCTGGTTACGGAGAGGTAGATGTAAGGGGAGATTTATCATATATATAGTATTAGATACAGATACACTGTGCTGGTTACCAGATTAGGTAGGATGTAGGTCTAGATTTTAGCATATATAGATACTAGATACCAATACTGTGTGGTACCGATAGGTAGATGTAAGGTAGATTTATCAATTTAGATATATATGATGTCCATATACTGTCTGGTTACCAGATAGGTAGATGTAAGGGAGATTTCATTATATATAGATATATAGATACCTAATACTGTGCTGGTATGTACCAGAAGGTAGGTTTAAGAGTTAGATTTTTCATATATCGATGTATAGATCCATATAATGTGCTGGGTTACCAGAGTAGGTCGTAGGATGTCAAAGTAGATTTATCAGACTATAGATATATAGATACCATATACTGTGGCTGGTTACCAGATAGGTAGGATGTAAGGGTAGATTTAATCATATATAGATATATAAGATACCATATACTGTGCTGTGTTACCGATAGGGTGTAAAGGGTAGATGAAAGGTGTAGATTTATCAATATTAGATATATAGATACCTATATACTGTGCTGGTACGGATAGGTTAGGATGTAAGGTAGATTTATCATATATAGATATATAGATGCTATTACGTGCTGGTTCTTACCAATAGTGTAGGATTGTAAGGGTAGATTTATCATATATAGATATATAGATACCAGTATACTATTGGCTTGGTACCGGGATAGGTAGGATGTAAGGGTAGATTATATCATAGATATATTAATATCATTACTGTGCTTGGTTAACGGATAGGTAGGATGTAAGTGGTAGATTTATCATATATATATAATATAGATACCATATACTCGTTGCGGTTACCGGATAGGTACTGAGTGTAAGGGTAGAATTTTTACATATTAGATATATAGATATCAGTATACTGGTGCTTGCTTACCAGATATATGATGGTAAGTGTAGTTTACATATATACGTAGAGATCTATAGATCTCTATACTGTGCTTGGTACCAGATATGAGGATGTAGGGGTAGATTTATCATATATAGATATATAGACTCCATATACTGTGCTGGTTACAGTACGTCAGGATGTAAGGGTTGGTATTTATCATATAAAGATATATAGATACTAATACTGGTACTGGTTACCAGATAGGTAGGATGTAGGGTAAGATTTTATCATATATAGATATCATATTACTGTGTGATTACAGATAGGAGATTGTAAAAAAGGGTTAGATTATATGACTATAGATATAAGATACCATTTACTGTGATGGTTACCAGATAGGTAGGATGCTAAGTGATTTATCATAATAGATACCATACTGTGCTGGTTACCAGATATGAGGGATGTAGGGTAGATTATCATATATAGATATATGATACCGATATATGTGCTGGTACAGATAGGTAGGATGTAAGGCTAGATTTATCAATAATAGATAATATATAATATCAGGCCGTGTTTTCTTATTTTTTGCTGATTCCCCTCATGTCCGGTGGGTGTGCCTCTGGATTGGGAAAAAGGCTGATGTATTCCACATATTCCACAAAGGGTAGGCTTCACAGCCGGTAATTACAGGCCTGATAATTTAAACTTCATGGTGTGTGGAAGATCCTGGAAAAGTTTAATAAGTGATTCATGTTCTAGGCGTATGTTTTCACAGGACTGACATTATAAGTAGGAACCAGCGTGATTTAGGATGAATACAGATCTTTGTCAAACTAACTTGCTTGCGTTTATGAAGGAGAGTAGTCAGAAAATTTTTAAGACTCTGGCTATAGCAGATGTAGTTGTGTTACTTGGATTTTGCAAAGGCTTTTGATACAGTCCCCCATAGGCGCTCTATGAAATAAGCTACGGGTCTGTTGGTCTGGGGAGTCACATTTGTACAGGATAGAAAATTGGTGATTAAAGAATAGGCTGCAGAGAGTAGTTTGTTATGGGGCTTCATCATTATGGACTAAAGTGCTAAGTGGGGTGCCACAGGGTTCTGTGTTGGGGCCGTTCTATTAATCTATTTATTAATGATTTGGAAGTGGGTATGTCAGCAAGGTTTCTGTGTTTGTGCGACACAAAACTTTGTCGACCATTAAAAACTCAGAGGATGTGCAATCGTTGCAGGGGATCTAGATAGATTATCACATTGGGCTGCTAAGTGGCAGATGAAAATTCAATGTTGATAATGTAAGGTGAGCATTTTGGACTTAAAAATACTTGTGCTACTTATACTATAAATGGCTCTGTGTTAAGTGAATCCCTGTTGGAAAGGGATCTTGGAGTTTTGGTGGATAACAAACTTAAAGGTAGCAAGCAGTGCCAGGCGGCGCAACAGCCAGAGCCAGCATGGTATTGTATTGTATAAAAAGCGAGGTATGGATTCAAGGGAGGGAAAATTAATCTCCCTCTTTACAAGCATTGGTAGTCCTCATTTGGAATATGCGTGCAATTTTGGGAATCCTGTGTAAAAAAGGACATCTTTGAAATGGAAAGGGTTCAGAGAAGGGCAACTAAATTAAATAGGGGGATTGGGGGCGCTTGAATATGAAGAGAGACTGGAAAAGTTACAATTATGTACGCTGGAGAAAAGGCGCTGTGCGTGGGGATATGATTACTGTGTATACATACTTAACGGCCGATACAATAAACTATCTGGGGCATTGTTCACAAGAGAACATGTCAAGGACACGAGGACATCCCTTAAGACTTGGAAGAAAAAGGTTTAGGCTTCAAGCTCGGAAAGGTTTTTCACTGTGGAGAACGGTAAAGGCTATGGAACTGTGCTTCAGTTGGGCGTTGTTTAATGGCAGTTCATTGGTCAAGTTTCAAAAAAAAGCTGGATGGAGTTTCTGCAAAAAGGAATGGTTGCAAGTTCCTGGTATTGATACATAAGTAGAGTTGATCCAGGGAAATTTCCGATTGCCCTTGAGTCAGGAAGGAATTTTTCCCCTTCATAAATTTGGTGGGGTTTTTTTGCCTTCCTCTGGATCAACAGTTAGGAGGAAATGAGGATATTGCTAGAGGGTTGGACTGGATACTATGTCTTTATTCAACCTCAAATCTCTATACTTACTGATATACTGTGACTTGTTACACCGATAGGTAGGATGTTAAGGGTCTGTGGCTATTATGGAATAGTAACATGGGCTGTGTGGACCTTGACTGATGCTAGCAACTGGGCTGTAATGGGAGTCGCATGGCTGTAATGGAAGAGTGGGCGTCGGAAGAGGTCGCATGGGCTTGTATGGAAGAGTCGCATGGGGCTATATGGAAGAGTCGCATGGTACTGTATGGAAGGTCGCATGGGCCTGTAATGAAGAGAACAACCTGGGATAATATAGAATAGTCACGTGGGCTGTTGGGAGAGTCCAGAGCCTTAGGATATAGTCCATGGGCTGAATAGAAGAGTCGCATGGGCTTGTATAGAAGAGGCATAGGCTGTATGAAAGAGTAGCATGGCTATATGGAGAGGAAGACCATGGGATAATACAGAAGAGACCATGGACTGTTATGAAAAGTCACATGGGCTTATATGAAGAGGACATGGGATATATAGAGAGCACGTGGTGCTGTGTGGAAGAGTCGCATGGGAGGGCCCCCCCCTTTGGGTGTGGACGAGTCGCGTGGGCTGTGTGGAAGTAGTCGCATGGGCTGTGTGGAAGAGTCGTGTGGGCTGTATGGAAGAGTCGCGGGGGCTGTATGGAAGAGTCGCGTGCGCTGTATGGAAGAGTCAAGTGCGCTGTATGGAAGAGTCGCGTGGGCTGTATGGAAGAGTCCATGGCTATATAGAAGAGTCTCACGGGGTGTTGGAAGAGTGCATGGGCGTATGTAAGATTGAAGGTGGGCTATATAGAAGAGAACATGGGGATATATAGAAGAGTCAACGTTGGGCTGTATAAACATAGTTGACATGGCTAAAAGTGAGCGTGATTGAAGAGTACAATGGCTCGTATATGGAAGAGTCGCATGGGCTAATATGAGATCATGGTTATGTAAGTGTCGCATGGGCTATATGGAAGGTCGCATGTGGTGTATAGAAGAGACATGTGATGTCATGAAGTTCACTGGGCTGTATGGAAGAGTCCCATGGGCTGTATGGAAGAGTCCATGATTTGTTGGAGATAGTCGACATGGCTGTTTGGTGAAGAGTACCATGGGCTGTTTGGAAGAGTCGCATGGGCTGTTGGCTGAAGAGGTCGCATGGGCTATATAGAGGAGACACATAGGATATATAGAATAGTCCGACGTGGGCTGTATGGAAGAGTCCCATGGGCTGTATGGAAGAGTCGCATGAGCTGTTGGAAGAGTCGCATGGGCTGTTTGGAAGAGTCGCATGGGCTGTTTGGAAGAGTCGCATGGGCTATATAGAAGAGACACATGGGATATATAGAATAGTCACGGGCTGGGGATAATGAGACTTAATCGAAAGGTGCTGTGAAGAGTCGATGCTGTATGGAGAGAGTCGCATGGGGCTATATAGAAGAGACATGGGATTATATAGAGTAACATGGCGTATGGAAGAGTCGCAGGCTGTATGGAAGAGAACATGGATCATACGCGAAGAGTCAAGTGGGCTGTATGGAAGAGTCACATGGGCTGTATGAAAGAGTAGCATGGGCTATATAGAAGAGACACATGGGACATACAGAAGAGTCACGTGGACTGTATGGAGAGTCACATGGGCTATATAGAAGAGACATTGGATATAAGAAGCGTCACTGTGGGGAAGGTCGCAGTGGGTGTTGGAAGAGTCGCGATGGGACTGTTCTGTGGAAGAGTCGCTGGCTGTGTGCAATGCTGGCTGGTGAAATAGTCGCGTGGGCTGTGTGGAAGAGTCGCGTATGGAAGAGTTGAATGGGCTATATAGAAGAGACACATGGGATAGTAAGAAGAGTCACGTGGCTGTATAAAATAGTTTGCATGGGCTATATGGAAGAGTCGCATGGGCTGTATAGAATGCCATGGGCTATATTGAAGAGTCGCTGGGTATATGGAAGAGTTTTCGCCATGGGCTATATGGACAGAGTTCGCATGGGCTCTTTGGAAGAGTCGCATGGGCCTGTATAGAAGAGACATGGGCATGTGCATTGCCGAAAGTCTCCACTGGGCTGTAGTGTAAAGAGTCCCATGGGCCTGTTGAAGCGCATACGTTTAGTTCGCATGCTGAGTGTTGGACGAGTCGCATGGGCTGTTCTGAGAAGAGTGCACTGGGTATATAGAGCGAATAACACTGGGCTTAGATTGAATATCCGATGGGCTGTAATGGAAGATGATGTGTCATGGGGTCGATGGTATGGAAGAGTCGCATGGGCAATAGAGCGAAGACATGGGATATATAGAAGATCCACAGTGGGCTGTATGTAAGTCGCATGGCTATAAGAAGAGGACACTAGGATATATAGAATAGTCACGGGGGCCGTTGTTGAGAGTCCCATGCGCTGTTATGAAGAGTCGTGTGGGCGTATGGAAGAGCGAATTGTGGCGTTTTTGGAAGTAGTCGCATGGCTTTATAGTAAGAGGACACATGGATATATAGAACTAGCCGTGGGCTGTATGGACCATATCGCAGGCTTGTCTAGGAAGGTGTGCATGGGCTGTAGGAAGAGTGCGCTGGGCTTATGATTAGAAGAGACATGGGATATATAGAAGAGTAAACATGGGGCTGTATGGAAGATTCGACAGTGGCTGTATGAATAGAACATGGGATATAGGAAGGTCAACTGTGGGCTGTATGGAAGAGTCCACATGGGCTGTATGATAAGAGTCGCATGGGCTATATAGAAAAGAGAGAAGAGACACATGGTACATACAAAGAGTCACGTGGACTGTATGGAAGAGTCAAATGGCTATATAGAAGAGACCATGGGATATATGAAGAGTCACAGTGGGCTGTGTGGAAGAGTCGGACATGGGCTGTGTTGAAATCTCTCGTGCTGTGGTGGCCCAGAGTCCGCGTGGGCTTGGTGAAGGTCGCGGTATGGGAAGAGTTGAATGGTCTATATAGAAGAACACATGGGATTATTAGAAGAGTACGTGGGCTGTATAAATAGTGCATGGGGCCTATATGAAGAGTCGCATGGGCTGTATAGAAGAGTCGCAGTCGGCTTATTGAAGAGTCGCATGGGCTATATGGAGAGTTCATGGGCTATAGGAAAGAGTTCGTCATGGTCTGATAGACAGAGACATGGGATGTATGGAACGAGGTCCACATGGGCGTATGGAGAGCCCATGGGCTTGTATGGAAGAGGTCGCATGAGCTTGGAAGAGTCGCATGGGCTGTTTGGAGAGTCGCATGGGCTATATAGAAGAGACAATGGGATATATGAATAGTCACGTGGGCTGTATGGAATAATCGCTATGGGCTGTAGGAAAGAGTCGCATGGGGCTGTATGGAAGAGTCGCATGGGCAAATAGAAGAGACATGGATATATAGAAGAAGTCGCATTAGTCTGTATGGATATGTCGCATGGGCTATATAGAAGAGAACATATGATATATAGAATAGTTCCACGTGGGCTGATGAAGAGTCCCATGCGCTGTAATGGAGAGGTTTCTTGTGGGCTGTATGGAAGAGTACGCATGGGCTGGCTGTTGGAAGAGTCGCATGGCTTATATAGAAGAGACACATGGATATATAGAATAGTCACCGTGTGCTGTATGGAATAATTCGCATGGGCTGTATGGAGAGTCGCATGGGCTGTAATGGAAGAGTCGCATGGGCTATTATAGTAAGAGACATGGGATAATAGAAGAGTATAGGGGCTGTATGGAAGAGTCGCATGGGCTGTATGGAAGAGAAACATGGGATATACGGAAGAGTCACGTGGCTGTATGGAAGAGTCGCATGGGCTGTATGAAAGAGTAGGCATGGCTATATAGAAGAGACACATGGGATATACAGAACGAGTCAGTGGACTGTATTGAGAGTCCATGGGCTATATAGAAGTAGACATGGGATATCAGAAGAGGCCTGTGGCGTGTGGAAGAGTCGCATGGCTGTCTGGAAGAGTCGCGTGGCCTGTGTGGAAGAGTCTGCCGTGTGGTGTGAGACAGACGTGCGGCTGTTGTGAAGCAGTCGCGTGGGCTGTGATGGAATAGTCGCGTGTGCCTGGATAGGAAGAGCGACGCCTGCCGGCTGTGGAAGAGTCGCGTGGGCTGCTTGGAAGAGTCGCGTGGGCATGGGATGGAAGAGTCGCGTGGGCTGTATGGAATGAGACACGTGGGATTATAGAATAGTCACGTGGGCTGTATGGAAACAGGCTGTATGGGCTGTATGGAGAGTCACAGGTGGCTATATAGAAGAGTCTCAGGGCTGTATGGAGATCCCATGGGGTGTATGGAGAGTCGTCATGAGCTGTTGGAAGAGTCGCATGGGCGCTGTTGGAAGAGTACGCATGGTGTTTGGAAAGAGTCGGGGCATGGGCTGTTTTGGAAGAGTCGCATGGGCCTATATAGAGAGACCCACTAGCATATAAGACTAGTCACGTGGGCTGTATGTGAAGAAGTCCCATGGTCTGTATGGAAAGGTCGCATGAGCTGTGAAGAGTCCGCATGGGCTGTTTGGGAAGAGTCGCTGAGGCTATATAGACGAGACACATGGGTAATCGAGCTGTCACGTGGGCTGGGTAGGAATCTCGCATGGGGCTGTAGGAGAGTCGCATGGGCTGTTATGGAGAGTCCCGCATGGGCAATATAGAAGAGAACTGGGTAATATAGAAGAAGTCCATGGGCTGTAGGAAGAGCGCATGGTGCTATATAGAAGAGACACATAGGATATATAGCTAGGTACGTGGGCTGTATCGGCCAGACTGTCAATGGCTGTAGAATGTAGGGGCTTGTATGGAGAGTCGCAGGGCTGTTTGGAAGATCGGTGGGCTAATAGAAGAGTACACATGGGATAGATAGAATAGTCCACGGTGGCTGTATGCAATACTCGCATGGGGCTGTATGGAAGGAGTCCATGGGTGCGTAAATGGACGAGTCGCATGGGGTAATAGAAGAGCATGGGCTATATAGAAGAGTAACCATGGGCTGTATGGAAGAGTCGCATGGGCTGGGTATGGAAGAAACATATGACCTATTACGGAAGGCACGTTGGCTGTATGGAGATAGTCGAATGGGATGTATTAAAGAGTAGCATGGCTATATAGAAACGACACCATGGGCTATAAGAAAGTCATGGACTGTATGGAAGAGTCATGGCTATATAGAAGAGACATGGGATATCTAGTAAGAGTCACGTGGTCTGTGTGGAAGAGTCTGCAGGGCTGGTGTGAAGAGTCCGCGTGGGGGCTGTGTGGAAGAGTCGCGTGGGCTGTGTGGAAAGTCGCATGGGTCTGTGTGGAAGAGTCGCGTGGGCTGTGTGGAAGATCCGCGTGGGTGTGTGGAAGAGTCGCGTGGGTGGTGTGGAGAGTTCGCGTGTTGGCTTTGGAAGAGTCCGCGGCTGTATGGAAAGTCCACGTGCATGTATGGAAGAGTCGCGTGGCTGTAGGTCCGGTGGGCTGTAGCGGAAGTGTAGATGAGTCGCGTGGCTGTAGGGGAATAGAACACGTGGGATATATAGGATAGTCGGTGGGCTGTTGGAAGAGTTCGTAGGGCTGTATGGAAGAGAGTACATGTGGTATATAGAAGAGTCTCATGGGCTGGATATGGAACAGAGTATCCATGGGCTTATGGACATAGTTGGTGGGCTCATATAGAAGAGACACTAGGTAGTATATAGAAGAGTCACGTGGGCTGTATGAAATAGTTGCATGGGCTATATGGAAGAGTCGCATAGGCTGTATAGAAGAGTCGCATGGGCTATATTGAAGAGTCACATGGGCTATATGGAAGAGTCCCATGGGCTATATAGAAGAGTCGCATGGGCTATATGGAAGAGTCGCATGGGCTATATGGAAGAGTCACATGGGCTGTATAGAAGAGACATGGGCTGTATGAAAAAGAAGTCACATGCTGGTATGGAAGAGTACAGGGTGATGTATACGAAGAGTCAGTGGGTGAATTAAGAAGAGTGCATGTGGGCTGTATGAAGCGTCCATGGGCTGTTATGGAAGAGTCCCATGGGCTGTAGGAAGAGTCCCATGGCATATAGAATATGACCATGGGCACTATATAGAAGAAGACAACATGAGATGTATAGAAGGACACTTGGGCATATAGAGAGGTGACAGGTGGTCACCCAGTGTTCCCTAATATAGTTGATAACTAATGTATAATTATGCCCTAAAATCAGATATAATCTATTTAATGGCCAAAGTTAAAATGGTTTAGGATACAACTACTGAAAGGAGGCTTTAGAGGTATTGGGACTATAAGGCTCTAGATTGTGACTATAAGCTCTAGAGAGTGTAGGACTACCAGGCTCTAAAGCTATTGTTTCAGAACCAAAGTTATAAACAGTAGGAGATCTGGGAACCTAAGGGTATTTCTGGGGACATCTGGATACAAGTTAATATGGGAGTACAAGGCTGAGTGAGGGGGTTTAAAGTTATAGGTTCTACGTCTCCTTAATTGAAAAAACCATAGTGCTGGGAGGGGACACAATACACTCTTTTCTGATGTCTTTTTTGTTACCATGAATGTACGCCCACATATTATGGATTATGTAAACATTCCTTAGTGTGATGTCATTTTGCCTATATAAACCAGTGAGCAGGTCTCTGTAAGGGGGGCTAGTGACATACAAAGGATCTGTCAGTAGTCTCTGCATATGCAATAAAGGACCTCCTTCTTTTATCAATTTGGTCTCTAGATGTGATATCAATGCCAGGGTAAAAAAACCAAACAGGTACCCTGTGTGGACCTACAAAGAGACACATGGGCTATATAGAAGAGTCGCATGGGCTGTATGGAAGAGTCGCATGGGCTGTATGGAAGAGTCGCATGGGCTGTATGGAGGAGTCGCATGGGCTGTATGAAAGAGACACATGGGATATATAGAAGAGACACATGGGATATATAGATGAGTCACGTGGGCTGTATGGAAGAGTCACATGGGTTATGTAGAACAGACACATGGGATATAATAGAAGAGTCCCGTGGGGCTGTATGGAAGAGTCACATGGGCTGTAGGAAGAGTCACATGGGCTATTTAGAAGAGACACATAGGATATATAAGGAGACACGTGGGCTGTATAAAAGAGTCACATGGGATTTATAGAAGAGACATGGGATGTATAGAAGAGTCGCATGGGCTATATGGAAGAGTCGCATGGGCATTTGGAAGAGTCCCATGGGTTGTAGGGAAGAGACACATGGGCTATATAGAAGACATGGGATATATAGAAGATCACATGGCGTATGGAAGAGTCACATGGGCTGTATGGAAGAGTCGCATGGGCTATATGGAAGAGTCACATGGGCTATAAGGAAGAGTCACATGGGCTATATGGAAGAGTCACATGGGCTGTATGGAAAGAGTCGCATGGGCTGTATGGAAGAGTCGCATGGGCATTATGGAAGAGTCCCAAGGGCATTATGGAAGAGTCCCAAGGGCATTATGGAAGAGTCCCATGGGCTGTATGGAAGATCACATGGGCTATATGGAAGATCACAATGGCTATTTAGGAGAGAGAAAAATGGAAGTATAGAGATCATTTGGGCTTTATGGAAGAGTCGCATGAGCTGTATGGAAGAGTCGCATGGGCTGTATGGAAGAGTCGCATGGGTTGTATGGAAGAGACACATGGGATATACAGAAGAGTCACGTGGGCCGTATGGAAGAGTCACGTGGGCTGTATGGAAGAGTCGCATGGGCTATATAGAAGAGACACATGGGATATATAGATGAGTCACGTGGGCTGTATGGAAGTCACATGGACTATATAGAAGAGACACATGGGATATATGGAAGATTCACGTGGGCTGTATGAAAGATAGCCTGGGCTTTATGGAAGAGTCGCATGGGGCTGTATGGAAGAGACATGGAGATACAGAAGAGTCCCGTGGGCTGTATGGAAGAGTCATGTGAGCTGTATGGAAGAGACACATGGGATATACAGAAAAGTCACGTGGGCTGTATGGAAGAGTCACGTGGGCTGTATGAAAGAGTCACATGGGCTATATAGAAGAGACACATGGGATATACAGAAGAGTCACTTGGGCTGTATGGAAGAGTCACGTGGGCTGTATGGAAGAGTCACGTGGGCTGTAGGAAGAGTCCCATGGGCTATATGGAAGAGTCCCATGGGCTGTATGGAAGAGTCGCATGGGCTATATGGAAGAGTCACGTGGGCTATATAGAAGAGACACATGGGCTATATAGAAGAGACACATGGGCTAAATAGAGAGAGACATGCTATGTAAGAAGAGACTGATATAGAAGAGTCCAATGGGCTAGTAATGGAAGGTCAATGGGCTGTATGGAAGAGTCACATGGGCTGTATGGAAGAGTCGCATGGGCTGTATGGAAGAGTCGCATGGGCTGTATGGAAAGTCGCATGGGCTATATGGAAGAGTCGCATGGGCTGTATGGAAGAGTCCCATGGGCTGTATGGAAGAGACACATGGGCTATATAGAAGAGACACATGGGATATATAGAATAGTCACGTGGGCTGTATGGAATAATCGCATGGGCTGTATGGAAGAGACACATAGGATATATAGAGGAGACCTGGCTGTATAAAAAGAGTCACATGGATTTATAGAAGAGACATGGGATTATAGAAGAGTCGCATGGGCTATATGGAAGAAGTCGCATGGGCATTTGGAAGAGTCCCAGGTTGTATGGAAGAGGACCACATGGGCTATATAGAAGAGACATGGGATATATAGAAGAGTCATAGGCTGTATGGAAGTCACATGGGGCTGTATGGAAAGTCGCATGGGCTATATGGAAGAGTCACATGGGCTGTATGGAAGAGGTCGCATGGGTGTGGAAGAGTCCAAGGGCATTATGGAAGATCCCAAGGCATTATGAGATCCCATGGCCTGTATGGAAGAGTGCATGGGCATATGGAAGAGTCACATGGGCTATATAGGAGAGAGAATTAATGTATAGAAGAGTCATGGGGCTTTATGGAAGAGTCGCATGAGCTGTATGGAAGAGTCGCATGGCTGTATGGAAGAGCTCGCAGGGCTGTATGGAAGAGACACATGGGCTGATGAAGAGACCATGGGATATACCAGAAGAGTCAGTGGGCTGTATGGAGAGTCACGTGGCTGTATGGAAGAGTCGCATGGCTATATAAGAAGAGCACATGGATATATAGATGAGTCACTTGGCTGTATAGAAGAGTCACATGGCTATATAGAAGAGACACATGGGAATAATATAGAAGGAGTCACGGGCTCGTATAGAAGAGGTCTGAGGCTATAGAAGACACATGGGCTATATAGAAGAGACACATTGGATATATAGAAGAATCACGTGGGCTGTATGGAATAGTCACAGGGCTATAATAGAAGAGACACAGGGAAATATAGAAGAATCACTGGGCTGTATGAAGAGTCGCATGGGCTTGAGCCTCAGACTGATGTTTTTGTAGAAGATTTGCTTTTCCTACTTATATGTAAATGAGAAACTGAAAACTTGAAATCCTGTTGAATTATTAATACACATAAAACCTGCGTCAGAATCTTCCCAGTTAATATTATTAGCGTGACTGTATTACATAATATTAGCAAGGTAAACCTACGGCAATACTGGTGCACTGTTGTATAGAAGCCTGACACTTTCTGATGTCATTAGCACAGAAGTCAGACCACTGTTATACCACATTAACCTAAAGAGTTCAGTTCTTCCTTAAAGAAACAGCTTTGGAGATTCCAGTTAAGCTGCCCACATGCAAATTGTGAGGTAACTTAAGAAACTTTAAAGGGGAACTGTGGTGAAAAAATGACTTTGTAAAAGTTGAGGTAAATTTGATAGGAATAATAAGCGCTTCGCATGTCATCAGTTATAATAGCGCTTAGCTATGTATCAGTTATAATAAGCGCTTAGCTATTTCATCATTTATAAAGCGCTTAGCTATTTCACTCAGTTATAATAAGCCGTCTTAGCTAGGTCATCAGCTATAATTAGTAATTAGCTGTGTCAATCAGTTTTAATAAGGGCTTAGCTGTGTCATCATTTATATAAGGGCTTAGCTGTGTCATCAGTTATAATAAGGGCTTGCTGTGTCATCAGTTTATAATAGTGTTGCGGTAGTTGTGTCATCAGTTATAATAAGTGCTTAGTTGTGTCATTAGCTTAATAATTGCTTGCTTGTCATCAGTTATATAGTGCTCAGCTATGGTCATCAGTTATAATAAATGCTTTGCGATGTCATCAGCTATGTCATCAGTTAAAATAATTGCTGTACTATGTCATCAGTTACAATTGCGCTCAGCTATGTATCAGTTTATATAAGTGATCAGCTATGTCATCAGTTATAATAAGTGCTCAGCTATGTCAATCAGTTTTATAATAAGTGCTCAGCTATGTCATCAGTTATAATAAGTGCTTAGCTATGTCATTGGTTCTAATTAGTGCTCAGCTATGTCATAAGTTCTAATTAGTGCTAAGCATTGTCACCAGTGTCACATAACTGTATATTATACTTAACAAATGATGAGCTGATTAAACCTCACCCCTGAGAGTCCTTTAGATTGTGAAAAATACTACAATTTCTGCTCCCCCTGTCCACTCCAGCCCATATCAGGCCAAATCAGAAGATGCTCAATGCAAGGAGCATCCCTTGGCACAGAGGAGGGTCAGGGAGGAGTGGACCAGGTAAGTATCAGGAATAATGTACTCCCAGGGGTGACCTAGCATTTTAGGTCCTCACCTTGAGTACATTATGGAAAGTGAGGGGGTTACTCATTTCCTCTTAAAATAAAAAAAACTCTGCATTTTTCAAATTTTCATCATCTATAACAATATATAAATAGAAACTCAACCATTGTCCTTGATCCAATGTTACAATACAAGGATACAGGGATATTTACTTTAGATGTGAGAGAACTAAAGTATATGCTAACTACAGCCGACAGTTCAAAGAACAAGATCAATAGAAAACATTTAAATGGCATCCATCCTTCAGACAAGTCTACATGGTAAACAAAAGCACTATTGTATTTCGCTAATGTTACAAAGACTGAGAGGTTCATTACACAAAAATCATGATAAGACATCAGTAGCAGCAATTACACTTCTCTGGGTTGGATAGACTTGGTACTAGTTATAGAGAAATGATGTCATCGCATCAACAATGTTTGGGAGAGGAACGTTTGCCAAGGAACTCATTAAAATGGGTTTATGTAGATATTTAATAATTAGCAAAAGGCTTAAAAAAACTTTAATGGAAAATTGATGCCCCAGAGTGCGGTTTTCTACACCATCAAAAGGAATGAAGGCACGCACCGGCAATGCCAGGAGAGTCAACGGATTCGGCACTGCGGCTGTAGTCACAGTAAAGCAAGTCCCTCGTTCAATTTTATAATGAAATCAGGTCTACGGGTCACTACTGGACAAAGTCCTGCAGAAATATACTGCACCATTCAATAGATCAGGACTGCAACTACTGATTTCCATTCCCAGAAAATGGCCGTGTGAAGTTATATTGAGTCTTTATTTAAGAAGTTGACTTGACTAAACGTCCCTCTCCTAATAGGGGCAACAGGGATCCATCTTCTTAACTTCTGTATACACCAGCTTTTTTTTAATGAAGTTAAAAACAAAGTCCTGTGTCTCATAATGAATGATCACTTCCATGAACTCATTATTTTATTGGCTTAAAGTTCCATCTATATGCAGTCAATATGCTTCTCCGTCTCACCGCATTTGACCTCTGAGCCCTTGGTTCGTTCGTTATTTTCAGACAGGATGGAGACTATTTATTCCTGTATTCAGGAGAGATGCTTAAACACAGAGTATCAGTAGATAATCAACTTGTCATACTGTTCAATTACCCTAGTGAAAACCTTACCCTTAAACCACGCTCAAAGCACCACAATGCAACACTCTCATCTTAACTGAATGACCCCTATCATTCTCCTATTACATTCAAGTAAAGACTCTGCTACTGGCCCAATCAGATTTAGGTTTTCATAACAGGTCATCTCCTTATGTATCCTGTGTGTCTCCCCCTAATTATGCATGTTTTGCATGCCAAAACTTTGTTTCTTTAAATAAAAGTAAATAAAAACTTTTAACAAACTTCTAATGGCAACTACATAAAATCCTGTAATAAACTATAGGGTTTTAATGTCATCATTAGACCAATGCAGCATAAGTGCACAACTGGTCATCCGTGCTACTTCTTATAGCTATAAAGCACTTTCAGTTTTAAATATAAACTTGTAAAATACATTGCCCTTTTAATTTCCTGTTATACTGAATACTTAAATACTTAATTAGGTCAGATGAATATAGAAAGAAGTCTAGAAATCTTTCCAGTTTAAGTCACTAACCATAATTTTAAAGGGTATGTAAACTGAAAAAATTGTTTGCCTCATCTTAAAGAGCATGTCCACCCCTAAAACTATAATTTCACACCATACTGGCCCCACTCTGTAATGCATAAAAATCCTTACATCCCAGCTCCAAATGGTTCTCCTGCAATATTCCCCCAAAGTCCAAAAAAACTGTCCACCAGGAGCCAGGCAGATTCCATATAGGACTCTCTCTGTCTCCCCTCTGGGAGAATTTACACATGCCTCAGTGCAGTCCTCCCCCCCCTGTCCCAAACGCATTATTAGTATCTCCAGAAACTCCCCCGATCTTTACTTACCTTCACTCTATCCTCCACCGTCCTGAACAACCGGCAGCCACGTCCGTGATTGCTGTCTCTTAGCCATCACGGACGTGGCTGCCGGTCCCTCCCCTGCTTGCAGTTTCATGCAAGCAGAGGGCTGGGGACAGTACGGTGGAGGAAATAGGGAAGGTAAGTAAAGATCGGTGGACATGCCCTGTATCTAATAAATGCATACATGTAAGTAGAATTACTCTGGAGTTGTGTTGTTGCATGCTTTCAAACTATTGTTGCTCAGGCTAAATATCCCCACTCCCACTGCCGCCCTATTATTAGACATGGCTCTCTGTAAAGACAAGCATGCTCAGTAATCCCTATAAGCCAGCCTGGGAGAGGGAATTTCCCACAATGCATTTTACCACACTAACTGTCACCCCTAATTGCACAAAGAATTAGAATTTATGATAATAAGGCACTTGCTTGACAGCTGAAATGTAAGATGCTTTTGATCGGATATCTAAAGAAATAGGGGACAGATCAACAAATAAATGGTACAGTGATAGTTGGAAAGAATTATAGTTTCCAGTATGGGCAAAATAAACTTTTTATGCCCCAGTTTAGATACCCTTAGGCCTTCACACTACATCAGTTTGTATCCGTTTTTCAAACGCAGTGCATTTAAAAAAATGGACAGACAGTAAAACCCATGATTTCATAATATCGTTTCACACCTGCTGCGTTTATATCCGTTCAGTCCGTTCCTGTCCGATTTCATGCATTTTCTATAGAAATCTATGGAATACACATTGTTAAAAAATGGATACAAATGTATAAAAAAAATGGATACAAACTGACAAACACATGCTGTGCGTTACTGTCAGTTACTAGTGTGAACGAGCCCTTAAATAGTTTAGATACTACATCTCTCAGCTTAGCATACCACCTAGAAAAATTATAGATGAAATTCTATGTTCTTTTAGACTGTATTTATAATTTATAGCTCTGATTATATTGATACTAAAGATGACCGTATACACAGCAATATTATTGGTCAATCAGGGACCTATGAAATTACTATAAAAGATTTTCACCATGTGGGATAACACAAAACGATTCTGTTGGCCAGTTTTTTGTCGGTTTACAACACACATAATACGATTATCAACCGATACCTCGTATTCTGAAATAATTTGCTAAACTAATGACAGTGTCCCTGGCGCTATTTTACTCTGACGGTATCTTCCTGTGATTTACCCACATTTGGAAACAGTTGGAATCGATAAGTTGGGTCGGAAATGATGTCCAATATTTTGACTATTACTGTAAACTCTAGAATACCTTCCATAACAAAATCTTAATCTACTGATTTTATTTTATGGGGGAAAAAATAAACAGTGATGTAGAAAAAGCTTCGTGAGATGGTTAAAAACACAAAGGTCCTACAATCAGAGCAGAACGGATACTCCACACACAGACATATTTCTGCATATTTTGTAATGGTTCCTTATTGTTATTGACAGTTACACCAACATTGAGGTTGGCTCTACACAGATAAAGAGTATTTGACAATATGGGATCGCATCTCAAGGTTTGGAGCGAAACCTAAAGGAAAACAAATGTAAATCTCTTTTGAAGACTAACAAAACATAATCAGCCTGTGATGCAAATTGTCAACCTTGACAACCCCTTCCCCCTATTACTGGCTGTAATAGTAGACAGAATTGATAAAATTTGCAAGTGACAGACAATCATCGTAGAATCCACACTTCTTAGCATGAAGACGAGGTAGCTAAGCTCTGTTTCATCATCGCACCCGGGACCCACAAACCTCTTGGTTCCTCCCGTCTCTTTTCAATCTTACCAGTCGGCCCCAATTTATTCTCCCTCTCACGTTTCACTATATAATCCGTTCTGCCATCAAACACAATTATTGTTATTTTACACCAGGTAATTCATAGAGAGGTGCAAGAAAAAAAATCTGTGCTAAAGTCATCAACCCATTGCAATTGTATGTGTGTATAATGTTATTTATAAGGGGCCACTTGGGTACGCAGTGCTGTGAGTATACAAACAAGGGGATAAGTGCAGGCCATTATACAGATAGATACAAATTAAATTATATACAATTTCATACATCTGTTAGAATTCATATATATAAATTATGGATAAATTGATATAAGTGAAACAAATCTCGACACATTAAAATGAGATCCCTTCCCCGAAGAGCTTACAATCTAAGTGGGGGGGACAGATACAGTGGAGGGGGTAATTAAATCATTACAGATCATGGATCTGGGGGGGGATCAGGCAGCTTACTATCGTACTTGCAGTGTTTTGTTTTTCATTCTGGGGATACGATCAGTATTACCCTGACCGGTAGCGTGTATTAAATCAGTTTGTGACCCCCTGTAAATTTCTCAAAATGAGTCTTTATCTCACTCGCTTGTTCTTGCTTCAGATCTGATTGAATAGGTTTAAAACCCCTTTAACGTCCTGACATCTGGTACCAACCCTTATCAGCGTTCATTCCAATAGGAACGTTATTTCTGGGCTGCTAATGAATAAAGGTTGGTTGTTTCAATGATGTCATCCACACGGCAGCCAACCACTATAAGATCAAGTCCGTTTCCGACTCAGAACTGACAGTTCCAATGGAACTCTCGGATTTTTCAGATTGCGAACTTTTCCCGGATCTTCAATAATTATTGAATTTCCAAATCAAATATTCCGAAATGATTGATATACAGGCAATATCACGAATTATCTACACGTGAACCCTCAATTCCTAAAATTTGAAAATGATCAGGAACTTGAAAATAGTTTTTGGCGTGTGAGAAAGTTTTTTTTTTTTATTCATTTTGGTGATACGTACGTGTTCCGCAGTCCATTGCCCAGGGCCCTAAGCCATTTACACATACTATTCAAATTTAAAGGAACTTTCACATTTTTTTTATCTCTTATTGACTTTTTCTTGGCAGTGTTAGTCCTAATAAAACTCCCTTCTTCCTTTTACCACCCCACCTTAATAAAAACACATACACTTTCTGGATCAAAAAGGCCACAGCAGGTTTACTTTATTCATAAAAACTTGTTTACAAAAAAAACTTAAGTGCAACATATTATCATTTTCATATAAGTGCTAAACGTGCAAACGTTAATTACCACTCAACATTCCTTAACCTACATTGCAACAATATAACTTTATATATGGTCCATAGAGGCCTGTCCAACTCTGCTGGCAACCTTGTGCAGCTCATCAGCCGTCCCAGCACCGGCTCAATGAGTGCCCCCCCTTTTCCTATGACCACCTGTTCCTAGTCAAGAAAAGGACCTATCCACCTGTACCTCTCTTACACCAACTGTTTTTGCTCCCCTATCCACTCACTCTCTCCTCTATGGACCCCCGCTCCTTGCTGTGACAACCCTCCCTGTTTCTACTGAAATTACTCAAGTTCTTCCTCAACGGGAAGGGTGGGCGGGTAACACTCCACTTTGTCCGCTAAAATGAAAGTGAAAGTGCCTCTCCCATGTGCTCCTGTCTTTGTACCCCTTCCTCACCTATCCTGAGCTTTCCTTCCTTAAACTCTCCTATCAGCTTCTTCCTGCCTCTCTCTCTTCCTACTGTCCCTACCTGACCACTCCCTTCTTTTCAGTTTCGTTTTTCCCTGACACCTCCATGTCCTCCATTCCTTAGGGTCTTACGTATCTGTTTTCGGAAGGAATCGCCAGTTTCAACATCTCTATATTCCTCACTAATATGCAGTGTAATAGAGAGTGGATTTCTCCTGCACGCTAGTTGCGATCTTCTATTCTACCTTGCTGGGTGGGAGCTGCTATTATACCTGGCCAGTGTTGTATAGATCAGAGTAAATATACATATTGTCTGATGAAGGTGTCAGACAGGCAACTGTTAAATAATACTTTAGATTTTTATGATGGTGTGCGCTACAAACTTTATCTTTTCTGTGCAAGTAAGATATTGGGGTTCCCCTGTAATGCTGCCCCAATCTTCGGCAGTACAAACAAACATGTGTCCCCAATGCAACAAAAATATTTATAGGTAACAGGAAAAAACAGGTGCATAACAAAATACTTCCCCGGTTTCATTGTTAATAAAAATTCAAACAGTATTCTTTTTCATTTTAACAAAGATAATATAACATGACCCACTCACTCTCTCTACATTATTATTATTATTATTATGGTTTATATAGCACCGACATCTTCCGTGGTGCTTTACAATTCATACAGCGTAATACATGTTATACAAATTCATACATATTACATACACAGGTAATCATAATAGTAAACAGAGTGATGAGTTACTTAACAGCAATATCGTGATACAATAGGAGAGAGGACCCTGCCTAAAGAGCTACATGACCCCTACTTCCCCTTTGTCTCTACGTGACTCCTACCTCCCCTCTCTACATGACCCCTACCTCCCTCTGTCTCTACGTGACAATAGCTCCCCTCTCCCTCTACATGATCCCTACCTCCCCTCTGTCTCCACATGACCCTACTTCCCCTCTCTCACTACATGACCCCTTTCTGCGCCACATCCTTATGGATGGACACTTCCCCACTACAATAACCTTTTAAAATAACTGTATCTCTGTTTGCCTGAACCTGATGTATCTATAACTGGAAAGCATCTCTCATTCCCTTATTCTCTTTCAAACTGATGTCTTATTTCACATACAGAACATCACCTCAATGAAGTTATGACCTTGGCTCTCCTGAGTGCCCTCAAGACATTTGGTTCACTTCCTTCATAACCTCACATTGGATTCCCAGGCTCCCAACCCAATGCAAGAAATGAAGGCAATCCATTTGAAATAATTTCGCATTTGATTGTATCCAGCACATCTGGTAAATGGCTTCTTTATAGCAGAAGTCCTGGTTTTTATTGCAGTCATTTCACTTGTCTTCTGATAATTGGTGACATATTTCATCTGTTGCACAAACAACCTGAGGTTAATTTGCAGCATCCAATCAGATTGTAGCTTCTTACTGGGTTACTGCAGTTACATTAGAAACCATTTATAATAGACCCGTAGTCCTTCATGGTATTAGCTCCGTTCTGTTGCCAAAACATTAACAGCTTTTCAGTTACGAATTGGAAGCTTCCCATACTAGAGAGATAAAGCTAAACCATTTATACGATTACTAACCCAGAAACCGGGAAAATGCCGGAAGAAGGTTTAGTTGGGACTTCGCCCCTTTAAAACTAAGCTGTGCACTAGAGTACACAAATTGGCAGGCCTGGCACACAGGTTAAAGTTGAGTGCACACAAAAAGCTGCGGAAATAACCACTGAGGTGTGTAGTGGTGGGCAGGTGGGCTGGCCCCTGTAGTTTTTGCTACTGATGATCGGTAGTCGGTAGTTTGGGAAGATAGGGTAACTAATCATGTGTATCATGTAAGGTGAAGCATTTGGGCTTTAACAATCCTTGTGCCACTTACACCATAATAACTCTGCGTTAAGTGAATTGCTAATTGAGAAGATTTGGGGGTTCTGGTAGATAACAGACTTAGCTGTGGCAAAACAATGCCAGGGAGCAACGGCTAGAGCTAGCAGATATTGTCTTGTATAAAGGGGAATAGAAACATTTATTCTTCCTCTTTACAAGGCACTGGTAAGGCCTCATTTGGAATATACAGTGCAGTTTTGGATCCCCATATCAGGGCCGCCATCAGGGGGGTACAGGGGATACTTCTGTACCGGGCCCGAGGCTTCTGGGGGCCGGAGCATAGATGCAAACAGTCCCGGATTAATCGGGACAGTCCCGGACTTAAGAAGCAGTCCCGGGAAATGTCCCGAGATGCCTGTATGATAATTGTGTAGCTGGTGCCGGCACGTCTGCAAGCCTGAGCCTCCGTTTCAAGTATCGGGGAGATCAGGTGACACAGCCTCTCAGCAGCACTACTGTGCAAGTTAGGAAGGGGAGGGGGAAGAGCTGTAAATCATTCTGGGTAGATCTCTGCTGAACACGCTGCCTGCCAGGAGGGAGGTTAGTGACAATAACAAACTTACTGTGCTGTATGGCTACTTTTATCCAAAGGAAACTGTCTAACTCCACTAATAAATTGAAGTTTGGGGACTGTAATGTTGTTTTTTAAAAATATTCTATATTTCTCCTGTCTGTCTCTACTCTACCTATTTCTCTCACTCTGTGTCTGGCTATATCTATCTATCTAACTGTCTATCTAACTCACTATCATCTATCTATCACTCATCATCTATCGATCTATCTCTCTCTATATCTATCTATCTAACTCTATCTATCTATCAATCTATCTATCTAAATATCTATCCAACGCTATCTATCTATCATCTATCTATCTATCTATCTATCTATCTAACTAACTCTATCTATCTGTCTATCTATCTATCATCTTCTAACTCTGTCTATCTTCACTCTATTACTGACTATCTACTATAATCTATCAACTCTATTACTATCTATCTATCTCTACACTCTATCTATCAATCATCTATATCTATCATCTATCAATCTAACTCATCTAGTCTGTCTATCATTCTATCTATCTATCTATCTATCTATCTATCTTCTATCTTATCTATCTACTCTAGTATCATCTATCTATCTACCTCTTATCTACATCTATCTATCCTAACTCTATCTATCTATCTAACTCTGCACAGCACACATCATGTATGTAACAGTGAACTTATTAATAATTCTAATAAGTATTATTGGGGCTGTAAAGGGAGTAGGGGCCTGGGGGACGACTTGTGGGAATGCCGGACTGGGGTTCATCATTCATGACTGTGTTGGGGGGGGGGTTTGCTGGCTGGGGCCCAGTAATTACCTAGTAAGGGGCCCTGAAAATTCTGATGGCAGCCCTGTCCCATATACAAAAGGGACATCTTGGAAATTGAAGCAGTTCAAGAGAAGGGCAACTAATTAATAAGGGGAATGGAGGGGCTTGACTATGCAGGCAGATTAACAGTTAGGGCTGTTTTACATGGGAGAAGCGACGTTTGTTTGATATGATCACTTTATACAAAATATTAATGGGAAATACAATGAACACTCTGGTGCATTGTTTACTAATATTCCGATGCGATTGCGCATCCGTCTCCGATTTGTGTGCACCATTTTTTTACACAATTGCATTTGTTTTCTTATTGATAATAGCAAAGTCACATGCGCAAACCCGTGACAAATCGCCGGAATCACATACACATACGTGCAATATCGCTCGTGCGGCGTATGCAATTCTGGTGCACTGCAGTGTAGCCTCACCTAAAAGTGTCTGGAAAATTTCTAAAACTAAATAAATATTGATATATTTACTGTAGTTCTGGTTAGTCCAGGGATCCTTTCCAATTGTCATTTAGAGTCAGATAATCCCCCACACCATATTTAGCCTGGTTTTTTTTGCCTTCCTCTGGACAACTGTTAGGTACGGTTAAAGAGGAGGGTGGAAAGGATGAACTTATGGACGTATGTCTTTATTTAGCCTCAATGTTACTATGTATCAAGCCTTAGTACCTTCTTTACTCGCAGTGTCTCAGCATTTAGAAAATCCAAGCAAGAAACAGAAGCGGAGGAGCACACTACAGGTAGACTCCAAAAATTTTAATGTGAAAAAAAACAACGTTTAGGAGCGAAATGCCTCTTCTCAAGGACATCCTGAAGAAGGGGCATTGTGCTCCCGACACGTTGTATCCTGTAGTTGTCTCCTCCTCTTCTGTTTCTTGCTTGGATTACCTGGCCCTTTGAGCAGAAGGTTGGAGGATTGCACCAACCTAGCAAACAGCCAACGCCAGTGTGCTAGAGTGGCCTGAGCTACACAGCATTAAGAAGATCCCTTCGTGGACTTCCCCGTTAGTGTTGCCAGGTCTCCATTGCCAGCATTCTAATTATTAAGAATAGGCTGAAGCCTGGGAATCTAAAAATGGAGGTCCAAGGACGGATCTTCTAAATGCTGCCGCTCTGCAATTAAAGAAGGTAATTTTTTTTGCAATTTAAATTGGCTTTATAGCTCTCCTTTAATTTTTTTTACCCACTTTGCGGTGTTATATCTTTAGAAAAGGACATAGATAATAATCTACAACATAGGTGTCAAACTCGTGGCCATCCAATGTTGTGGAATCTACAAATTCCAGCATTCCCTTTTTCAGTATGTAACTACGGAATTCTGGAGGTTGTAGTTTTCAAACATCATTTAAACCAGCCCATTTTTGATTCCTGGTAAAAACAAAATTGCACCATTAAAATGAATCCCCCTGGTCTTAATTATTCTTTCATTTTCCAACTATTATTAGAAGAGTTAAGAAATTCTGTGGAGTGGGAGAGAGAGAAGAGAGAGAGAGAGAGAGAGAGAGAGAGAGAGATAATATGTCGTGTCACCATTCGATGTGGAAGAGAAAATAAAGGGGATGATCCATGTTAGTGAATGTCTGGAAGCTTCTGCGATCTGACACAGATTTCAGTTGGTGGGTGGTAACAGCTCTGAGTGGAATTAATTTTTAATGGAAAGATATTTAAATTTGAAAATCATTGTGTGGCTGTAACGGTAACATAAGGCTCCGTAATGTGGATGGGTTAGCTCTGTTTTTTTGGCATTTAATGCAGCCTGGGTGTAAAGAGGGTCTGTGTGTGCTGCCATACTGACAAACTTTTTCCTTATATTTCATTTTCAAACAGAATTGAAGTGGCTTTTGAAGTTTTACGTTACTCTGCGCCATCTGGGTGGAAAAAACATGGAGGACACAGTTGATGGTGAGGTTCATGTGTCTGCACATCCACAAATCAGAATTAGGCATTAAAGGCCATGTCCACCCTTCCCAAAGTGATATTTTCATATTAAGGTGTATATTGCTACCACACGGCCATACAAATGTGTTTTAGACCATGTTTCCCCTTTAAATATAAACAGATACATGAGAAGATACCCTCAGATCACCGCACCCCTGCCATAAAGACAGTACATTCTTTCCTATACTGGGTGGTGCTCCTGTTCCTGAATATACTTGTAACACATTTGGAGTAGGATAGTCCCACACACTCTTATTCATTTACTCGCTCATGCTGAATCACTGCGGTGAAGTGATTAGTTATGCAATGAACTGCCAAGGCTGCTCTGCCTTATAGATTACTGTATTGCCTCATTGCCTGCCACACTCACTGCTTTGCTTCACTGTGTTCTCAATTACGCTCTCGGACAGTAGCGGCCATTCCCCTGTGACTGCTTACAAGCAAAGAGGTAAACGCCGAGGAATGGGATCTAACCGCTGATATTGTGATACTTTGCTGCCCTGTCCAGGTCTAATCATTTTTTTACTGGTTTTCTACACCATGTAAATGTTTTCTCTCTAATTAGAACGACCTATTTCCATTCCGTTATACAATCCTTTAACCTCGGAATATTCAATCACATTGAATCCTCAGTGTTAGTTGCCAACATTCCAAAATTTCCTAGAGACTCTTTCCTTTGCATATGTACAATTTCTATATGAATAACAGGATTACAGCGGAAAGCAGATTTCTAAAGGTTCCCGTAGACGCAAATCAGGGTCCTATGATCTGGGGATCGTACGGTTGATATTGATCATAAGAATTTTTTCAACCTGCCTGAAAAAAAAACCATATGATTGTTGGCCATTGCCCATACATTGGCCTACAATCATTCAATACCAGATCGTACAACCAAAATTGTTGCACCTACTGTAGGGGTTCCTTAAAGGGGAACTGTGGTCTCCAAACAAGTTAAAGGAACACTAAACCCCCAAAATTAAGTATGTCCCATTCGTTTCTATTATTCACAGGGAGTGAGAACGAGTGGAGCGGCGCGTGTAAGTAAGTTCCAGGTCCCCCGAGCGTCCTATTTATCACAGGGAGTGAAATAAGCGTTCTCACCTCCCTGTGAATAATAGAAACGAATGGACAACTTATTTTGGGGGCTTAAGGTGAGTTTACAGGTCCTTAAGCTAAATGAAAGGTCGTTTCCTACCTTTAAAAGAGCCATTAACCACCTCTCTATGTACTCCACGGCCCAAGATATACAGAATGACTGAACAGAAAGTTAATGGGTGGGAGGATGACCTGTGACATTTCTTGGGCTTCTCCTGCACAGTGCTGCTGGCGAGCACACTTAGACTCCCTCAGGTGTGAGGGAGAACGGAAGTCTCTCCTCCTCTCTGCTGTGTAAAGTCCTGACAGAGAGGTAAGGGAATCTCACGCCCTTCTCTTTTACTATGTGAAAACAGCCTTCAGCAGAGTTCTCACTCTGCCTAAAAAGTCTGTTTCCACAGAGTTTTTCTGTAGGGGGGGGGGTCTGAGTAAGGGGGGGCGGAGCCACACTGCTTTAATAAGGGACAATGGGGGGCCTGCAACGAATGGACCATGGAGTCCATGAGGGGGGACGGGGCCGGGGGGGCCTGGCAAAGGGGAGGAGAGACACAGGACAGATTGACTGACAGTTTCAGAGCAGAAGTGCAGGGGACCTGGTGATGCTGCTGCCATATCACACAAAAATGTAAATATCTTCAAAATTTATGCAAAATAAACAATGGAAATAAATTGCAAAAATTCTCAGGGGAGCAATTCCTATCAATTTAAAGTCATTTTTGGACCACAGTTCCCCTTTAAGTCAGTATCATGTCAAGTCATTTCTACCTATGAATAAGTACTGTGTAATACGAAACGCATCAGGTGACTGCCCGTGGAGTGTTCCATATGATTTTATATGATGTTTTGAATAAGTCAAGTTTTTATCAGTTGTCGGTGTGCAGGCTCGTACACCCACCTTGAAGTATCAATGTCAAGGAGGATGAAGAGATACAGCAGAGCTCTATTACTGTATTTGTCAAGCTTACAGACAGTAGCCAATTGAATGTACATTTCCCTGATTATTTAATTTACTGGATCTTGGGAGATTGCAGGAGTGAGACTGAAGGTTTGCATTTGGGACTGTACTGCAGATTGCGGGAGTTTGGGTGGGGAGTTTTATAGCAATACAGGAGTTGTAGCAGCGGAGGAAGTTGTAGCAACGGAGGAAGTTGTAGCAACGGGAGGAGAGTAGTAGCAATTTGGAGAGTTGTGGCAATAAGGGGATTGTAGCAATGGTAAAGTTGTAGCAATTGGAAAAGTTGTGGCAATAAAGGGATGGAGCATTGGAGAAGTTGTAGCAATAAGGGGAGTTGTAGCAATGGGAGAAATTGTAGCAATAAGAGGAGTTGTAACAATGGGAGAATTTGTGCAATAAGAGTGTTGTAGCAATGTGGGAAGTTGTAGCAATAGGGGAGTTTTAGCAAGGGGTGAAGTTGTAGCAATAAGGGGAGTTGTAGCAATGGGAGAAGTTGTAGCAATAAGGGGAGTTGTAGCAATGGGAGGAGTTGTAGCAATAAGGGAGTTGTAAGCATAAGGGAGTTGTAATATGGGAGTAGTTGTGGTAATAAAGGGATTGTAACAATGGGAGTTGTGGCAATAAGGGGAGTTGTGGCAATGGGAGAAGTTGTAGCAATAAGGGGATTGTAGCAATGGGAAGTTGTAGCAATAATGGGAGTTGTAGCAATGGGACGAGTTGTAGCAGTAAGGAGAGTTTGTACAATAAGGGATTGTAGCAATGGAGAATGTGGCAATAAGGGGAGTTGTAGCAATGGGAGAAGTTGCAGCAATAAGGGGATTGTAGCAATGGAGAAGTTGTGGCAATAAGGGGATTGTAGCAATGGGAGAAGGTGTGGCAAAAGGGGTGTTGTAGCAATGGGAGAATTTGTAGCAATAAGGGGATTGTAGCAATGGGAGATGTTGTGGCAATAAGGGGATTGTAGCAATGGGAGTTTGTGCAATAGGGGAGTTGTAGCATGGGAGAAGTTGTAGCAATAAGGGGATTGAAGCAATGGGAAAAGTTGTGGCAATAAGGGGATTGTAGCAATGGGAGAAGTTGTGGCAATAAGGGGAGTTGTACCAATGGGAGAAATGTAGCAATAAGGAATTGTAGCAATGGAGAAGTTGTGGCAATAAGGGGAGTTAGCATGGGAAATTTGTGGCAATAAGGGGATTGTAGCAATGGGAGAAGTTGTGGCAATAAGGGGAGTTGTACAATGGAGAGAAATAGTAGCAATAAAGGAATTTAGCAATGGGAGAAGTTGTGGCAATAAGGGGAGTGTAGCAGTGGGAGAATTTGGGCAATAAGGGGAGTGTAGCAGTGGGAGAAGTTGTGGCAATAAGGGTGTTGTAGCAATGAGAGGACTTGTAATTGAAGGGTGTTGTAGCAATGGGAGAAGTTGTAGCAATAAGGGAGTTTGTAGCAATGGGAGAAGTTGTAGCATAAGGGGATTGTAGCAATGGAGAAGTTGTAGCAATAAGGGGATTGTAGCAATGGCAGAGGTTTGTGGCATTAAGGGGATGGTGTGGCAATGGGGGAGTTGTAGCAATGGGGGTTGTAGCAATGGGGGAGTTGTAGATCAATGGGGAGTTGTAGCAATGGGGAGTTGTAGCAATAGGGGAGTTGTAGCAATAGGGGAGTTGTAGCAAGTGGGCAATGGGAAGTTGTAGCAATGGGGGTTAGCAATGGGGGAGTTGTAAGCAATAGTAAGAGTGTAGCATAGGGAATTGTAGCAAGGTGCAGAGGTT
>CM033475.1:212092198-212280611 GCA_019447015.1 Hymenochirus boettgeri | reverse complement strand
TGTAAAGGGTAGATTATCATATATAGATATAAGATACCATATACTGTGCTGGTTACCAGATAGGGTAGGATGTAAGAGTAGATTTATCAATATAGATATATAAAATCATATACTGTGCTGGTTACCAGATAGGTAGGATGTAAGGTAGATTTATCATATATAGATATATAGAATACCATATACTGTGCTGTTTACCAATAGGTAGGATGTAAGGGTAGATTTATCATATTAGATATATAGATACCATATACTGTGCTGGTTACCAGATAGGTAGGATGTAAGGGTAGATTTAACATTAGATATATAGATACCATATACCGTGCTGGTTACCGATAGGTAGGATGTAAGGGTAGATTTACATATATAGATATATAGATATCATATACTGTGCTGGTTACCGGATAGGTAGGATGTAAGGTAGATTTATCATATAGATTATAGATACCATATACTGTGCTGGTTACCAGATAGGTAGGATGTAAGGCTAGATTTATCATATATAGATATATAGATACCATATACTGTGCTGGTTACCAGATAGGTAGGATTGTAAGGATAGATTTATCATATATAGATATATAGATACCATATACTGTGCTGGTTACCAGATAGGTAGGATGTAAGGGTAGATTTATAACATATAGATATATAGATACCATATACCGTGCTGGTTACCGGATAGGTAGGATGTAAGGGTAGTTTATCATATATAGATATGTAGATACCATATACTGTGTTGGTTACCGGATAGGTAGGATGTAAGGGTAGATTTATCATATATGAATATATAGATACCATATACTGTGCTGGTTACCAATAGGTAGGATGTAAGGTAGATTTATCATATATAGATATATAGATACCATATACTGTGCTGGTTACCGGATAGGTAGGATGTAAGGGTAGATTTTACATATATAGTATATAGATACCATATACTGTGCTGGTTACCAGATAGGTAGGTATGTAGGGTAGATTTATCATATATAGATATATAGATACCATATACTGTGCTGGTTACCGGATAGGTAGGATGTAAGGGTAGATTTATCATATATAGATATATAGATACCATATACTGTGCTGGTTACCGGAAAGGTAGGATGTAAGGGTAGATTTATCATATATAGATATATAGATATCATATACTGTGCTGGTTACCAGATAGGTAGGATGTAAGGCTAGATTTATCATATATAGATATATAGATACCATATACTGTGCTGGTTACCAGATAGGTAGGATGTAAGGGTATATTTATCATATATAGATATATAGATACCATATACTGTGCTGTTACCAGATAGGTAGGATGTAAGGCTAGATTTATCATATATGATATATAGATACCATATACTGTGCTGTTACCAGATAGGTAGGAGTAAGGCTAGATTTATCATATATAGATATATAGATATCTTATACTGTGCTGGTTACCAGATAGGTAGGATGTAAGGGTAGATTTATCATATATAGATATATAGATTCATATACTGTGCTGGTTACCAGATAGGTAGGATGTAAGGTATATTTATCATATATATAGATATAGATACCATATACTGTGCTGGTTACCAGATATAGGATGTAAGGCTAGATTTATCATATATAGATATATAGATACCATATACTGTGCTGGTTACCAGATAGGTAGGATGTAAGGCTAGATTTATCATATATAGATATATAGATACCATATACTGTGCTGGTTACCAGATAGGTAGGATGTAAGGGTAGATTTATCATATATAGATATATAGATATCATTACTTGTGCTGGTTACCAGATAGGTAGGATGTAAGGGTATATTTATCATATATAGATATATAGATACCATATACTGTGCTGGTTACCGGATAGGTAGGATGTAAGGGTAGATTTATCATATATAGATATATAGATATCATATACTGTGCTGGTTACCAGATAGGTAGGATGTAGGTAGATTATCAATTAGTATATAGATAAATATACTGTGCTGGTTACCAGATAGGTAGGATGTAAGGATAGATTTATCATATTAATATATAGATACCATAACGTGCTGGTTACCAGATAGGTAGGATGTAAGGTAGATTTATAACATATAGATATATAGATACCATATACCGTGCTGGTTACCGGATAGGTAGGATGTAAGGGTAGATTTATCATATATAGATATGTAGATACCATATACTGTGTTGGTTACCGGATAGGTAGGATGTAAGGGTAGATTTATCATATATAGATATATAGATACCATATACTGTGCTGGTTACCGGAAAGGTAGGATGTAAGGGTAGATTTATCATATATAGATATATAGATATCATATACTGTGCTGGTTACCAGATAGGTAGGATGTAAGGCTAGATTTATCATATATAGATATATAGATACCATATACTGTGCTGGTTACCAGATAGGTAGGATGTAAGGGTATATTTTCATATATATATTTAGATACCATATACTTGTGCTGGTTACCAGATAGGTAGGATGTAAGGCTAGATTTTTCATATATAGATAATAGATACCATATACTGTGCTGGTTACCAGATAGGTAGGATGTAAGGCTAGATTTATCATATATAGATATATAGATATCATATACTGGGCTGGTTACCAGATAGGTAGGAGGTAAGGGTAGATTTATCATATATAGATATATAGATATCATATACTGTGCTGGTTACCAGATAGGTAGTGTAAGGGTATATTTATCATATATAGATATATAGATACTATATGTGCTGGTTACCAGATAGGTAGGATGTAAGGCTAGATTTATCATATATAGATATATAATACCAATACTTGGCTGGTTACCAGATGGTAGGAGGTAAGGCTAGATTTATCATATATAGATTATAGATACCATATCACTGTGCTGGTTACAAGATAGGCAGGATGTAAGGGTAGATTTATCATATATAGATATATGATACCATATACTGTGCTGGTTACCAGATAGGTAGGATGTAAGGCTAGATTTATCATATATAGATATATAGATACCATATACTGTGCTGGTTACAAGATAGGCAGGATTTAAGGGTATATTTATCATATTAGATATATAGTATACCATATACTGTGCTGGTTACCAGATAGGTAGGATGTAAGGCTAGATTTATCATATATAGATATATAGATACCATATACTGTGCTGGTTCCAGATAGGTAGGTAAGGCTTATTTCATATATAGATATATAGATACCATATACTGTGCTGGTTACCAGATAGGTAGGATGTAAGGGTAGATTTATCTATATAGATATATAGATATCATATACTGTGCTGGTTACCATATGTAGATGAGGGTAGATTTATCATATATAGATATATAGATATCATATACTGTGCTGGTTACCAGATAGGTAGGATGTAAGGGTATATTATATATATGATATATAGATACCATATACTGGGCTGGTTACCAGATAGGTAGATGTAGGCTAGATTTATCTATATAGATATAGATATAACATATACTGTGCTGGTTACCAATAGGTAGATTAAGGCTAGATTTATCATATATAGATATATAGATACCATATACTGTCTGGTTACAAGATAGGCAGATGTAAGGGTAGATTTATCATTATAGATATATAGATACCATATACTGTACTGTGCTGGTTACCAGATAGGTAGGATGTAGCTAGATTTCATCATATGATATTAGATCCCATATACTTTGCTGGTTCCAAGATAGGCGGATGTAGGGAAGATTTTCATATAGATTATGATACCATATACTGTGCTGGTTACCCGATAGGTAGGATGTAAGGGTAGATTTATCATATATGATTATAGATACCATATACTGGCTGGTTACCAGATAGTAGGATGTAGGGTAGATTTATCATATATAGATATATAGATATCATTTACTGTGCTGGTTACCGGATAGGTAGGATGTAAGGGTAGATTTATCATATATAGATATATAGATCCATATACTGTGCTGGTTACCAATAGGTGGATGTAAGGGAGATTTATCATATATAGATATATAGATACCATATACTGTGCTGGTTACCAGATAGGTATGATGTAAGGGTAGATTTATCATATATAGATATGTAGATACCATATACTGTGCTGGTTACCGGATAGGTAGATGTAGGGGTAGATTTATCATATATAGATATATAGATACCAATACTGTGGCTGGTTACCGGATAGGTAGGATGTAAGGGTAATTTACATATATAGATATATAGATACCATATACTGTGTTGGTTACCAGATAGGTAATGTAAGGGTAGATTTATCATATATAGATATATAGATACCATATACTGTGTTGGTACCAGATAGGTCGGATGTAAGGGTAGATCTATCATATTGATATATAGATACCATATACTGTGCTGGTTACCAGATAGGTAGGATGTAAGGGTAGATTTACCAATATATATATATAGATACCATATACTGTGCTGGTTACCAGATGTAGGATGTAAGGGTAGATTTATCATATATAGATATATAGATAACATATACTGTGCTGGTTACCAGATAGGTAGGATTGTAGGGTAGATTTATCATATATAGATAATAGATCCATATACTGTCTGGTTACCGGATGGTAGGATTAAGGGTAGATTTATCATATATAGATTAATAGATACCATATACTGTGCGTGGTTACCGATAGTGTAGGATGTAGGCTAGATTTATCATATATAGATACCATATACTGTGCTGGTTACCAGATAGGTAGGATGTAAGGGTAATTTATCAATATAGATATAGAGATATCATATACTGTGCTGGTTCCGGATAGGTAGGATGTAAGGTAGATTTATCAATATAGATATATAGATATCATTACTGTGCTGGTTACCGATAGGTAGGATGTAAGGGTAGATTTATCATATATATAGATATATGATACCATATACTGTGCTGGTTACCAGATAGGTAGGATGTAAGGCTAGATTATCATATATAGTATATAGATACCATATACTGTGCTGGTTACCGGATAGGTAGGATGTAAGGCTAGATTTATCATATATAGATATATAGATTCCATATACTGTGCTGGTTACCAGATAGGTAGGATGTAGGGTAGATTTATTATATATAGATATATATACCATATACTGTGCTGGTTACCAGATAGGAGGATGTAAAGGTAGATTTTATCATAATAGATGTATAGATACCATATAATGTGCTGGTTACCAGATAGTAGGATGTAAGGTAGATTTTCATATATAGATATAGATACCATATACTGTGCTGGTTACCAGATAGGTAGGATGTAAGGGTAATTTATCATATATAGATTATAGATACCATATACTGTGCTGTTACCGGATAGGTAGGAGTAAGGGTAGATTTATCATATAAGATATATAGATACCATATACTGTGCTGGTTACCGGAAGTAGGATGTAAGGGTAGATTTATCAATATAGATATATAGATAGCATATACCGTGCTGGTTACCAGATAGGTAGGATGTAAGGTATGTATCATATATAGATATATAGATACCATATACTATGCTGGTTACCGGATAGGTAGGATGTAAGGGTAGATTTCTCTATATAGATATATAGATATCATATACTGTGCTGGTTACCGGATAGGTAGGATGTAAGGGTAGATTTCATCATATAGATATATAGATACCATATACTGTGCTGGTTACGGATAGGTAGGATGTAAGGGTAGATTTATCATATATAGATATATAGATATCATATACTGTGCTGCTTACCAGATAGGTAGGATGTAAGTGTAGATTTATCATATATACGGTAGATATATAGATATCATATACTGTGCTGGTTACCAGATAGGTAGGATGTAGGGGTAGATTTATCATATATAGATATATAGATACCATATACTGTGCTGGTTACCAGATAGGTAGGATGTAATGGTAGGATTTATCATATATAGATATATAGATACTATATACTGTACTGGTTACCAGATAGGTAGGATGTAAGGGTAGATTTATCATATATAGATATCATATACTGTGCTGATTACCAGATAGGGATGTAAGGGTAGATTTATCATATATAGATATATAGATACCATATACTGTGATGGTTACCAGATAGGTAGGATGTAAAGGTAGATTTATCATATAAGATACCATATACTGTGCTGGTTACCAGATAGGTAGGATGTAAGGGTAGATTTATCATATAGATATATAGATACCATTACATCCTACCTATCTGGTAACCAGCACAGTATATGGTATCTATATATCTATATATGATAAATCTACCCTTACATCCTACCTATCCGGTAACCAGCACAGTATATGGTATCTATATATCTATATATGATAAATCTACCCTTATGTCCTACCTATCCGGTAACCAGCACAGTATATGATTGTTTTATTTGCACTGCATACGTCTCACTCAATTGTATCTGTATATTACTCTCCTAATTAGATTGTAAGCTCTACGGGGCAGGGACCTCCTTTTCTCTTGTGGCAAGGCTCTAGCACTGGTGGGCCCCTAACACTGCACATGCGCAGTGGCGACTCTGTTAGTAGCAATTAGTCATTTGCTGTGAATCCACCTGCCATGGCCATGATTGACTGATTCACTAGGAAGAAGATGGAAGACGGACAAACTCTAGTTTGAATATCTATATTTAGGAACACCAGAGAGTGTTTTATTGTGGTTTTGGGGTATTTAGGGTTCTTATGTGAAGGGTGGACATGTCCCCCTGGGAATCTGGACTCTCCTATGAGAATAGAAACTGTGGTGTTGAGTTGGCCTCTCACCGAGCAGACAAGCTGGTCTATAAAATATAAAATGTACATTAGATGTGACGATAGAAACTTTCTTAAACCAATCCGAGGTTTCTTTCAATTCCCATCACAATAGATTTTCTTTTCCCCTTTTTCTTTGAGACAAACGCACAATAAGCTCATTTGTGTGACAGGGAAACTGTGAGGAACATTCACACCAGCAGATGTTTCCAGCAGATAATCAGCGACATATAAAAAGTGTGAGATCAAAACAGGCGGAGATAAAGGGACCTGGATTCCATTTAGATCTCTGGCTATGGCACCGCAGAGCTCCCGTCACATAATGAAACACATGCTAATTCATGATGAGCTACCGGCTGGGATGTGCATATTGTGTAAGGAACTTGTCATGTACAGTTGTCTCTATCCTCTCCGGATAGAAAGGTCAGTGTTGTTAATGAAATGCTTCGCTCTTTGCACTTGATATAGATAGAAGTTCTTAGCCAAAGAATGGTTGTCGTTAAAATCCTGCACGGGTCTTATTTTTTAGACCCGCAAAACCTTTCCTTGCACCTGATTTGCTGGTGGGTTCCATAACCGCACCCGATCCTTAACTAGTCAGACCTGGAACCTGACCCACAACCCATTCAAACTTAATGCGGTTTACCCAAAATGCAAATCGGTAACCTGTGGGTACTCAATCCGATGCAGAGCCCTAGTTCTTGCAACCAGACTGTACTACTTAGTCCGCATTTCCAAGAAAGCAGGGGAGGATGTGTGCAACCTGAGCGCTTATCTATAATCAATGTATGGCAACCTACAAATTTGGGTACAAATTGTCCCTGGGCTCCAAGAAGGACAGAAGAAAGGCAGAGCCAAGTGACAGCGGAACATGGCAAGTTAAGGCCAAGGGGCTACACGTAATGAATGGCCACTTTGGCTGAGAATCGTCTGTGTTTATGCGTTCGGTCAGGGTCGTTCGTTGATCCGCTTGGCGCACGACCCCTGACCGAGCGCATACACATGGACAAATAAGCATGCACTCACCATTTTTTTGCGCAACCACATGCATTTCCATAACGAAAATAGCAAACTCGCGACAACGCAATGGTATCGCACATGCAATAGTGCGTTTCTGGTGCTTTGCAGTGTGGACTCAGCCTAACACACATTTACATGTAAGTAAGTATGTACCAGTAGTAGTCTGTGCACTGCCTGTGCCTCCTCCCCTCCAGCCTGTCTCTCTATTATTATGTCCCGCTATGTTATACCGCTTTGCTATTATTTGCATATCAATGTCAGAGCATTCAAGCTTATTGCAATATGTTCAATTAAAAATGAATACATTGGGAATTTGTACCCTGTGTCCCTTTATCAGTATGAGGCTTGTGACGCTGGTGGGATTGTATGTCACAGCTCATTAAGGGCTTCAAACTGATTTTTCCTGTTGTAAATAGAAAAGAATTATCAAGCACATACATGTGACCTACTGTAGAACATGCCAGCTGTTACACTACAAGACGTTCTCCCTAGTTAAATACAGTTGATGGCTTGAAGTTTGCAAATACTAATCGCACGCATGCTTGTATTGTTTTAACTGCAGATGACCGATCCAAGCTAACAGTTGATTGGCTGCATAACAATACGCTTAATCAATAAACTGTCCAATCTGCACACCAGGTTTTACAGGTTGCACCTATAATGTATTGTATATACCGGTGCTAGTTATAAGGCACAATCACATTTCTCATTGGTACACTGTAGTTTAATTAGTTTAATGTCCCCTTTAGTGCTTTGTGTGATGTATTTTCTATAAAGGACATTCTGTATTTTGGGACGCTTTGCGGCAAATGGTGTGTGAAATATAGAAATGTCAACGGTGTTAAAAATTGTGCAGTTATTGTAATTTCACCTTTAGATCATTTAACCCCTTTGTAGCACATGGCAAATGGTTTTACTATTAATTATGAAGGGTTAATTTCTACACCAAATCCTTTAAAGGGAAAGAATTCATCTTGTAATGAATCAATCTTCACCTTATCAGCCAATCAGATTTCTCCTTCCTTTACACCTCGCTGGATGCACAGTCCTCTGTCAGCTGATTTGCATTTTGACGTATGAAGGTCGGTCTCTGTAGACAGAAGCAAACCTCATTTTTCTGATGGCGAAGAGCCTTGTGGTTACCTTAGCCTTTAAATCATTTCTCAGTTCAAAGTTCTAGCAGGCAGGGCTAAGTATAGTGTTGGATCTGTAATAAGGATATTTTTATATTCACATCCAAACCCATAGAAACCATAGTTGCCAACATTTTAAAAACATTTCAAGGGACGCAGACCACACCCCGACCTTATATATATGAATAATTGATTTTCTGTATTTTTTTTTAATTGCTTTCCTATATTCCTCCCGTTTCTCATCTCTGCCGCATGCTGTAATATCTGCTGGTTTGCTGGCTGGTGCATCAAACTGGTAGAAGGTAAGGTGTGGCCAGATAAATTGTGCGATCGGGGCATAAAGCCAAGAGTCAGATACAATGTTTCAACATAACTTCTTAAAGGGTAAATCTGCAGAAAGTGCTTCCCTGAGTATTTTTGCCATATAATTTAATTACTTTTTTAAAAAATGATTTTAAGACATTTTTCATTTTTAATGCGTATTATGGAGACAGAATTATTAGACCCTCTGCTGTCTCTTAGTCTGCGGCCACACTACAACGCATGGTAACTTGTGTCAAACGTGTAAATACATGCGATTCGCAAATAATAAATTGGTGATTGCAAGTGCTCCAAAAACGGATCGCAGAGCACACATTGTGGCCACCCAGTCTCTGCCATACGTTTCTCACGCGCCAACATGTCGCAAACTCAACTGACAGTTTCATTAGAATCCCAGGAAATCAAAACCGTATTTTACAAATACACCTCCAGGAAGTACAGAGGATCTAATAATGTGATGCTTCCTAAATAGACACATAAATATTAAAATATCACAATTTTTTTTTAAAAAAGCAATTAAGTATAATTAAAATACTTAGGAAAGCACTTTCTGCAGGTTTACTGATTGGGACCACAGTTGCCCTTTAAATCGGCACATTTAGAAAAGCGATAGTTTACTTTTAGGGAGAGCTTCACTTTTAATGCTCTGATTAGAAGTGATTTTGTAACATTGGGCCACAGTTATAAAGCTAAAAAGCGATACCGCACCTTTAACGAATGGTTTAAACCAATCTTTAATGATCGGTTTAGTGATTGTTAATTTACAATAGTTATCGTCAATTAACGATAACAATCGTAAATTACCGATAATGATCAGAAATCTACAATAACGCGATTGTAGATTTACGGTCCCCATAGAATACCATTGCGTTAGTTCACTATCGTATTCTACAACCAAACTTTGGTTATTTAACAAACCTTTGTGTAAATGTATGACCGCGACCGTCCATATATAGCTGCGGTCTTACATTATCGATAACTTGTGTTATTGTTAAATTTATAACATCCATGTTTATTTTCTGTGAAAAAAAACCAAAAAAACATGTAAAATGAGTCGTTTACTCTTTCCATATTCCTTAAGGGCACGGCCACACTGCGCCTGCGATTTCATTTGCGATTTTGTTGCGTTTGCGCATGTGTTTTTTCATTAAGTATAGGAAAACGCATGCGATTGCACATGTGATTTGCATTCCGCATTTTAATCGCAATTGCAACGCACCTGAAAATGTGCGTTTTCTGTGCATTGCCACGTTCTTCAATCTGAAAAAAACGCAGGCGCAAACGCAAGAAACTCGACAGTGTGGCTTAGCCCTAAATCTGTGAAATGGTAATGCTTATTCCTGTCCTGTGACTAAGGCACAGACGGTTCCATGAATGTAAAGGGGAAACTGTGTTCATTTTAATTATTCCATTTTATATCATTATTTAACTTTTTTTTTTTTTGCTCCATAAAATTGTATTTTTTTTTTAATCTTCTGATGTTAAACCTCCAGACTAATGAACACTGCAGGCTAAAACACATTTATTATTTATAGTCTTATAGCCAAGAAAAGGCCGCTTATAATGAGGTTTAATTTGCCTTTCTAATTGTTTCCTATGCAAACATCAACCTGTGTTAAATGAGTAGGATCTTTTACTACAGGAAGTGTTGCAATACTCACACTTTGCGCAGGCATATTCACTGTGCTTAGAGAGTAGCCATCCAATGAGATTAATTCGCTTAGTATTCATTGTATGTTAGAAGAAGTGACTGGACTGTCTGCAATAGGGAAAGATCCTTTTAAATTATTGCACCTTTATTTAAAGGGCATGTCCACCCCCTTTTTTTTACACTTTTTCTGTAGTGTAGAGCTCCCTCCCCCAACCCCAAACGCCATAGTTATTTTAAGGAAAACTCCCGTTACTTACACAGCCTCTCTCCTCTGATGTTCAGTACCGGCCCTCTGCTTGCATGAAACTGCAAGCATGGGGCCAGACCGGCAGCCAAGTCCGTGATTGGCTGAGAGGCAGCCAATCACGGACGCGGCTTCCGGCTGTTCTGAACGTCGGGGGAAAGAGGCAATGTAAGTATAGATTGCGGGAGTTTTCCTTCAAATAATTATAGCAGTTGGGGTTGGGTTTTACACTAGGGGAGGGAGAGAGAGCCATGAGGGAGAGGGAGGGCTGCAGTGAGCATGTGCAAATTCTCCCGGAGGAGAGACAGGAGGCAGTGTCCCTATATCGACTTGGCCAGGCTCCTGGTGGTCAGTTTTTGCAAATTTGGACACACATTACAGGAGAACCATTTGGAGCAGGGATGTAAGGTAAGGATTTTTATACAGTGGGGCCAGTAGGGGGTTAAATTATAGTTTTGGGAGTGGACATGCCCTTTAAGGGGCTCCCATTGGTTGGGACTAGACTGGAGATAGGAAGTGTACCCAGGGCATGAGGTACAGGTTCAGGTCCTCTTCTTGGCTCATCTTGGAGGAGGGGTGGATTATATTTAAACTAAATATTTGAACACATACCTGCAATGTTCTACCACAGCTGTGTCATCTTGTTTAAATTTGCAAGACGGGCAGCCCTCTTTAAAACATAAATTTATTGATTCCCTTTTAAAAATATAATGCATTTTCTGCCACAACACATGGCTCTCTTTTTCATTCAGATATACATAGCAAGCTTGACAAAGGATCAAGGTGATCGGAAACGTTGCTATGTATATCTGAGAGCCATGTGTTGTGGCAGAAAATGAATTATATTTTTAAAAGTAAATCAATAAATTTATGTTTTAAAGAGGGCTGCTCGTCTTGCAAATTTTGGATAATGTACAGCAGGTGGATGTGCTGAGCTTAAACCAATTAAACCCCGTGGAGACGTGTGTTGGTAATTTTGGACTTGTCATCTTATTGTTCTTCTGTAGAGAAAAATAATTTTCTCCTCCATAACCCAATGGCATTTCTCCGCTTCCAATCAAAACTGAGCAGTTTCCTCCATCTTTACTCTTCAGAGCATTCCTTGTTTCTTGGTCATGGGAAAGGTCCAGCAATTAGAAAAGTTAACACAACAGGCAAAGTGTAGAGATTGAGATACAGACCTGGGGGAGAATTGAGAGGGTTGGGTATCCCTACACTGTATCTACACTACCGATCCCAAATTCTTCATTGGTTGGGGCTCACCGTGTCCTATGGAATAAATCGTTTAGGACACCCAAAAGGTTAATTCTCTTTTTATTGTATTTTTAAAGGGCACAATAACCAATGCAACGTTAAAAAGAAATACAGCGCAGCTCTTAAATTCAATCCCGTTTTTTTTTTCTAAAGATACCAATTTCTGCAAATTTGTCTCCAAGGGAATTTAAGATGAATGCTGGTATCCTCAAGCTGTACACTAGTTGCCATGGCAGTAGTTGATGAGAGAATAAAGCAGAAGTAAAAACTGTAAATAAAGAAATACAATCCTTATTAATGCGAGATGGAAGAATAGAATAAACCCCACAAATAGAAGCGCTTTCCATTACAGTACGGTTTATCTAAACATTCAATAAAATTGCCTTTGCTTCTATAATGTTGGTTAAGTGCTGGTCATTTATAAAACCCCAAGAGCAAATGTTGATGGAATGAAACATTTAGATGTAGGGATTTATTTTTCTTTGATTCATTACAACATGAGGAGGCTCCATCAATTGGCTTGTTTCTTATCCACATTGATTTCATGTGTTTTGGGTCGGATGAATGAAGACTTTGAGTAGGCAGCAGACAATATTATTGTAGGTGGAGAACCCTATTCTAGACCCAGGCCGCTTCTAGATTTTTTGGCAACTGAGACAAACTTTTTAATACTACCCCCTATGGTCGTAGCTTTTTAAGATGGGAGCGTGGTGGGCTAAATAGTGAACTGGAGGGCTCAACTCTCCAGCCCTCCAGTTCAGCAGACACTATTAGGTCAGCTCTCTAGTTCAGCAAACAAACAAGGTTGGAAGGAGACTCCACGCAGTAATGTACTGCAAACAAATTTTTATTTCAGTGCTCTCAGCAACATGCTTTAGATCTTACATGGATCCTTTTTTAAGCTTGAACAAAGCATGTTGCTGAGACCACTGAAATAAAAATTTATTTGCAGTACATTACTGTGTGGAGTCTCCTTCCAACCTTGTTTGTTTGCTGAAATTGCTGCTGGGACCAGGGCAGAGTGAATTGGAGATTCTTAAAGGCATGCCATAGGTGTGGGACATGCTAAATCAAAGATTATAGCCCTCCAGTTCAACAGACACTGTTAGGTCAGCTCTCCAGTTCACTAGCCACTGTTGGGTTTCTGCATGCTACATTCAAGGGTTATGGTCAATTTGAGGGTTACCGAATGTAACACTTGAGATTTACAGAACAATACATTCAAAGTATATCTGTTGTATTCAATTAGATCAACTGGACTTGAAATGTAGTTCTTGAAGACGTTTCGCTAGTCATCCGACTGCCTTTCTCAATTCAGAATGACTTGTACAAGAATCTGTGGCAATTATGTACCCTGGAAAATCCCAATTAGCGTATCACAGCCAGGTGTTAAGGGTGTGATTAGATAGTGGCTAAGAGGTGTTATAGGAACGCCCAGAGTAAGGTGTTAAAACAGCATTGTACATGGCAGACAGTTGGTGTCGAACCCCCCCACCTCTATTTAGGCTTGGTTTCTTTATTTTCACATAAATGGCCTCCTTAACACCTCTCTTGAACCAGTCACGTTCCTTCGCCAGTATGTTAACATTACAATCTTCAAAGGTATGTCCTTTATCCTTAAGATGCAGATAAACGGCTGAGTCCTGACCCGAGGAATTGGCTCTTCTGTGCTGGGCCATACGTTGATGCAGTTGCTGTTTGGTCTCCCCCACATACAAATCAGAGCATTCTTCACTGCACTGCACTGCATATATGATGTCGCTTTTCTTGTGTTTTGGTATTGGGTCTTTCAGATGTACCAATTGCTGCCTCAGTGTGTTGTTCGGTTTAAAGCAGACAGGGATACGATGTTTTTTGAAAATTCTTTTTAATTTCTCGGAGACCCCTGCTACATATGGGATGACCATGTTCTTCCTCCTGTCTTGCTTTTCCCCTTCACTGTTGGTATTCGTGTTCTTTTCTTTCCTTCTACTTCTTTTGACAAAGGCCCAGTCTGGATATCCACAAGTTTTAAGGGCTCCTCTGAGATGTTTCATTTCTTTAGCCTTCGCCTCTGTGCTAGTGGGGATGTTCTCGGCTCTGTGTTGCAGGGTTCTGATGACCCCCAGCTTGTGATCTAAAGGGTGGTGGGAGTCAAACATCAAATACTGATCTGTGTGTGTTGGTTTTCTGTAAACCTCTACTTCCAGTTTACCATTTTCCTTAACTTCTACCAAGCAGTCCAAGAAAGCCAGTTTGTTGTTTTGTACCTCTTCCCTTGTGAATTTAATGTTTTGGTCCACCGCATTAATGTGTTCTGTGAAAGCTTGTACTTCCTTCTGGTGGATTTTAACCCAGGTGTCATCAACATATCTGAACCAGTGGCTGGGTGCTATGCCCTTAAAGGTATTAAGCGCCTGTGTTTCTACCTCCTCCATGTAAAGGTTGGCCACAATAGGTGAAACTGGAGATCCCATAGCACATCCATGTTTTTGCTTATAGAACTTATCCCTGTAATTGAAATAGGTGGTATTCAGGCACAAGTCCAACAAGGAACACACCTGTTCTGGGTTGAGATCAGTTCTGCTGGTAACAGCCTCCTTGGTTGGTATACAAGTGAAGAGAGATGTCACATCATAGGACACCATAGTTTCTTCTACACCGAGTACTATATCTTCAATCTTGTTGGTGAAATCCTGAGAGTTCTGGATGTGATGCTTAGAACTTCCCACCAAAGGTCCTAAGATGTTAGCTAGATATTTTGCCACCTTGTATGTTACCGAGTTGATGCTGCTGACTATAGGTCTTAGTGGGGCCCCTTCCTTAACAGATATACCATGACCTGGATGAATGAGAACCTTCACAAGCAATACATTCAAAGGTTACCGAAATAGAACAATGTATTCGATAGTTACCAAAATCGTCTGCTACATTCGAGGGTTAACGAAATCGGCCACTACAATTGAGGATTACCGTAATTGACCACTACATTTAAAGGTTACCAAATGATACATTCGAGGATTACCGAAATTTACTGCTACATTCGAGGGTTACCGAAAGATACATTTGAGCTTTACCGAAATCAAAGGTTACATTCAAAGGTTACCGAATTCAAAGGATACAGTCAAAGGATACCAAAATCGAAGGATACATTTGAGGGTTATCTAATTTGAAGGTTACAGTCTTGGGTTACCAATTTGAGAATTCGATAACTATACAATTTTACAATAATTTTTGAAAATAAGTAAAAGTTTGGAAAACCCAAACTAGTTCGGATAGAGTTTGGATTGTTCGAGTTCATCTAAACTCATAAAGTTCGTCCCAAACTCAGTTTTGGGTCCACTAGTAGGCAGACGCAGGTTTTACAGATTACAGCTACTGTAGGCTTAGTGACAATCCCCTCCAAATCTTAACAGACTCCTCCTTCCATCTGACATGACTTTTCTGAGAACTCCAACATGCTCAGCAATCACTATGAGACACTATTGGAAGAGGGAATTTCCCACCATGCAATTCACACAAACCAACTGTCAACTTAAAACCTTTCTCTTTTCCCTTTCCCAGTTCTAGGTGTCCGTTATACTAGTACAATATCTGTGTGTAGTATTGCTGTGACATGATGCATTCGCTTTAATAAAAATATTCTAAAATGATTTTCGCTTCAGTAAAGTTGCAGCAAGAAAATCACCGGTGTGAGTAAAATTGAAATATGACGACCTAATGTGTGAAAGAAGGGCTAATTAATCATTTGCTCTCTAATAAAAAGTAGTAAAGGACGTTAGTGTTCATAGGGGGTGTCCAGATAATAAAGATTTGGGGAAATCTATCAGATAACACGCAATGTGTGCGCTTACAAACATTCAATGTGTTTTCTTTTATGCCAGTGTATTATTTTCAGTATTTACGGAGGAATATCTGTGTGTCTGCTATGTTCATGTGTAATATAGCTAATACTGCGCACCCCATATAAAAGCATTTTCACTCTGACAGATGCACATCTTCCTGTTGACCAGGTCCCAGACAAAGGAAAGGGGTGTGGCTGGAATGGACTGGCTAACTCAAGTATGTATGTATGTATAGTTTATTTATAAAGCGCCACTTGGGGATGCAGAGCTGTACAGTAATAAATACAAATCATACAGGAGGGATAAATATAGTCCGAGCTTTGTCACAAGAGGAAGGCAGGTCCCTGCCCGTAGAGCTTACAATCTAGTTATAATACTTAAGTATAAGTATTATAGTCAGTAAATTTAATTTGAGTCCACTATCCATAGGCAGGACACCATTGTTGACTTTTTTTACATCATTGCAGCCAGGAGAAGGACACAACCAACATTTATTATATTAACTAAAAGCCAAGGTGACCATTAATCCCTGATGTGCTTACACTTACAATAACCAGCCTTCCCATCCAATATGGAGTCTAATGCTGATGGGTACAGATGAAGTTCTGTTTAGTTCTGTCAGACGTTCTGCTTCAACATATTGAAATTCCGAAAATCTGATTCGAACCAAATTGTAGAATTTTTTTTAAATTGCAAATTTTCTGGCTTTCGACTGGAATTTTTGTATTTTTGCCCACGATAACTGAATTTTTCAACCGCGGTTTTTAAAAATGTTCCGGAAAAGTTTTGGAATTCCAAAAAATCTGTCGATTTTCGCAAACCAGCGCCCCCACCCCTAAACCAGATTAGATTCATATATTCCGACGTGTATTCAGCATTTATAGGCCAATAGATATTTTAACCAATAGAAAAGTCTTTGTATGTGAGGACATAACATTACAGAGAGCATCTTCTAACTTCAGAAACATTACCACTTCACAAAATATCGATCCCCACAGAAATTACAGGTTCATTACAAACATTTAAACATACATGGCATTTATAAAATCATGACGTGATCTGTTATTGCAGGGTCTTAAAGGGAAAGTTCAGTGGAAAATAACATTATTTTTAAAAATCTTAGTTTATATTATACATACCTAGTTATTCTACACATTCTCTTCCATTTTGAAAAATCAGTTGAATTTATACCTCTTACTATTTCCTGATGTTAACATTACATTAGTGAGCTGACATTTCAGGTTCTGTAACGGTCCTTCTTCTTCCCAGGATGCACCACTACCTTGGAATGTTCCTAACAGTAATTTCTACTGATTGGCTGTTGGATGGGTCAAAGATGCTCAGATCTCTACTGAGCAACTGAATTAACCCAGGGACTGGGTCAAGGGCAGGACCATAACGGTCTCTATTAGGGGTCCTGCAAACAGGAAGTCAGTATTTCGGTTGCATTTATTTATATACAGACAAAATGCTGAATGGGCAGGTTAAGGTCATTAGTATGGAAAAATACTGCTCTTTTCTCTTAAAAGTATATGTATTTGCACTGAACTTCCCCTTTAAGTCTCCTAATAATTCATTGACATTAGCCTGTCTTCAAGAGTCCCCCAAAACAGAAATGCCGATTGGCACATGAGTTTTATCAACACGGAAGACAACAGGCTTACACATCTGTGATCATCTAAAAGAAAGGCCTATGGGGATAAATGACTTGATCGGTGCAGTTTAGACGATGATAGGCGGATACTTGGGGTCTCTAATGTCACCTATGATAATGCTGGGATAAGTGTAAGGTATTGTAACAATTGGTATCTTATTAATGGTAAACCATTAAGGCCTAATGATAAAGGCTAGTAGTATCAAATAATAAAACTACAAGTTACATTTCTTCTCTGGGCACAACCCGTGACAGGACATAACACGGGAGGGGGGGCCTGGAGATTTATCTAGAGACAAACAGTACATCTAGGAAAGGTCCCAAGGGATACATTTTAGGACGATCAAATTTGAGGTAAACCGCAAGGGCACAAACAGGACACATCTGGCCATTGGCATTGAAGTCCATTGGATAATTATAGAATTGTGATGTCATGTTGTCTATATAAGTAGGTCACAGCCTATTGTAGGAAGGGCTTGTTACATGATATCTTTGTGTGTCACTTGTCTTCGCACTTGTGCTTTTTACTGATAAAGATATTTTATCCGCTCAATTTGACCTCTGATATTCCAGGGTGTATAAAAACTAAGGGTTCCGCCTTTTAGTGTGGTTCCCTTTGCACAATAAGCAGCAAATTAGGTGAATGATTTGCAAAGGTGGTTTCCTGCCAATTGTGCCAACTTTAACAGCACATCCCTGCATCCCCATTGCTCAACAAAATGGCGCGCGGTCCTTCCGAAAGCATTTATATGTAATATTTTTATATTCACTAACCTGCTTTTTCATCCCAATGTTTCAGAATAGAGCATGCACCATATCATATCATTTTGAACTCTGTATAACTTACCCATCGCATTAAAGTCTATTTTCCCTACAGTCTAGAAGTTTCCTGGTTCATACACTACATTAATATATCAAGTCAGCATCTTTCTTTCTTACTGGGTCACCTTTCTTACTGTTTCCTTTTCATTTCTTTCTTTTTTTGGATCTTCGTCATGTTCATATCTAGCAAATGAAATAACCCCCCACTGCAATCTTTCCTGGCACACAGAAGAAATACGGTAAATGATATTTTGATGGTAATCTTCAGCACGGAATCTGACACATTTGCCTCCGTCCTATAGATGTTTGCAGAATTCATCCATTAACCTAATATTTCTCATTTTGCCAATATCATGACAGTACATTTCCTGTGCTCTGTATTGCCGCTAAGGCTGAGGCCACATGAACGTCATTTAGCAATGTGCTTCTGTGTGCGCGCTGCGACTTTGGGCAATAGTCCCAAATTAGAATGGGGATTGCATGTAAATCACGTTCCAAACGCGATTTCAATCCGATCTCGCTTTACTAGTGTGGCCAATTGATGTTGTTGCAATAGTGTGCTGCCGTGCGTTTTTGCACTCCGGTTGCGCACCTTTGCGTGATCGCACTTGTGTGCCTGTCTTACGGAACGCTCGTGGGCGTTATAGGGTGGCCGTGTGGCCACAGCCTAAAGGTGCCCATACATCTATAAGATTTTACTTACCCGACCGAGCGCTCACGCGATGTTCCTTCGATCCTGCCGGAACCGCTTCTCCCGATCTTACATTCGACCGACATGCGATCGCAAAATGAATGGGATTTTGCAATCGCATGTCGGCCGAATGTAAAATCGGGAGAAGCGGTTCCGGCAGGATCGAAGGAACATCGGGTGAGCGCTCGGTCGAGTAAGTAAAATCTTATAGGTGTATGGGCACCTCCTTTAGTCTTGATGTTACTTTCATGTTTGCAATGCTTTTTGTTCAGGGTAAAAATATTTCTTTAAAAGCTACAGCACTTTAGCAACAAATAGACTCCTGTGTCAAGGTTCCTTCCAATATTTTCACATTGCAGCAGGAAATATATAATCAAGTATATCATGTATTTCCTAAAGGACGAATCACTTGGGTACACTTGTCCTTGCAAAATGAAAACAGGAAACAATAAGGCTAAATGATATTTCTACCCCCAGTGATATATAAAACAATGGCCCAAGATTGTCTTATTTAAATTGGTCTGAAGATGAATAATGTAACTATGTTTGAGGCTGGACGTGTTAACACAGCTTTTCTCTCTTACTGCTTTTATTCTCTCTAAATATAGAGACACTGTGGAAGCCCAGCAGCATTTTTTCCACTCCTCCTTTTATTAGCTCCTTATATCGTCACTATCATTAATTATTGCCCAGTATTTGCTCAGTTTTTCCACATTGCTTTCAAGTCTTTTCACATATTGACTGTTTTGTGGGATTTCTTTGGAAATAGAGGGTTTTTACTTTGCTATATTATGATGATTATGTAACTATATACATACAAATGAAATTAAAGGGCATTGTGGGCAAACATGTACATACCAGCTACTGTGGGCAAACTTGTATACCAGTCACTGTGGGCAAACAAGTATACCAGTCACTGTGGGCAAACAAGTATACTAGTCACTGTGGGCAAACATGTACATACCAGCTACTGTGGGCAAACTTGTATACCAGTCACTGTGGGCAAACTTGTATACCGGTCACTGTGCCCAAACTTATATGTACCAGCTACTGTTGCAATCTAGTATGTGCCAGTCACTGTGGGCAAACTTGTATACTAGCCACTGTGGGCAAACTTGTATGTACCAGCTACTGTTGCAATCTAGTATGTGCCAGTCACTGTGGGCAAACTTGTATACTAGTCACTGTGGGCAAACTTGTATGTGCCAGCTACTGTTGCAATCTAGTATGTGCCAGTCACTGTGGGCAAACTTGTATACTAGTCACTGTGGGCAAACTTGTATGCACCAATCTTTTTTCGGGGGGGGGGGGCACTCTGGCACATGTGTTACCACCCACCAGCCCACCAGCCACTGTTAAGTCAGCCATCCAGGATACCAGCCACTGTCAAGTCAGCCCTTCAGTTCACCAGCCACCGTCAAGTCAGCCCTCCTGTTCACCAGCCACTGTCAAGTCACCCACCCAGTTCACCAGCCAGTGTTGACTTAACAGTGGCTGGTGAACTGGAGGGCTGGCCTAACAGCGTCTGCTGAAGTGGAGGGCTGACCTTATAGTGTCTGCTGAACTAACAGTGTCTGCTGGGCTGATGTTAGGCGAGCCATCCAGTTCAGCAGTCAATGTCAATTCACCCTCCAGTTCAGCAGATAGTGTAAGGTGAGCCCTCCAGTCCAGCAGACACTGTTAAGTCAGCCCTCCAGTCCAGCAGACACTGTTAGGTCAGCCCTTCAGTACAACAGATACTGTTAGGTCTACTCTCCAGTTTAGCAGACACTGTTAGGCCATCCCTTCAGGAAGGTAAAGGGGTGATGTATGAAGTCAGGATAAGGTGCCAAAAGGTCTAAAAGCACCCCTGTGAATATCGTCGTAGGTGTCAATCAATTTGAAATCAGTGCAGCCCTGCTCACTATACAGGGAATTTCAATAAAAGTTCTTTTTGTTAAAAATGGTGCCCCAAATAATCAGGTCGAATGTAACATTTGAAAGCTAGCATCTGATTGGTTGGGTCAAAATTAGAACCATTTTTAACGATAAGAATTTTTTTTGAATAACCCTGTGAATTTTTTTAGAGGCATCCTAAAATATCAGGTGATATTTTTAAAGGACAAGTACACTGTTAAAATGTACATGGCAGTAAGACAGATCTGCTGCTTTCACAAAATTAATTTTGTCAGCATAAAAAAATTGCCATGTACATTTTAATCCCATTTGCAATCTCAAATGGGATATAGCTTCACATTTTTCACTGGATCAAACCTTAAAATCATAGCCGTCTATATGGGTAGGGTGGAGAGGATCAAACATAATGGGTTTACTGTCTTTACTCTTTAATTCACTTTGGCAACAAAGTAATATTCATCCATCCAGGTCATGGTATATCTGTAATATTCATCCATCCAGGTCATAGTATATCTGTAATATTCATTCATCCAGGTCATGGTATATCTGTAATATTCATCCATCCAGGTCATGGTATATCTGTTGTATTCATTCATTCAGGTCATAGTATATCTGTTGTATTCAATTAGATCAACTGGACTTGAAGTTTAGTTCTTGAAGACGTTTCGCTAGTCATCTGACTGGCATTCTCAATTCAGAATGACTTGTACAAGAATCTGTGGCAATTATGTACCCTGCAAAATCCCAATTAAAAACCTGGCTGTGATATGCTAATTGGGATTTTCCAGGGTACATAATTGACACAGATTCTTGTACAAGTCATTCTGAATTGAGAAAGCCAGTCAGATGACTAGCGAAACGTCTTCAAGAACTAAACTTTAAGTCTAGTTGATCTAATTGAATACAACAGATACTAGGTACACACACTGCCAATACCATCGGATCCGATCGATCTTTCTGAACGGGTGCATGGCTGTCGAATATTCCAGTCGGCCTCACGGTCGTTCGGGAGTGAACAAAAATTTCCCTCTGCCGCAGTAGTCTCCCTATAGGGGAACGTTCTCCCTATGCTGTGTATAGGGAGAATGCTCGGAACTGTGTGTACCCTGATCTTTGATAGAGATAGAGATGTGTCATCTCTCAAAGGTCTGCCATGTGTGCACCCAGCTTAAAGCTAAATGGACCTTTATTACAGATTCAATCACTTTAATTAAATCTGCCAAAAATCTCTTTGCCCATTCACTAGATTCGGATCAATTTCAGGCAGTTTAACTATGGCCACTTACTGTACCTTGTATTACTTTGTTAGGATGCCCCGATTGATTTTTGTTGATATCTGATCAGAAATCATTTGGCTTATGTGACAGCTGATCGTACAAATGATCAGGGAATCATCAGTCATTGTACTATGGGCCATACATCGCTATGTTTATGGCTACATTAAAGGACAATTATACAAGAAATACAACCTCAGCTAGTATTAAAGGGGAAGTTCAGTGCAAATACATATGCTTTATAGAAAAAAGAGCAGTATTTTTCCATCCCAATGACCTTACTCTGCCAATTCAGCATTTTGTCTGTGTATAAATAAATGCAGCCGAAATAAGACTTCCTGTTTGCAGGACCCCTAGTAGAGACTGTTATGGTCTTGCCCTTGACCCAGCGCCTGGGTTGATTCAGTTGCTCAGTAGAGATCTGAGCATGTTTGACCCATCCAACAGCCAATCAGTAGATATTACTGTTAGGAACATTCCAAGGAAGTGGTGCATCCTGGGAAGAAGAAGGACCATTGAAACCTGAAATGTCAGCTCACTAATGTCAACAGCAGGGAACAGCAAAGGGTATAAATTCAACTGATTTTTCATAATGTGAGACAATATGTAGAATAACTAAGAAGGCATTAAACAAACTAACAATTTAACAAATATTGATCATTTCCACTGAACTGTCCCTTTAAAATATAATTCATAATAAAGAAGTTCACTCTACTCATTCATTATTCTTCAGTCCTGTTGTCTCACAATTTGAGTGTGACCCTCTGATCGTCCCTGGTTCTGATATCATGATTTCCATAGGGCTGCAATAGGTCTGTTTCCTGGCATAGGGAGATAGAATCATGCTCAACTTCAATAGCTGATTGAATGACTAATGCGAGCACCCTCAGCTGATTTAAAGGGCACGTTCACCCCCAAACTAAAATTGAACCCCATACTGGCCCCACTGTGTAGTTTAAATTTTTTTTTACCTTACATCCCTGCTCTTTATGGTTCTTCTGCAGTGCTTGCCAAAAGGTTTCTGCCTCTAATCTAGCCTCCAGAAGGTAGTGTGACATGTGCAGGGGAGCCCTATACCCCCTACCTCTACCCCCTCCCTCCCACCCTCCGAATCCATCTCTGGCTGTCCTTCACCTAACATTAAACCATTTTTCTGTAGTGTAGGGCATCCCTGACCACCCCCAACAGTGTCAGACCTTCTCTCCCGCGGCCCTCTCCATTGACGGCAGCCACATCTATGATTGGCTGCCTCTCAGCCAATCAAAGAAGCGGCTGCCGGTCCAGCCCCTGCTTGCAAGTTCCAGCAAACAGGAACAAGGGTCTGTAAGTAGCGTTCTGAAGCTTTTTTTAACAATCTGACACAGCAGTTGGGGGTGAGCAGGGGTGCCCTACATTATATTAAAAATTGTCCTGCAGGGTGGAGATGCCCTTTAAGGATGTTTTTGTGTATAGTGGTCCTTTAGGCTGCAACCTTCTTTAATGCTCTGTGCCTTATATTGTTTAATGCTTGGCCTATTGAGTTTTTTCCCAGTATGTACTTAACGTATTAATCCCCCACCGATTTAGCGTCTGCTTCATGCCCTCTGCATCTTCTGTTTATCCGATTTTGCATAATTCAAGATTACATTTCTTTTGATTCTCAGCAGTTACATCCCCAACTCCATATGGCAGAAGGAATGCGAGTTTCCCTTTAAGATCCATATCCTTTACGAAAAAGAAGACAAGTCACAGTAGATCCCTATTATCCATCTCTTTCCTTCTCATCTTGAAACCGTGCCAGCCAGATAAAATAAATCCCAGGCCATTGTCAGGTTTCGTGGTGTTAGGGGAATGTGTACAGAAATAGAAGCATCAACAGCTGCTACGTACGGTTCAATGTTACTTGCCTTTCCTGCTTATTTAATGACTAGAGTTTGGTGAGGTCCTGATCAACCAGAACGTCATTGGGCAAATCATCAACCTGTGTGTGCCAGGCCTAACACGTAATTGGATTGTTTATTTATGTAAAATTGCATGGAATAACAACCTGAATAAAAATAGTCCAACTTCAAGTTATGCATGGTGTGATAGGGCCAGGGTCGGACAGTCCAGCTGGAGGTACCTGGTAAATACCCAGTGGGTCCCATTGCTGGTCCCCCTGTTTCTACCACAGGCTTCAGAGAATGACTTTTTTTTACAGTAGTTTGTCATATTTCAGGGACCTGATTTCCTACAGTTTTGTTCTATGCTTTTACATGGTTTGAATAGTAAGTATAACACATATATAATAAGCATGATGCAGGGCTGGTCAGTAATTCCTTAATAATGTAGTTTGTATTGACCCCACTCACCCCTGGGTTCTTATACTGAGTTGTCAAAGTTTGTCTCATCTACCCACCCCCTCCTGCTGTCTTGGACTTTTCCAATGGAAAGACATGTACCTTGCAGAGGAGCAAGTGGTTTGGTCCTCACCCTGGGTATCAGAGGAAGGGGGAGGTTGGGGGGTAAACTGGTACTTAACCTTATAGCGGATAGATTTCAAACATATTCAGTTTCTGATACAATTATACCATGGAATGACATATACCGGAAGACCAATGTTTTACTCAAGCCAAAGGGAAATATTTAGCTGCATGACGCTTGAGGCCTGAATTAAAAGGGACAAATGAGTATATTGCCCTGGAGCCCCCACCATCTAAGGGGTCTTTTTATATCCTCTTATGGTCCCTTTCAAAATTTTCTGTGGACACCCCTACTCATGTAACCTGTACAGCAGTGGAGGAGCTGATAATTTAGGACGGGTCTAGAACGGGACTTGGGGTTTTCATGGAGGGACTGGGCTAAACCATTGTATGGAGGAAGGGTAGATTGGCCTACATTTATGTATGTCAGTGTGGTGAGAGACCCCCCCCCCCCACCAAGTTTTTAGCCCTTGGGCCCCCACCAACCTTTCTCCCATCCTGTCCAGGTTAAGTAGGTCAACTGTGAATTATACATAACAAATAATATGGCTTCTAAATGAGAGGTCACCAAATGTTCCATTCCAATAAAAATGCAAAAGGCTACAGGCTCTTAGGTCATGGAACTTTAGGGACACTCCTTATATTATAAATTAGGGGGGTTATTATTTCCTGTAAGTTTATATGGGACATATGACAGTGATGGCATAGCTAAGCACTGTTTATAAGTATACATTGCATAGGATATTTATGTGTCTGGTGCATCATAGAAGGATTCAATGCCAGTCAAGTTGCTTTGGAGGAATTGGAAGTGCACGCAAAACACGTCAGGCCACGGTTCTTCCCCATGTGTACCAAAATTGCTTATAATGTTTGAATAAACGTTGAATACATTTTTTTACCCCTGCTGCGGTAATATTGTCTCCTTTCTGGCTGGAGACAGCCCTACTGTTCATTGCTTTTCCCCAAGGAAGAACATGTAGCCATTACATATATATAGCCCCAGTAGATAACAAATGCAAAATCTGGTTTTGCATTTTACTACATTGCTTTTATTAAACAACAGAAATTCCTCTACAGCCAAAGGTAAACTATTTCATGGATATTCGTTATAATGTAGATTGACTTGAAATTGCCCTGTCCATTTACTCCTAATTTGCTTCATTTATAAATATTTTTTTGAAAATGAACTCCTAAGAATATTTCCATTAAATTTTCATTATTGCTTCATTATAATATCATTAGTATGTGGCCTTTATAACATACTCTCAAAACATTAGCTCAGATTGTAATACAAGTAAATGATCAGCCTTTTAAGATTGGTGAAGTTATAATCATAATGATCAACAAATTTAGGTTTAAAGGTTTAGTGTATGTGTGTGTCTATATATATATATATATATGCCTGGGTGCTACTGTATCCATGTAGAGACAGTCTGTAGAAATATGCAGAGCACTCCAGGGCTTTTTTTTCAGGGTTGGCCAAAACACATAGGTAGTATGGACCTACTTCTGTTACAATAAAAACTTGTTTTAAGAGCCCTTGAGTGCTCTTCATATTTCTCTGGACTATATTTATATATCCCTTATCCCTTATATTATATAAATTTATATCTTCATTTGAGATTGCATTGAGTTTTTTGGAGCTACCAATGTGGTGGTGGTGGTGGGGAGGGGGGTATATGATATTACATATAGGAAAGTTGTATATGTATGTGTGTACTATCTCACTATTACCATTTAAATGACCATCAGTAAATGTATATAAAGAATAGCACTGACTTATATTAGGTACAACACAAATTATACAAAATACATAAACTTACTTACATTCCTATTTCAATATGGGATAGTCAAAATGGGAGGTTAAACAACACCCCTGGGTCTGCTCCATGTGAATACTGAAAGGAAGTGGTAATGTCAGTATAGCATCCAATGATGTGGCAGTCTTAGCCAATCCCAAAAAAGTTTCTGTCTGCTACACAGGATGTGATGTGTATTGTAATTGACATATACACCAAGGCTCCTTATATACCACCTACAGCCTGCAGGTGGTGTCAATGAGTAATAAAAGACAAGACATCCCTGCTCTCAATGGCTAGGAGGAAAGAAAGTGAAAGTAGATTGTGGTGTGTGCTTTGGAGTGATATTGACTGCAACACAAGATCCTATGTATAAGACCCGGTGTATAAGACCCTGTGTATAAGATCCTGTTACCACCTGTTGGTAACAGATAAGTGTACACCAACTTACAAGGACACACAATATACAGGCCTGGTCAATATAGAAAGTGGTGCACTATAGGCAGGGACATCCCTGATTACTGCACATGTTATATGGGGTACCTGTTTATGTTTTGTTATTAAAGGGGAACTGTGGTCCAAAAATGACTTATATTTTCATTGTTTATTTCAATTTCAATTTTTGTGTGTGATATGGCAGCAGCATCACCAGGTCCCCTGCACTTCCTGCTTCCCGCTCTGAAACCATGTCAGCCAATCCCCTTTGCAGCCCCACTGGTCCCTCCCACTCATGGACCCCATGGTCCCTCCAGTTGCAGGCCCCCCTTGACCCATTCTCTTACAGCCCTGCCCACTCGTTGGTCCAAAGGCTCCGCCCCCTACAAAAAACTCTGTGGAAACAGCCTTTTCAGGCAGCGTGAGAACATAGTGAGGAAAGAAGGGCTGTAGATTCCCTTACCTACTCTGTCAGGACTTCACACAGCAGAGAGGAGGAGGGACTTCCTGTCTCCCTCACACACTGAGGGAGTCTGAGGCTGTGCTCGCCGGCGGCACTATGCAGGAGAAGCCTTAGGAATGTCACATGTCAGCCTCCCACCCATTAACTTTCTGGTCAGTCATTTCTGTATATCTTGGGCTGTGGAGCACGTAGAGAGGTGGTTGATGGCTTGTTTTAAAGGTAGACCACAGTTCCCCTTTGCATCATTGCAATACTTACTGTTAAATGTAATTAAAACTGGTTTATATTGTTTAAAGAAAGTAAGTGCACTGTCTGCTTTGTGCCAGACCACCAGAGTAACCCACTGTGTGCCATGCTACCCATAATCCTTACATAAAGCAGTGATCTGGTACAAATTGGTGGATCGGTGCTGGTAATACCATTTATTCTCCCAGTTTTCTCTGTATTAAGCTATGGAGGCTGCTACTGATAGTATTGATTGAAATCCTCCTGTCCTTGTACCTGCAGATGAAATTCCCCAATTAGACTCTGTAGCTCTACCAGGCCCAATTGCCAAACCTATTTTAAAACCTGATCCATTTGATGGGGTAACTAGGGAGTGGACTGATTGGCTAGAACAATTTGAATTGGCAGCCACTATTAATGGTTGGGATGAAGGTGCTCACTTGCAAGTCCTTAGCCTTTTGCTTGGGACGGAGGCCTCTAGTACACACATAGAAAAGATAATCAATGCACATTCCTAAGCCCCATACAATATCATATTATCTGCACACTGGCATACTTTATAAACAAAGGGGTTTTAGTATACATTACTGTGATCACATGAATGAAAAGCCTTCCAACCACGTCAAGGTAACCCCAGTCTGGAAGGTCCTAACTTCTAACCTTTTTTACTTCAATTACCATTAGCAAACTTTTGCATTTCTCATAGTTGTGCACTGGATCCATATAGCAGGCTTTCTCACAGCCCTTTGGCTTTTTAAAATGAGGGAAGAGGCCATCCATCCAGTGCTTTATATTAAAGGCATAGGACCTCCCATTAAAGGGGAATGTTGGGGGTGCTATTACCACATAGAAGCTTGACCATGCTTCATAATAAATACATAAAATACAAGGATTGTGGAAGCACTCCAATTAAGCTAATTTACAACTACATTCATCAGAAGTGCTACTGATCTGGTCAAACATTTATACAAACATAGAAAAGATATTCAATGCACCGCTGTATATTGTATATCTGTATATTGTATAAAATATTCATTCAACCAGGACTTATTTTTACTGTACAAAACCCTGAAATTGTATATTAGGGTGTATAAAGATTTTATATCATCTGTATCCACATATAGCTAAACATATACCCACATAATTCCCAGTGTGCACCAATGGGCACACTTTTGATATATATATATATATATATATATATATATATATATATATATGTAAGTATACGGAGCACTCCTGGGGTCACACTTGTTGGATGAATGCGTCTCAGCCATGTTTGATGTGGCCTTCGCCTGGATCCTCACCCCAGTTTTCACAACACTTACCTTTCTCCCCAATGCTCCTGAGTCCAGATATTTTTGTGAGCTCTTTGTGAGCTTGTGCATTCTTTCAGCATCAAGGATACATTGTTAGAAGACTTATCATGGGGATCAATCTCTATCACCATAACATTTGCCAAGCTTGTCAAATTCCTCTTTGGCCTACCTGGTGTAGTTCTACAGTATCTGCAAAGTTGATGTTTGACTTTCTTTACTAATCTCATCTCATTACTGCCAGATTCTGTTTTTCCCGTTTACTGAAACAGCATCTGACTTTGTAAACAAAAAAACACGGTTTCTTTTTTGTTTACCGATAAAGCAATGGATCACGTCGTGAAACCAATTCCCCCATGATTCCTTCACTGCAGGTGGTTAAATGAGCTCCACGAGGGCGCTGGGTTGAAAGGGTAAGTCTGTATATTTTCCTACGAAAACAGCTTTAATCCAATAATCAGAATCTGCTGGTACCCAAAGGACACATGAGGCTTAATTAGCCCATTTATAGCAAAAAACAGCTTTTGCCATCAGATGCCGATTACTTTTCAACCTGAGACGCAGGAAGAAAACAGCCAGGAAAATGGGGATGAGCAGATTCTGTGATACTGCTTCGGTCTCCTGATCCAGGAACATGATGGACAGAGTCTACTCCTTGAAAGGGCAAGTTCTGTGCAAAAACTAGAGATGTCCGAAACTGCTAGGTTTCGTTCCGTTTTCGGGTTTCCGGATCTCGGGAAAATCCTGACGATTATCGAAGGTTTTTCGGAAAAAGTCTCAAGCGTTTGATAAAAATCGAAGAAACGCACCGAAGTCCCGAAATCCGAACGATCCATCCGGTTTCGGATGGAACATTCGGATTTCAGAATTGAGTGGTTCTGTGTTGGATCCGGGTCCCATCTTGAGCAAAAACAAAAAGAAAGCCTGGAGGCACAGGTTAATGCTAACACAGTGTTTTATTGACATGTTTCGAGCAAATACATATGGTTACATGAAAAAAAGAGAAGCATTTTCTTAATCTTTCCAGTGATGTCACTTTGTATTAATAAATGCTTCCAAAGTACTGATTTTATAGGACCCCCTAATAGTATCCATTGTGGTCTCAGTCCCTGGGTTCATAGGAGGTTTTAGAGGAGGATTACAGGTGCCCAGAACCGCCTTCCCCTTTCTGTTGGTTTATAGTTACCTGCTGTTTTTGCACCTAAAGGTCAGCAGTAAAGGTAAGGTCACACTATCAGGGTTATTCAATAAAAGTTCTTATCGTTAAAAACGCTAGATGGAATGGGAGAAATGGATAGATCCGGATGGTGGGAGGGGTGTGTGGAAAGGGCTCCACTGCGCATGTCACACTAATACAACCATAGCATTTAAAAGGGGGCATGGCTAATATGCTGGCACTTCACTCATGCTGCCCATGAAAAGCCTTTCAGGAACCCCTCCCTTGGCAACCCCACACTTGCCCCTGGGGTTGATTCAATTGCTCAGTAGAGATCTGAGCATGTGTGAACCATCCAACAGCCAATCAGTAGAAAAGAACTTTCCATGGAAGTGGTGCATTCTGGAAAGAAGAACCATTATTGAACTTGCAATGCACGCTAACTACTGACTAGAGCAAAGTATAGTAAAGGGTATGAAATCAATAGATCTTTCAGAAATGAAGACAATATGTAAAATAACTAGATATGTGTAATATAGATAGAATTGTTTAAAATGAATGCACTCCCTCACCCATTTGACATTAAAGGGGAACTGGCGTCTCCAAACAAGTTGATTTTAAATGAAAGGCCATGTTCCTACCTTTAAAATGAGCCATCAACCTGTTTACGTGCTGCACAGCCCAAGATATGAAGAAATCACTGATCAGAAAGTTAGGGGGTGGGAGTTTATGAATCTGTGTTCACAAATTAATTTCTCCTCTGATCTGCGGTTGGCACATGCTCAGTGCAGGAGAAAAAAGAAACCAGAAAGAGATTGAGTTACAGTGACTGAAGGAGTAGTGGGAGGGGCCACAGGGGGTTTAATGAGAACTGCAAGGGCAGGGGCCATGGGGGCCCACGAGGAGGAGAAAACACAGGGAAGAGGGACGCTCACATGGTGTCAGAGCAGGAAGCAGGAAGTGCAGAGGATCTGGTGATGCTGCTCCCATATCACACATAAAAATGTAAATATATATATATATATATATATATAATATATGTAAAAAAAAGAAATAATGAAAGTAAATTGCAAAAATACTCAGGAAAGCAATTCCAGTCAATTTACCTAAAGTCAGTTTTGGACCACAGTTACCCTTTAAGCTGTTCTATAGTTTGTTACCATCTCTGCCCTAGATCCCCCCCACCTGCAATCTGCTTCCCAGTCCCATTTCACGTAGGCCTTTCAGACTGTGTGCAGCAGCACGTGTTATCCATTCCTCTCGCAAGGTCCTGTGACTGTGGAATCTTGAATTACATTATGGCACGCTGATCAATCATCTGCCACTGAAGCGGTTCTGTCCAATTATAACAGTGAAAAATGTTACTCCATAATAAATTTGAAATGTATAGAGCATAATGTCTAGATTGCCTTGGAGGCATCTGCAGCTGTATGAATAAGTCACTCAGCGGTGACTGCAAAATAACATCCTGCTTTCAGGGATATAATTGATCCCTTGACTTTCACCGGTTGTTTAATGGTGGCCAGGACAAAGCAAAGGCCTCTGGGGGAACAAAGTTCTTCACATGGTCTTGCAAGGTTGAGGCAATTTATGTTTGTTTGTACTTCCTCTGAGAGTTCATCGCTGGCCCAACAAGAAAGAATGGAGTCCAGCGCATTCACTGCTATAAGTTAGCTGTAAATTGGATCTTTTTACATTAGGTAAGGTTACTCAACACTGATTTGCTGTTGACCATTGGATTGTTGTTAAATGATCATTTAATGGTGTTAAAAATTAAACTAGACACATAAGGCCCCAAAATCGAGAGGGAGGGGGCAGGACCGTGACATCACAGTGATGTCATGGTGGTTGTGCGGAGGTGGGGTTAAGGGTTGGCCGTGACTAGAGGCAGGGTTAGGAGCATAACTGGGCGGGAAATAGGCATTCTGGGGTTGTGGCTGCCAGGGCCGGCATTTGGACAGGATTTCGGCCCTGACTGCAGGACACGGGATTTTGTCCTTGCAGTCGAGACAATCGCGTCCAAATAGGGACACCTGACAACCCTGGATCTGATCTATCCCTTTTGCTACAGCTATCATAGAACTACTGGCTGACCTTTTTTTAACCTATTTCTAAACAATTTGGATAAATGATAAAACTAATTATAATTCACTAGCATAGCAACTCTGCATCCTTCTTTTCTCTTTCTGTTTCTCTTCTCTTGTCTCCTTTAGTCTTTCTCTCTTTTTTCGCATTGACTAGACAGGGATTACAATAAGCCACTTTGAAACTCCAGCAATTGCTCTTTGATGATAAACTGAATCACAGAAACCAGGAGGGGCTTTATCTTTACTATAAGTGTCCAATTGGAAGTGGCGGCTCCAATTAGTTGGAGAAAGGACCCTGTTTGCTATTGATCACAGCCAGGTCAATCATTGCACGGATTAACTTGTATTGATCCATTAACTACTTATATACAGCAACACTAAGCATTTCACAAATACACATATACAATAGAACATTAGCCTGGGAAAACACCCAAAGATTATGATTGTACAATCCTAATCTCCAAGGCAGTTTGGTGTGATTTACATTTTCCAGCATGATAAGGAACCAGGAAGGGGGCTCAAGGAGAGGACCATGGTGGAGATCAGGAGGAATAGACAAGGAGAGGACCACGGTGGAGATCAGGAGGAATAGACAAGGAGAGGACCATGGTGGAGATCAGGAGGAATAGACTAGGAGAGGACCACGCTGGAGATCAGGAGGAATAGACAAGGAGAGGACCACGGTGGAGATCAGGAGGAATAAACAAGGAGAGGACCATGCTGGAGATCAGGAGGAATATATAAGGAGAGGACCACGCTGGAGATCAGGAGGAATAGACAAGGAGAGGACCACGCTGGAGATCAGGAGGAATAGACAAGGAGAGGACCACGGTGGAGATCAAGAGAATAAACAAGGAGAGGACACGCGGAGATCAGGAGGAAATATAAGGAGAGGACCACGCTGGAGATCAGGAGGAATAGACAAGGAGAGACCACGCTGGAGATCAGGGGAATGACAAGGAGAGGACCACGTGGAGATCAGGAGGAATAACAAGGAGAGGACCACCTGGAGATCAGAGGAATAGATAAGGAGAGGACCACGTGGAGATCAGGAGGAATATATAAGAGAGGACCATGCTGGAGATCAGAAGGAATAGACAGAGGGACCACGCTGGAGATCAGGAGGAATATATAAGGAGAGGACCATGCTGGAGATCAGGAGGAATAGATAAGGAGAGGACAACGCTGGAGATCAGGAGGAATAGACAAGGTGAGGACAACGCTGGAGATCAGGAGGAATAGACAAGGAGAGGACCACGCTGGAGATCAGGAGGAATAGACAAGGAGAGGACCAAGGTGGAGGTCGGGAGGAATAGAGAGCTTCAGGGACCGCAGGGAGAAAGGTAAGTATAATGATCTCAGTGTTTATGATGGGGACATGAAGATAAGTAAAGATTTTAGTGAGGGCGGATGGACATTCCGTTTATAGGGCAAACGCTGGAGATCAGGAGGAATAGACAATGTGAGGACAATGCTGGAGATCAGGAGGAATAGACAAGGAGAGGACCACGCTGGAGATCAGGAGGAAAGACAAGGAGAGGACCAAGGTGGAGGTCGGAGGAATAGAGAGCTTCAGGGACCGCAGGGAGAAAGGTAGTATAATGTCTCAGTGTTTATGATGGGGACATGAAGATAAGTAAAGATTTTAGTGAGGGCGGATGGACATTCCGTTTATAGGCAAATCCAGCCCTCAATAAATATAAATATGTAGATATACCCCAAAACTGTAATAGTAAGAAAGCTGAAATATATAAGTCTAACCTGAAATGCTAACAATTTTGTTGCCCCTGTTTCTGGTTCTTTGAGTTAGCAACTATCAGTTATGATATGAACGTCGACATCACAGCCAATGACTGAATGCTAATCCCCTAGTTGCCTCCTCGGATCATGCTCAAGCTCAAAACCAGCTCACTAAATTTCTAAAGGGGCGTGAACTAATATGGCCGATAACACCCCTTACCCCAAGGCATCTAGGAGCATAGCAGGCATTAGGGATGGCCGGTTCGCGGACCCGCATCCGCCGCGGATTTATCCCGTTCGCGAACGGCTGTTTTTCCGGATTTTCCGCCTTCCGAACTTCCGATTCGCGGATTTTTCGATTTCGAAAAAACATGTATTTTCGAAAATATTCGAAATTACGAGGATTACTTGTATTTCGAAAATACATATTTTCAAAAATACTGGAAAATCGTAATTTCGAAAATTCCCGAAATACAGAGAAACTCGTAATTCGAAAATTCAAAAATACGAAAAATCTCGTATTTCAAGGGTATTTATTTAAAAAACGGGTCCGCGCGGATTTTCGTTTTCGAAAATTCGCGGATCCTCGAGCGGACCGGATTTTGCGAATTTCGAACATCTCTAGCAGGCATAAGCAAATGATGAAATGGGAGAATATATCCACATATTTTCAATGGGCCGTCGTCTTTATAAAAGATTATGAGTTTGTAGTTGTCCTTTAACTATATGGGCAAAATACTAAACAAAATTCCAAGTGATGAAACACGAAACATTTCCTCATATGAAGCACGTGTGTTCCGTCCATGAGAGCAGCAGATCTGTAGCACACTGAGAGAATCTATTAAAGATTTTCATCTCCTAGGGCTTGTGGCTTGATCACTCTCCTAGTACATGATGTTGGGCTTGTTATGAAATAGTTTGTACAATAGTTTTCATTTGTTTGCTTAGGGATGTTAAGTAACGTGGGAGAATAAAATGGCTGTATGTAGATACTCATTACTCTTTGCAGATTTGCAGACTGAATGTATGTGTGACTGAGTACTGAACGTGCTTCCTACTATTATCCTCCAATTTGTCCTTTAATAACAGTTTTCAGAACATTTACATTCTGATCGAGGACCACGCTGGAGATCAGGAGGAATAGACAAGGAGAGGACCACGCTGGAGATCAGGAGGAATAGACAAGGAGAGGACCATGCTGGAGATCAAGGAATAGACAGGAGAGGACACGCTGGAATCAGGAGGAATTATAAGGAGAGGACCAGCTGGGATCAGGAGGATAGATAAGGAGAGACAAACGCTGGAGATCAGGAGGAATAGACAAGGAGAGGACCACGCTGGAGATCAGGAGGAATAGACAAGGAGAGGACCACGGTGGAGATCAGGAGGAATAAACAAGGAGAGGACCACGCTGGAGATCAGAAGGAATAGATAAGGAGAGGACCACGGTGGAGATCAGGAGGAATATATAAGGAGAGGACCATGCTGGAGATCAGAAGGAATAGACAAGGAGAGGACCACGCTGGAGATCAGGAGGAATATATAAGGAGAGGACCATGCTGGAGATCAGGAGGAATAGATAAGGAGAGGACAACGCTGGAGATCAGGAGGAATAGACAAGGTGAGGACAACGCTGGAGATCAGGAGGAATAGACAAGGAGAGGACCACGCTGGAGATCAGGAGGAATAGACAAGGAGAGGACCAAGGTGGAGGTCGGGAGGAATAGAGAGCTTCAGGGACCGCAGGGAGAAAGGTAAGTATAATGATCTCAGTGTTTATGATGGGGACATGAAGATAAGTAAAGATTTTAGTGAGGGCGGATGGACATTCCGTTTATAGGGCAAACGCTGGAGATCAGGAGGAATACGCAAGTGAGGACAATGCGGGAGATCAGAGGAATAGACAAGGAGAGGACCCCGCTGGAGATCAGGGAATAGACAAGGAGAGGACCAAGGTGGAGGTCGGGAGGAATAGGAGCTCAGGGACCGCGAGAAAGGTAGTATAATGATCTCAGTGTTTATGATGGGGACATGAAGATAAGTAAAGATTTTAGTGAGGGCGGATGGACATTCCGTTTATAGGGCAAATCCAGCCCTCGAATAAATAATAATATGTAGATATACCCCAAAACTGTAATAGTAAGAAAGCTGAAATATATAAGTCTAACCTGAAATGCTAAACAATTTTCTGTTGCCCCTGTTTCTGGTTCTTTGAGTTAGCAACTATCAGTTATGGATATGAACGTCGACATCACAGCCAATGACTGAATGCTAATCCCCTAGTTGCCTCCTCGGATCATGCTCAAGCTCAAAACCAGCTCACTAAATTTCTAAAGGGGCGTGAACTAATATGGCCGATAACACCCCTTACCCCAGGAGGCATCTAGGAGCATAGCAGGCATTAGGGATGGCCGGTTCGCGGACCCGCATCCGCCGCGGATTTATCCCGTTCGCGAACGGCTGATTTTTCCGGATTTTCCGCCTTCCGAACTTCCGATTCGCGGATTTTTCGTATTTTCGAAAAAACATGTATTTTCGAAAATATTCGAAATTACGAGGATTACTTGTATTTTCGAAAATACATATTTTCAAAAATACATGGAAAAATCGTAATTTCGAAAATTCCCGAAAATACATGAAAACTCGTAATTTCGAAAATTTTCAAAAATACGAAAAATCTCGTTATTTCAAGGGTATTTTTAATTTAAACGGGTCCGCTCGCGGATTTTCGATTTTTTTCGAAAATTCGCGGATCCTCGAGCGGACCGGATTTTGCGAAGTTCGGACATCTCTAGCAGGCATAAGCAAATGATGAAATGGGAGAATATATCCACATATTTTCAATGGGGCCGTTCTTTATAAAAGATTATGAGGTTGTAGTTGTCCTTTAACTATATGGGCAAAATACTAAACAAAATTCCAAGTGATGAAACACAGAACATTTCCTCATATGAAGCACTGTGTGTTCCGTCTGCATGAGAGCAGCAGATCTGTAGCACACTGGAGAGAATCTATTAAAGATTTTCATCTCCTAGGGCTTGTGGCTTGATCACTCTCCTAGTACATGATGTTGGGCTTGTTATGAAATAGTTTGTACAATAGTTTTCATTTGTTTGCTTAGGGATGTTAAGTAACGTGTGAGAATAAAATGGCTGTATGTAGATACTCATTACTCTTTGCAGATTTGCAGACTGAATGTTATGTGTGACTGAGTACTGGACGTGCTATCCTAGCTATTATCCTCCAATTTGTCCTTTAATAACAGTTTTCAGAAACATTTACATTCTGAGTCTGAAAGAATCCAGGCAGCTAAAAAGCAATGGATGTGAAATCTCCGTGCACAGGGGAGTAACACGGATTATGAACTCTCGGCTGTAATGTACAGAGCTCACAGAGAGGAAGGTTTAGAGGAGTTAATAAAGCCAAGATTGATACATGTCATTTCACGACCTAGCAAATTGTTCCTACCACACGCTCCTTCTGCTAGCAGATGGCAAACCATACTGTGATAGAATGGTTTCAAATGTTCAGTTGGATCAAAACCATGACCTCTCTGCAGAAGGAATTTTTAAAGGAGGTGATGCAATAAAAGTTTGCCAATGCAAAATCAACTACAACCAATCAGATTTTATCTTACTGCAGTGAAAAAAACCCTGATTGATTGCTGTAAGTTGATATTACAAGCAAACTTTTCATCATGCACTGTGGGAAGTAAAACTCACCTAATTGGCTTTAGTAAGGGAATAGATAAGTAATATGGAACCTACAGTATGGTGTTGGAGGTACATTGGACTATTTGACTTTGCATTTAGCTATGCATATTCAGCTTTAGACACTAACCTTTATTTTACCAGTCTACATCCTCCCCTTCTTCAGCTTGGGATTTGGCCAATGGGAAGGCACATTTTTAGCAGATGACTTCCTCCCATAGGTCTTGTCACTGATATAGGGAGGGGGTGGACCTGGACTGGACCAGACCAGCGAGGGAAAATGAAGGGAAGTTAAAAAAAAAAAAAAAAGCTTTTTTACACTAAACCATGGGGAGAGGACCTAGCAGTTCCTCCTTTGGTACTTTAATTGGGAAGGGATGGGTTTGGTATAGTTATATCTGTTGTATTCAATTAGATCAACTGGACTTGAAGTTTAGTTCTTGAATCTAATCTAATTGATCTTGATCTAATTGAATACAACAGATATACCATGACCTGGATGAATGAGAACCTTCACAAGTTTGGTATAGTTCTCCTTTAAAACTATAAAGAGATGAATGTATAATCAGGAAGCCTGGTCTACTTGCTGTACTTGCTATTCCGTACGGTATTCATTAAGCCAATTAGTTCACTTTTGTATGCTGATTTGTCGCTGAATATTTCACACCTACTATACACATCATATTGTGAGATAAATAAGCAGAAATACTAACTGACTACAGTGTATGCAGATATATAACTGTAATATTGTCACAATGCAATAAAAACACTAAACTCCCTAAGTTATTGGAACATTGACTGTTGTTCTCAACCCCAGAACTTTCTATTTCATAACTATAGTATTATTGTTTTTCTTCATTATATCTTTCTGTCTGTGTACATTGACCAAACAATGGGCCACCCATTCATTGATCAACCATCCTTGCAGCTGAGCAACCAATAAAGTTCTTCTAAACCTGCCCCCATGCCCACACACACATGTGACCTCACAAATTCACAGCAGACTCCACCAGAATCCCATCTTGAATTTGTGCAATTTGCAAAGACACATGAATAATTGGCCCAAATATTCTATTTATTGAAAGATTGTTCAATACAACCACACACAGTGTGATGTTATTGGCTCCCTCTACTGTAGTAATGATCTAATGGAACATCTCCATCTGGCCCGATAGGCCCCGATGCCAATAAGGGTATTTTGTCAGTTTCGGAATCTATCTTTACACGTTTACAATATTCAACAAATCCCTTCAGATACGGCCATGTGTATTTCTAGTTTTAGCCATTACGCTGATTTGGTTTGTTTGGCACTTGCACTTATGATTTAAAGAAACATTAATAAAAATCTACCACACATGGCCATCTTTGGAGACCACCACTTGAAGGAGAAACAGAGACATTAAAGGAAACTGCCGGCTCATAAGGACCACCCAAACCACCCCCCTCCCCTATTAGTCTCTGTCTTCATCCACAGTCCAGCAATCAGTCAATGGGAAAGGGCGTGTCTTCCCATTGGCTAGCACTTTAAACTGGACTTTGTAGGAATGGTATGGGGAACTAGGACAAACCAAGGGATTAAGACCTAGCATTTGAGGTCTTCACCCTCGGTACTATTGGGATGGGGTTTTGGACACTACAGTTGCAGTCTGTACATTCTGTTCTCTCTGCTTATCTGTTTGCATGTCTACCATATGTATATATGTTTATCTATATACATCTCTTTATTTATACCCATATGAATGTGCATTTACCAGCGTTGACCTGGTCTTTTAAAGCAACAACACAACTGCTATACAGCATGTTCACATAATCACAGATCACGCTTCTTCCATTCTGGTCCCCTTTTGCTTCTACTAAGCCAACTTCTTTCTGTTCCATTCTTCTTCCTTCCCACTTTCATGTCGCCCCCTTCTCATATTCCTTTAACTACTCGTTCACGTCCTTCCTTTCCTTTTCTACCCCCATATTCTCTTTTTCCTTTTTGCTCCCATTCTTCATTTCAGGTCCCACTTTATCGCATTATACCTAAGATCCATTTCCCATTAAATGGATAATGAAAAGGGGATCAAGTAAATAATGACTCCCAGACATGAGGTTCCTCCTCTGGAAACTTTACTGAGAATGAGTTATCATGGTCTAGAGCTCCCCCTCTCTAGCCTTCAATATGTTACATGGGCAGGAGTTTACATCTTCCAGCCATTATCCATTTACTGCACATTTACTATATATTACAGAACATAACTCCTGTGCTTTGCTAATTACTGTATAATGAACCTGCTGTGTACTTAGCAGCACATCCCAGCGAAGACAATGTACAATGTACAGAGCAGAATCCCAGACAGGCAGAAGTGGTCATACAGCAGACAATAGGGTACAGGGCAGTGTGGCTTCCCAATAGGGCCCTTCAGACCTTTGCAGTGGCCCTTCCTCCTTTGGTGTTTACCTAGTTATGTTTCAATGCTTCCCTGTGCACTTTAAACGTGAGGAAATAAAAACAGACCTTCAAAGACTTAAAGGGATTCCATTAATAATGTGAATTGCATGGTGGGAAATTCCCTCTCCCTACAGTCTCAAAGTTAATTGTTAATTGGATGCTTTTATTTTATTTTTAGTTACTATGTAAAAGTACTTTGTAAAGCCCACCATTTTTGTTCTGTTATATATTAACTACTCGCGTGGCTTTTTAAATGCAACAGAAATCTACTATTGCTTGAGAGGAGTTAATTGCATTCAGGTCTTGAACTGGATCCGTCTCTGACTCTGTTGGTCCAAATTTAGCTGACACCCAAGGCCCTGACAATGTTTGCTTATTTCAAGCTTTACTCGCCCCAGAAAATCCACAGGCCAGTGGGACAGCTGTTCTACTTTCCCCATCACAACAACAGTAATAAACTACAGCAATAACGTGCCTGCCCTCAGATCAAATAGCGTTTATTATGTTTTCAATAGAACTGGTTCATAGCTAGCACATGAAGATTTTACTTTCCCACATTTCCATTTAAATAATAAAAAATGTCTTGTGTGGAATCTAACTTAAAAAAGGATAACTTCACTATCCACTCGTCCCTATTTAAAGGGGAACTTGTCGTAGATTTAACTTTTTATTCCTTACAAAGCATCGAAAGTAGGATTTAAATGTACAATTTTGGTTGCATTCACATCTTTTAGATACTCTTCTTTTTTTTTTTAAGCTCTCCGGGTAATTTAAACAAATGGTATGATTAAAACTGGAAGTGGTCTTTTAGTCACCATAGATTTGCCAGTGGTCACAATGGCTAACTTTAAGCAACAGTTAGACAAACACTAAATCACGATGGGTTAATGAACTAGAGAAAACTCACAGCATTCTATGGTTCCAAGATCTCTGTAGAAATAATTTGTTTTGTTTATATCGAAACTGCTGTAATGATTGAAACTGCTTTAACCAGTTCACCTCCTGGGCTGTAATAATAGGAAAAACCTTTGCAGATTGGGCTTTTTTTCTCTTTGAATCCCAGAGCACTTTTGTCCCAACAGTGCAGAAGAAATCAATATTAACCTGTACATGAGATCAGAATAACTTTTCCATTGAAAATGGTAAAGGATTGTCTAGTCCTCTGCAGAAAGGGGGATATTGTGTGACTTGGAGGCAGTTAAGCGGATTTGACTACTGAGCGTGTTGATTTCTTCACCATGTCTAGCAGTCAATTATTTAATTGAGTTTTATTGAAAAGAGGATAATTCAGCTCGAAGAGGAGAACTTCAGGGCTCTACCCAGGACATCCTTTGTGGTATCAGCATGAAATTCAGATTAGTGAATAGAAGCAAAATAAAATATCTTGTTTGAGCACGGCATCAAGCCAGAGGCAATAATCACAGGATATATGATTTGGGATATTTCAATTAATGAATTAATTTCTGACCAATGCTGTAAATTCTCTTGTCATTGAAATACATGGTAAGATTTAATGAACTGTAGTAAAAGCAGAACTTAGGTTAGAAATTAAATAATGTACGTGGTCCAAACCAGCTCTGAGTCACAGTAGACCAATAGAGATCAAACATACCGTATATGGTCCTAAAGTTGGCCCATTGGGGCAACCATCTTTACATGTACCTAGTGGGTATTATAGATGTCCAACAGTGCCTATTGATTTCCATTGCTCTTCAAAATCTGGATATACCAGTTATTGATTATTGGTACATTTTGATTCTGTCTTAATCCCTATGTGACTGCACTGAAAACTGTGTTAATTATTAAGTATATCTTTTTTTCTATTGAAATAATAGTATAATGTCTGTCCTTCAGAAAGGGGAATATTGTGAGTGTGACTTGGGGGCAGTGTAGAAGATTTGATGCTTTCATGACATTGTTTCTAATAGTCAATTGTGTATTTGAGAAGCTTTATCTTTTGCTAGGAACAGAATAAAAACATAAATATATATATATATATATTTTGTATTGCCCCAGGAAGGCTGTATGCCTGGCTGTTAAATAAACTGCTGGGTAAGTCTTAGCAGGGACTTCCAAACTGGTGTGGAGATAGTTGTATGGAAAATACTATTGTATAGTTGTATGGAATTCACTATCTGTGCAGACAGTGAATACTGGGGTCAGGAGGTGTGGCTCTTTGAAGACTACATGGGCTGTGAGTTGCACTGGAAACATAGAATAATTCGAATCTATTACTCACATGTAGTAAATGCAAGTTACTAGAGAAGAATCTTACAATATATTGGTGTTCTGTGGACAAATGCTTTCACATTAAAAAGTTTACTCTCCTTTAACATCAACCAAGTGTATATATGGCGCTTATGCAAGAAGCTACCTGGGCTATTAATTTGATGCAGCCAGCCAGGTGGTTTTTTATTGGGTAATTGTTTTACCAGATAGCGACTGATAGGCTGTTGCAGATTAACAGAACAGGCAAACGTTTGCACCTATAGTGTTGTGTAATTAACTAAGAGCGTAGCAGATCCAAAGAGTGACAGTTGCATTAGATGGAAGAATCCAAGAATAGATCTCATTAAATCATTTAGCGAAACCAGGCAGCGATGACAGAACAGATAGATAGATTTATTATTCCGATAAATAATGTTGATCTAATTTTCGGAAGAGTCGGATTTTATTGCATTGATTCTTGGTTTCACGGTGCAGGATAAACACACTATATAAAGATATTAGTAGAAAATCAGCTTCATTATGGAAATAGGGGATAAAACACAGTTTTCTTGATTTACAGCCCAGAAAGTTGATTTGAATAATATATTAAATGTGGTTCTGCAGGAAGCAGTGGCATCGCTCTCCTGAGGCAGACAGAATATTCTGCTTAGGGTGCCAGCAGCACATATGTATCCATGTATTGTAAGCATTTTAAGGGTGGACATTCCCTTTAGTGCCCTGTTTGTGTAGGGAGTGTATGCTGAAGGGGTGTAGGCTAGCGGGAATGGTCTGTGTGGGTGAAGGTGGTTGTTCTTGATGCACCATTGAGTTATTATCAACCTAAAGTGACTGTTAATGTACTGTAGCTATATAATCCCATTATGGAAGATCCTAACTCATAACCTGGGGTGGGTGGGGTGGTGGGTTCCTTTAGGTTGGCACCTTCCTGTCTTGGAGCAAATACTTATAATACTTATAGAAGGAGTATTACATTTTATAAGACTTATAGGATGGTGAGTATTGGTAAATCCCGAGACAGTTGCTAGAGCAGGTACCCCACGTCTCCCGCATTCTGGGGTAGTCTCCTGCACTCCCGCAAGACAGCCACAAACTTCCGCGATGGAGAGGAGTCTCTAATCTCCCCGTCACGCCCCCTTTTGGCCATGCCCCTATCTCCGCCTCCCTCAAACCCCCTGTGTGACGTCACTGATGTCACACCCTCTTTGCCACACCCTATCCCCCACCTGCCTGGGAGCCTCAAATGGCAGGGTGGGATGTCTGTAAAGGTTCATACACACGTGTGATTGCACGCATGCACGAACATTTAAAGAGACCATGGGCCATACTTAAACTTTTTCGAAAAATGTGGAAAGCACAAAGAAAACTGCTTCTGCCAGTCTTCCTGAGTGCTTCAGCACTATCTTTAATACAGGAATGCCCAGGGCCATAACCTGACAAACTGTATGTGCTGTCGCTCCTCAACAAAACAATGTGGGGAGGTAGGAATAATCTATCCTACCTCCCTGCCCCAGGTACTTTTCATTTCTAAAAAGTTAATTTTTACGGAATAGTTGTCCTGTAAATGTATGATCGCAGCTGAAAATAGGTTCATAAATCTACAAACGTTCGTTTGGACAATACCATGCAGTAACAAATTAGTGCGATGGTTTTGAATGGGCGATTGTAAATTTATATTCGTGGCAATGATCATTAAAAGATTCGTATTGCAAAATAGCAATGCTGCTCCTTTATAAATACTGCTCCAAGTGGGCACCTTGGGTAATTAGGTTAGACTTTTCATTTAGGGGGTGGACATACCCTTTAAGCGCAAAATGTATCACTAAAGAAATAAACCAACTGACACCTCCTGTCAGCTTTCCCCTGTTGGTAGATGCTCCTAATGCAGCTGGAAGATCACAAATTGGACCCCCCTGTAGTAAAACAAATAACGTAATCATTGCACATTGTAAAGCAATGACAGATGTGTACCAGTGTAGATAGGCTGCTGACTTGCGCTCATTCCCCGCATGATTTATAGACCTCGGTGACTAGAAATTCATTTTTATATACATTTGGAAGTTTAGCAGATGCAGTTATAATTCAGTTAATATTGAACTATGATATAATGTGTGTCATGCGCTTACATAGGAATAATAAGAAATAAAGCAAGCATAGGGAGCTTATATCCCCCCCCCCTCACAGACCCAATATTATATATACAAAAAACTTCCCTAAAGAAAAGTGCTCTGTTTGCCCTCTGCACTCTGTGTAGCTACAGGCAGGAACGTAACATCAGGTGCTAGGCCCTCCCGCAGGCTTGGCACCGGTCTTTAAAGGGACAGTTCAGTGGAAATGATCAATATTTGTTAAATTATTAGTATGTGTAATGCCTTCTTAGTTATTCTACATATTCTCTCCCATTTTGAAAAATCAGTTGATTTCATACCCTTTGCTGTTCCCTGCTGTTGACATTAGTGAGCTGACATTTCAGGTTCTAACGGTCCTTCTTCTTCCCAGGATGCACCACTTCCTTGGAATGTTCCTAACAGTAATTTCTACTGATTGGCTGTTGGATGGGTCAAACATGCTCAGATCTCTACTGAGCAACTGAATCAACCCAGGAACTGGGTCAAGGACAAGACCATAACGGTCTCTATTAGGGGTCCTGCAAACAGGAAGTCAGTATTTCGGTTGCATTTATTTATACACAGACACAATGCTGAATGGGCAGATTAAGGTCATTGAGATGATAAAATACTGCTATTCTTTCTGAAAAGTACATGTATTTGCACTGAACTTCCCTTTAAAGGAAATCTTCACCCAAAAAACAATTAGCATTCCAGTGAAAGGCTTCTTAATTTGCTATAAAATGATATGGTTATTATGTCTGAATTTACACCACAACCATTGTAATCACCTTGCAAATTTCTAAATTCTTTGAAGTACATGCTGAATCTGCATATCTTAAGACTCCACCCTCTGTTTTGCCCGGTGGGCACATTAGTACTAATTAGCTGTTAACTCCTCCCATTTTAACCACCAGATGGGAAATTACCCAGAAGTCTCTCCTCCTATTTGCATGATGAGTAAGGGAGCTGTGATGAAAACTCTCCCTAACTTACTTGGTCCCTTAGTAAATGTTATTCTTTGAGCAGTTTACAGATGCCTGGAAGGAGTTTATTTAAACATGAGCATAGAAAGACTTGTGCAGATTTTAACTCCCACAATCCATTCTGGTTTTCTTCTACTGGTGGGAGAGTGTTTCTAGGAAAATGCTGGTCAAATGTGGTCCAATGACATCTGCAGTAGTGTTGTTCTAAGGTGTTTGACTAGGAGAAACAAAACCATATTTCAAGTTCAGAGAATTTAGAACATTAATTGATATTGATGCAATTCCTTTTTCACTTGTGTAATAGTCTTATTTTCACTGAATGCCTTCCCATGGGTCCTCCAAATAACCAGAGGTTGGAATGAGAATGTTTCATCAATGCCATATTCAGGGTTTAATCAGATCTCACACTAACTCTGTTTTGATGCTTGTCAACAAAAACAGTGCAATAAACAAGAATACATGGAAAACCACCATTGCTGAAGCCAGCTCATTGAGCTTTTCCAGTCAGGTACACTAGACATACAGCACTTATTTCTAAGCACAATTCAATGACATGCCAGTATAGCTGCTGAGCCCATACTAAGCTGTAATTCAGACCTCTCACTTTTTATAGTGTTTCCCAAACACACCTCCAAAGTCTGATTGGTCTAGATACAATCCTAAATCTGATTGGATCTTGGATTCTAGACCAATCAGATTTTGGGGGTGGGTTTAATAGGCACTACAAATAGTGAATGTTCAGTAAGGGGTCCTAGTTTCAGTTTAGCATTTCATCTGATATGTTATGTCTTTGTACTAAGGCATGTACTGGGATATAAGCTTATTGAGTGATTCTGGCTGGGTAGCTTGAATGGGCAACCCTTAGTTCAGATTGCTCTCAGTTTAGTTCTCAGTATTTGGTTGTCTGTATCTAAGATAAAATTTCTAGGAAAAAAAATTCTGATTTCCCCCAACCAAGTACCCAACAGCAAATCTGAGCAACAGTGCTATTGATGTATTGGAATATCTGAATAGTTGTTCACCAGAAATAATCTCCTTTGATAAAACAGAGTGATTTGGATTTCAAACCAGTCCAGAGAGCAACTTGGTAATCAAAGGGATATCAGAAACACATGCAGCAAAGCTGAGTCTGAATAATTGCAGTGTAAAAGCGACCAGTCTGTAATAAATGCAGCCCTGCTTGCAACAACTGTTGTGTCCTTCATTCACTGGATAATCTGGTATCTCTCTGTCTCTTCCTTTCTTTGTATATAAATATATGTTTTTAACTAACAATAAAGCAGGTTATCTTACAAATATAACCTGATATATAAAATGAAGAAGGTCTGAAATATTTACTAAAATCTGTATGTGTAGTTACACAGATAAACTGATTCAATCTGATATCAACATGCTACTTACACACAACAATATCAGATCATGTAGTTCTGATGACTATAGAAGAAGGGAAAGGGTTAATGTAAAATCCCAGAATCCCAGGTGGCACTTGCAAATCAGTTGCTCAGATTCTGCATGTTTAATTAATAAATGGAGAAAGGGCTATTTTAACCATTATGCAAACCCCTTCTGATTGGTGGACATATCTCCATAGACTACAAGCACACTGCCCACTATAGGAGGAGAGAAATCAATGGCTGCCCCCATAAGAAACACAAAAATGAAAATATCCAGATAATTGCTCCAAAAAAATAATGAAAGTATATGGAAAAAGTACACAGGATAGCGCTCTCTGCAAATATACTTTAGGTCATTTTTCCACTGTAGATACCCTTTAATGTACCTTTTTTTACATCAACAATTACCTGGTCTATGTTAAAGTGCATACACATGCGTGATTGCGGGCGACACACAATGTGTATGCAAGGGCATTTCGTCCAATAAACGTGCCATGTTTGAGCACTTTGTTGGCCATGTGGTTGGGGGACGTTGATGATCCGCCTGGCAGATCGGCGTAATGAGCCCCAACCGCACGGCCGTTTTCACCAAAACGGGCGTGCATACACGTGTATGAGGCTTTACTTGCAAAGGATTCAAACTCGGGACTTCAGCGCCACAAGGCATCGGTGCTAACCACTGAGCCACTGTGCTGCTGTAGGTAAGAAACTGCTGGGCCTCAAATTTCCCATTTTGGTTATTGTATTAAATGACACATATACAATTTATGTACTTTCTGCACTTCCAGTGGAATGGAATGTTTCTCTAAAAGCCAAGTCATATAGATTATACATCCCTGTTAACATTTATGATTATAGTTTCATTTTAATTTCTCCTATTCCATGTATTTATCAACATAAGCTCAGGCCCTCGTTCGTTTATTGGTCCATCTGTCTTGTGACAATCAATCCATTTCTACACCATCTGCTGGGTGTGAATTTGAAAGATGTGATTTCTCTTGTACGGTACAAGTGTAAAATAATAAGAAGGACCATAGGGTAATAGAAGTTTGATTGCTGCGATATCATGGGAGAAAATAAAGCAATCCCAACACACAATATTCCTCGTAAGAAGGAACTATCAGGGAGATTCAATAAAAGTTCTTATAGTTAAAAATTGTGCTTTTTGCCACAACCAATCAGATATTATTTAACATTTTGTAGTTTTGGGGGTAGGCTTGCTAACTTGGATAACAGAATTATACCTCAGTCTATCTTATATTAAGTTTGAATGTTCAAATGTTCTGCTTTCAGTAAGTTGAGTGACACCTGGCCCTCTGCTCCTCCCCTCTACACCAGGAGAGAAAACTTATAGAGCTATGCATAGAGCCATTATCACTCTCCATTGCCTCGTCTAGGCAATGTACAGAGCCGATAGCGTCTCTCAGTATATAGCGAATGGGGTTTACCCATTCAGAATCTTTAACACCACATACCTGGTACTAAACTGCGAGACTCAGTTTTTGCATATTGACGTAACCTAACACAACACAAATTTTACCTAGAGATGCGATTTAGGGTTCATTTTGATGGTAAGATTGAAGGATTTTTATGTAACCCTAACTAGTTTGGAAAAATTGAAGACCACAGTTATATGTTTTTACAGGCTACAAAAAACATTTTTAAGGACAACTGTGGTGTCCAAGCTCTGCCTCACCACTATCTGTGATCAATCCAATGGGAAGAAAGGCAGAGTGTGTCTTCCCATTAGTTAAGTCCCAGGCCATAAATGGGCGGTGTGTTAACTTATGTCCCCCAACTTTATTGACCCACCTATGAGTCTGTTACAGCACAAAAAACCCTCATCAATGTTGCAGGGATATTTTTAATTTATCCATTACCAGTGGCATGGCTCATATAGATATTTACCACTGCGATTCATGTTATAATGATACGGTATCTTTTTTTTTTATCTTCTCATACATAGGGACATAGACAGATGAGGGCTTTAGTACAAAGAAAGATACATCTCTATTGGGCCTATGCAACAACAGGTGCAAGGGTTTTTCCATTGATAGTAATATGCAGCAACCAATCAGATGTTACCTTTTTGCATGGTAACTGCAGTTGGATAACTTCTTATTGGTTGCGGCATCTTTCATTGCATCAGACCTATAAAACCACTATGCAGGTTGAACATTTTGAGCCAACCGTTTTTTTGATTGGATAGCTCAGAATATCAGTCCCATGTACGCCGTTTTTCCTCTCAATAATGTTGAGTGGTTTATCAGAGAAACGAAGATGGGAAAATTTTCCACCAACCCCATCTTCATTTCCCATTTCTCCGCAAAAAATACCGAAGGCTCAAGGTGGAGAAATTTGAACGGTTCCTCTGATCGCATTTCAGATTGTTTCAAATCTGATCGAAATAACATCGGCCCGTGTATGACTAGTTTAACTAAGGGATGTCCAACCCGCAGCCCTTCAGATGACAAACTACAACATCAGAAGGGCCCCCGGATGGACAGCGCTAGTGTAACTGATACAGAAATGATCATTATAACCACCACATTCCAGATCAACATTGCATGTCTATAGGAAAGTCTTATAGCATCTCCCTATCAATAATAACTACTGTGTTTGCCAAGAATATACATGAAATCAGTATCTTTTATCTACAAGAAAGAGGGGAAGGTTCTATAGTGCTATAAATAATCACACCGCACGGTACACTTCTATCCCTGTGCATTTTATGTTTCATTAACTATAAGAATACGAATCTGACGGATTAAACAAATAAGTCATTCTGTAATTACACGTTTGGGTTCATCCGTCTTGGTCATTGTCTAAGATTCAGCTGGAGTAATTGCAGATAAGCATTTGAAAATCTGGGGGGTTAAAGTGGAAAATAAGATTATCTTGATGGCTGCCAAGAATTTCTGAACATTTTAGATGATTCCAGCAAAAGGGTTTGGATTTGGCAAACCGTTACCTGAATTCTATGCCGAAGCCGTGTTTTGGTGGATTTATCCACTGTAGCATTTATAAGAACAAAGGAACAAATATTGAAGGTCGCAGTATGAAGATTGTTATACTACAAGTTAGGAATTTTAAAAACAAGTTAAAATTTGATTTCAGGGAAGATAAGTCAGCAATACTGTATAACCCTCGGCATAAATGTCTTAAAATGAATCCAGATTTATAAAATGAATTAGAGAGTTCTTAAACAGAAGCTATTTTACAGCCTTGTGCTATTAATATAGCATTACTTAAATAATCCAATAAATAAGAAATTATTTCTCACTCCCAACATTCCCTGAGAAATGGGTGGAGACATGCAAAAGAGCTTTAGTTAATAGCAGGTAGATTTAATTGAAAGCTGTCTGTCATTGGCTACAGATCTAGATACTAACATTCTCCCGATAGAATTTTTCGGTCACAGAAAAGAGATCTTGCATCCAATGGCAATGGCTCATTGGCTGTGGGATTGTACATTTTTTGGCCACCCACATAACCAATAAAAGGCCAATACCCAACTGTTAATTGGTACTCTGTGTACACAGCTTTAATTGAATATATGAAATAACTAATAATGATGAAAGGCAAAAAACTTGTAACACTTGTAATTTTAAAAAATGGACATTATGTCTTCATTTCAACATTCTAGATAAATAAGGGTAAAATAATAATATCTCATGTCACAACCCTCCACTCCCTTCTGTCTGTCTACATATTGGTTATCGGTAAATGTACTCCAACTAACCGAAAAGTCAAATAAACAGGATGGAGATTGACCGCTGCTTCACCTGCTTCCTCCACTACACATGCTCAAACATATTGAGCAGAGGAAGGAGGCAGATATCTTTGCCAGAAAGGAATAAATCCTCTGGTTACAAATACATGTAATAAACTGGAGAAATAGTTGGGGTTGCAGGCAGATAACTGATAAGGGTGGACATGGCCTTTAATCCAGGCATTTTTAATAACAATAATTTTTTTTCTATCTTTCCTTCTAGCTGGCCCTGTAATGCGGCTGTGGTTTTGCCTTCCTGACAATGCCCCAGAGTCCTGTGTCAAGCGAGGAGGAGAGGAGGAGTTATCCCGAATATCCTGGGGAAGAATCAGATTCAGAAAGCTCCAGGGAGGACGCTGTCCCTGGAGGAAAAAACATTCCCAAAACGGCCACCAGCAATATTGCCTCTAATCCTCTTTCATCATCTTCAATAGCAGCTCGAAGAATCAAGGAAAGATCCATGTCGGTCCCAGATGATTCCCACTTTAGCATGATGGTCTTCCGCATTGGAATTCCTGATCTTCATCAAACAGTAAGGATGGAAAAAATGATTTAATTTATATTGCCAGCATTTGGTCGCTTTATACTTTGCTTATTATTGCTGCTAAATAATACATCAGAAATGAAATTGAATATTAAAAGAATTTTTTACCTTATAATAGAAAGGAATTGATTCAAATTTGTTTGATGTGGTTCCAGGGAGTTTGTAAACATAGATGCTCCCTGCTGAAATCTCCTAAACCAGAGAGAGTTAAGATTGGTTTTACTTTAATTAACTCTCTTTAATTAACTTATAATAGACAAGTGTGATATTTTATAATGGGAGCTGCAGTGGAATATATCCTTATAAAAATCACTCAGCTATGTCACTAAGTGACTCATTTCTTATATTTCTTATATCCCACTGCCCCTCCCATTCCAGTGTTCATGCCTGAACAATGACTCAGCATTGTTTGCAGTGTTTAACTTCACTAACAGAACCTGCTGGAGCTGCTTCCTGTCACTTCATAACCAATGTTTCTCTCCTCCTCCACAAAGATTTGTTTAACCGGATAGATGCTGGGCTGGGATGTACCTTTCTACTGGGTACAAGTTACAGAAGGAGCTTGGGGGGTTTAAATTAAGGTGGGAATAGGGACAAGGCTAGAATGTAAAATGTGAATGGGGTGAAGGAGTTAAATACTTATGTATTATAATAATAAATAATCAAACCCCCCAAGCTCCTTCTGTAACAGCATCTATGCAATTACATTGTTCAGGCATGAACACTGGAATGGGCGGAGTAGTGGGATATAAGAAATATAAGAAATGAATCACTTAGTGACATAGCTGAGTGATTTTTATAAGGATATATACCATTGCAGCTCCCATTATAAAATATATAATAAGGATATTACACTGTAAGAGGTACATTATCCCTTATATCTTTCTTGTGCACTGTTAATGGTGATCACTTGCATTGGGAAAAACAGATTGGAGTGGGACATAGACATTATGAGTTGATATTACTGTGTTGTCTCTATAGTGGGGCTCAGCCCTATGTAAAGGCAGAGAGAAAGTAAACCTGGTTACTGTAGCTCATAGTAAGTGTAATTAAACTAAATGTTCATTAAGGGCACGGCCACACTGCGCCACAATCGCATGCGATTTCATGTGCGATTTTGTTGCGTATGCGCATGCCGTTTTTCATTAGATATAGAAAAATGCGGAACACAAATCGCAATCGCATCGCACCCGAAAACGTGTGATTTCATTGATCGGGGAAAACGCATGCGCAATCGCAAAAAAAGTGCAATAGTGTGGCCTAGCCCTGAGGCTCTTTGGGCTTTTATTGGCCAAACCTTATAACCAATCACAGTTTAATTTACTTCTACCTGATGACCAAACAACAATAAAGAAGACTTACGGTACATAGATCATTTTGGAAACATTATCTGCTGTAAAGAAGCATGAAATCATGACTTTCCTTATGCTGACGGATTTGAGGAACGGAGCTAGGTTTTGCTGATGAAATTCCATGTCTACGCACTAAATATCGATGGCAGAGTTTCAACAGTTTTGTGTCAGAATGTTACTGGTAGTTTTGACCAATGAAAATGTATGTTTAGGAAAGAAACCACTGTATATCGCTAGTTTAAAGAATTACAGGGTTATTTAATAACAGTTCTTATTGTTTAAAATGGTGTTAATTTTGCCCCAACCAATCAGATGTTAGCTTTCAAATGTTAAATAAGATCTAATTGGTTGGTGCAAAATTAGCACCATTTTAAACGATAAGAACTTTTATTAAATCTCCCTAAAAAAGTATAATGCACACACACCGGGAGATTCAATAAAAGTTCTTATCGTTTAAAATGGTGCCAATTTTGCCCCAACCAATCAGATTTTATTTAACATTTGAAAGCTTACATCTGATTGGTTGGAGCAAAATTAGCACCATTTTAAAACGATAAGAACTTTTATTGAATAACCCTGACAGTTTTATAAGTGTGTTCTATTCTGATCTACCGTATAGGTCATACAGTTTATAAAGTATAAGAAAATGCTAAGGACTTAACGCATGGCAGCACACCACGAGCCAATGGGAAGGGGTAATATTAATATATCAGGAGAAGGAAGGCAGCTGGCAACTACACAGATCAAGAATTAGTTTCCTGCCCTTGAGGCAGAGATATAGTATTATAGAAGAACATAAATATAAGGACAGTATTAAAAGAGTTCAAGAAGAGAAGATGATTTCGAAAAGGGGGAAAGAATAATGTGAAATGAGAGGTAAAACTGAAAAGAAATAGATAATACTAGACACTAGAGGTGGCCGAAACTGCTGGGTTTCGATCTGGATTTTCAGATCATGGGAAAATCCCGAAGGTCCGAAAACCGAACTTAAATTCGGGACTTCGGAACGCGTTTTCGATTTTTACCAAAAGTTTGTGCTATCTTCGAGAATTCTCGAAAATAGCCTTGAACGTTCGATAATCCTGAAAAAACATTCAGAATCTATTTGCGAGTTTCCGACCGCATTTTCAAGTATTATCAAATATCCAAGGCTATTTTCTAGAATTTTCGAAAATAGTTTGAATGTTTGATAAAAAATCGAAAATGCGATCCGTAATCCGAACAATCCGTCCGGAACATTTGGATTTCACAACCAAGGGGTTCCGTGTCAGATCCGGGTCCGAGCCGGATCCCATCTCTACTAGACACGTATGAAAACATTCCAGTAGATGTGGTTAGAAATGAATGAAACTGCAGAGTTAAATTCCGATATAGGTTCTGCTGTGCCGTTTCGGAAATCCAATTTAATCGGATTTTTTTATATTTTCAATAGACATTTTTCGATTTTCAAATGGTGTTTTCAATAGAAAGTTCAGATTTTGGGAAAATTTCGAAAAATCCATTGGATCTATTTATTTTCAAAACTAGCAGTTCCAAATTGAAGTTTTGTTCCGACAGCAGTTCTGTGGAAATGATTGAAGTTCTGAAAATCTGAATGGATTTGAATAAATTAAATATATTTTTTTTGGCACCACAAGCTAGTATTAGAATTAAATTAGAATAAAAATGAGGTAGGTATTCAGTGGCTTTAGTCACAGAGCTAACCACCTACATATTGTAATAAGCACAAGTAGCCACACCAAATAACCAAGTTGCCACAGATACTAAATGTATCCAATACTGAACGTATAGCATTTTAACTAAACCCTCTGCCACTGATCGTAGAACAGATTAACAATTTTTTGAGTGAATAAGTGTCTCCGATATTGATGACTAATTTCTCACTCTGGCTAATAACCCCTATTGCGGTTACTGACAGCGATATTACTGGTAAAGGTCAAGCCCAATCAGCAAGCAGGCAATAACCGTATTGCAGAATCCTAGTATTTTTACCAATGATGCACAATTGCCTGTTATAAGTTCAAAATGAAGTGCTATGTTTCTATTATTCTTCACATGCCATGACAGTCACATGACATCTCTATACAGAGTTTGATCAGATCAACAATATCTAAAAATAGTTTCCCCCCTAAACGACCGTGCAATTTATAAATAGCTTCAGTCTTTACCCAAGGCTCAGTAAACTGACTGTTCTGACTGGCCTGATTGGTCACTGACAACATACAGATCTGTAGAAATCTGTCAAATTCGGCTGCTCAGCAGAAGGAAACTGTATTTACAATGATGAAGGTAACTTTAATGAGAACTAAACCAACAACTATAATGGCAATTATGTTACCTCACTAGTCTGGTGCAAAGAGGGGGAGATGAGCAGAGGAGGATTTGGGAAACCAGAAGAGAACAATGGCAAAATCACCTTTAAAAGAGAAGTTAAGGCTAAAGGCATGGGCGTAACTACCAGGGGTCAGGGGAGCAGAGGGAGCTACCGCGGGGGGAACTGGGAGCCAAGAGGGCCCTATCTTCTTATTTTTCCTATGACAGATATAACCACTGTGGATGAAGCACGGATAGGGGCCCCATCATAGTTTTGCTAGGGGACCCAGTGATTCCTACTGCCCATACATTAAACTTACCTCCTGACCATACAAAGAGTCATACACAGAGATGGATTAAGATCAAACTGGGCCCCGAGCAGGGCTGATATTTGGGGCCACCGTGTCCTTGTATTGTAAGGCAGAAGTGCTTATGTTTATTGGGATTTTATAATCCTGCTCTATTCTTACACACGTGTTATTGGGGGGGCAACCGACTTGGCAGGCGAATTATCAACGCACCGAGCACCCATACATTAATCGACTGTACGGTCGCACCACTGATTAAAACAATGTTTTACTGATTGTTTTATTTCCCAACATTAATGGTTATTTAAACAATCAGACATCCAACAAATGTCCCCCCCCAAATAACATTTCTATAAGAAGAGCACCCCCAAACCCTGAAACCACTATACGCCCACACCTTTCAAGTGCTTCTACAAGCAGTTATTCAATCTGATACAAATGTCTGCCAACACTTACCCCCCCTTCACCTCTGAAACCTACGTGAGCTCAGCTAGCTCTGTGCATGCTTTGAGGATGCATCCATCCCCCTAGTTACTGGTTGTGATGTCTTCCATTACATGAATGGCTAACGGGTTTACCAGGAAGAGCGGGGAGAACTTCTTGTACTAGAAATGAGCAGAAATTCAGTAAATGAAGAGACACAGTCTGTAAGCAAAAATGGAACGTTTAATTGTGCCAACCACATCACACAACGTTTCTGGTGATTCACAGGAGGAAGGGGACAGAGAACCCAAAATGTTGTGTAATGTGGTTGGCACAATTAAACATTGAACTTTTTGCTGATACTAAAAGGTTTGTAGCTGGAACCCAATGGCAAATTGAAGGGGCGCTGTCCACGAGGAACCTGAACTCCCATGTTTTTTATGTAACTCCCACACTATCTCTAAGGCCACAATTTCCTTAGTGAAGAAGGCGTGTCTGCCTAATAACAGGGCCATTAGTTCTCCATTGATGATATTCCCCATCTGATATGTTACATATTCTCACTGTTTAAGATAGATTACAAATATGCAATTAAGCACAATTATGCACTTGTGTGGGGATATGATTACTGTGTATAAATACAATAAACTATCTGGGGCATTGTTCACCAATAGAGCATGTCAGAGGACACACGGACATCCCATGAGACAGAAAGAAAGGGTTTTTCACCGTGAGAACGGTAAAACTATAGAACTTCCGTTGGACGGGGTGATGGCAGGTTCATTAGGTAGTTTTTTTTAAAAAAAAACCTGAATGAGTTTCTAAAAACAAGGAATGTTGCATGTTACTGGTATTGTAAGTAAAGTCAGAAAGGAATTTCTTTGTGGATCACAGTTAGGCAGGAAATGTGGGTATTGCTGAGTAGGTTGGACTAGATGGACGTATGTCTTTATTCAGCCCTAATTACTCTATACTATGCAATACTATATTCCCTCCCTGCACCTGTGTGCCTGCCTTTTTCTGGACATAAATAGACAGGATTATCCACAAGGCAGCCTAGAATCTCTCATAGGGCCCAGGGTAAGTCATGGGGGCTTTGCTTCCGAAGCAGAAATAGTTTTATAGTGCAGTCAATATGTGGCCCCTAAATTGCAGTTTTGTCTAGGGCCCTATTTGCTGTTATTCTGTCTTTACCATAAATAGTATTTCCCCCCTCACATTTTGGCATATTTCCAGAGAACACGGATTTCCATGGCGTGAATATAAATAACCAAATAAAACCCTGACAGATTCTCTTCTTCTCTGTTTTGGATTGTTATATTATTGCGATGTCCCATGTGTGGTCATTATACCTTGTGATAAATGTCTAACTCAGCACATACAAAAATCAAATAAACAGTTTCCCCTTGGCCTCCCCCTTTTCTATTTCCAAATCAACCTCTCATTAAAACCCACTGTTTACTCTGGGGCTATGGGAGATTTTAGGTAAGTGTTTAATAGAAGTGAAGTGCAAGTAGATTAGATATTTCATTTCTGCTGCAGATGAACTGCCTATTGGAGGTTTTGTTTAATCAGCAGATCATTTTAGCTGATCTTGAAGCAACGCATAGGAAATAAATTCTGTACTACAGCGGGACCTCAGATAACCCAAATCTACAACTTTCCCACATAATTTGCCACCTTATCTTAAAATAGCTGGTTGGCCTCCTTGCCTACAATAAAACTGAGACAATTAAAGGGGAACCAAAGCTATGAAGAGATGTGAATTGCTGCTATCCGCTAGTTAGAAATTGCACAATTTATATTTCAGTTTAAAAGACAGCTATACATTCAGGAAGATTCAATAAAAGTCTAATCATTTCAAATAGTTTTACCCCAACCAATCAGATCTTATTTAACATTTGAAAGCTAACATCTGATTGGTTGGGGCAAAATTAGCACCATTTTAAACAATAAGAACTTTTATTGAAAACTCTGTTATTTAAAAAAAAAAGAAAAAAAACTTAATGGGCATTACCAGAAACTTTAATTCTTCCCAACTTTCACTGTACCAGTTTTTTTGTTGAATCTGAAACATCTTACATTTCAGCTGTCAATCAAGTGCCTTATTATCATAAATTCTTCTACTGCAGGCAGTTTTGCTGTAACTAGAATGGTGACAGTTGGTGTGTGAAATTCCCATTCCCAGTGCTGGCTTACAGTGATTACTGAGCATGCTTGACTTCACAGAAAGTATTGCATTGTAGGCATGTAGCCCAGAGTAAATGTGGCCATACACTACAAAAGGTTATTATGATTGTAATTATGATTGTTAACCAACCGATACTTTGATAGACAGATATACATTGTTAATTGTACGTAGATGTACCATACGTATTATTCGATATTCAATTTGTTCGGTGATTAATGTCTAATGCCTTTAAAGGGTCCACCCTTAAATCAAATTTTTAATATAGCCTCCCCCTGGTCTCCCAGCCCCAACCGCATAATTTTTATTTTAAGAAAGCTCCCCAAACTCTTACTTACCTCCCCTCTTTCCTCCACGGCGCTCCCGGCCCTCTGCTTGCGAGAAATGCAAGCAGAGGGGCGGGACCGGCAGCCGCGTCTGTGATTGGCTGAGCGGCAGCCAATCACGGATACGGCTGCCGGCAGCTCACTTCAGCGGAGGAAAGAGGAGAGGTAGGTAAGAGTTTGGGGAGCTTTCTTAAAATAACAATTATGCGGTTGGGGCTGGGGGACCAGTGGGATTACTATACTAAAGGGGTTAAATGCTAGGGGGAGGGAATCGGGAGAGGGAGGGAGAGGGAGGGAGAGGGAGGGGGAGGGAGGGGGAGAAGGGCTGCAGTATGCATGCCAAACTTCTCCCGGAGGCCAGGGAGGAGGCAGAGTCCTATATGGACTCTGCTATCCTCCTGGTGGGCAGTTTTTGGGACTTAGGGGGGGGACTACAGGAGAACCCTATGGAGCTGGGATTTTAGGTAAGGATTAAACTACACTACATGGTGGGGCCAGTAGTTGGGGGGATTATAGTTTTGGGGGTGGACATGCCCTTTAAGACTATTTCAATGGAAATATCTACTCAAATGTCAGGTTATATGGGCAGTGTATGGGCACCTTAGAGCTGCTACATGTATTTTTTTCTAGATTAAGATGAGGCAAAGTAAAGTGTATAAATGAAATAAGCAGTCATGGGCTCAACCCCACACTATTAGTACATGTACTTATTAGCACAATTCTTACTTAAAAGGAATAGTGGTCACCCCCCGACCCATCGCCTGATCAGCTGTGCATCAAGAAAAATAGACACTCATCATAAGGTAAGTGCTTACCGCAATCTCCGTGTGCCCCGGATGCTGGTGGCCCCAGGTCCATCGCAAGGACCCATACATCCAAAGTCAATACGGTAGGTAGAAGGTTCCACACTATCCGAGGTCACCGGGACAAGGAAAACCAAACCAAAAGTATGTTATTGGATCACGTCTGGCGTGTTTTGGACCCGCTAGTCCTTAATCATAAGAACTATGATGACTATATGCCTATGATTAAGGACTAGCGGGTCCGAAACGCATCAGGCGTGATCCAATAAACTTTATGTATCAACATACTTTCAGTTTGGTTTTCCTTGTCCCGGTGAGCTCCGATAGTGCGGAATCTTCTATCTACCGTATTGACTTTGAAAGTAAAGTGTATAGCTGCAATTAAGAAAATCCTAAAGTAAATGCAGAGACAATGGTAGGCGGTGCTTCTTGAAGTGTGTCCCATTACTCTCAACTGTAGTGGAGGTGGGCATGTTTCCTCTTTAATTCTTCTTTAAACGTTCAATTAAATAAGGGGCTTCAATGGAAACATGGAAATACTTCTCTTATATTTGCATATTGATTATTTTTTTCAACAAGTTGACCCCTTTGCCACACATCAAAGTATCAAAATGACACCATTCTATGGTTCACTACCCTAATGTGGAAAACCCAAAATCCATGAGGAACAGCCATCTTGTCTTTTGAGGATTACTCTGTTAAGAGAGGGAGAGGGGATACTGAACCTGAGAAAAACAAGTACTGCATTGAAGACATGCAGCAACACACACTTCAGTGTAAGGGCTACATACATGTATTTAATTACCGTTTTAGATGAGGCAAACATATTTTTTCAGTATACATACCCTTTAAAGAATGTAGAATAACAGCTTTGGAACTAACAGGCGCTGAAAGGCCATTAAAGTAGCTAGTGAAATCAGTAAGTCAATGCAGCCTAACTTGGAAGGATTTATATACATTGGGTTGGTTTGGCCATAACCTGTCATTTTACTGGGAACATTTTCTTTCTCTTCATTTTTTTCAATAGCATTTTAAGTTTCCCAGGTAGTGGAGGACCAGGTCACATTAACATGACAAGAGGCTTTACATGACCTTTAATACACATTCACATACTGTACAGACAGTTACAAAAGCTAAAATTCAACATAACAAATGGAAGTATGAATCATTCCCTACACAGGTTTTAGAATGAACAGTTTTCCTGTGAATGGTTTTCGATAAAAAAGCATCATTGCTTTGTGATCATTGCAAATTCCCAGGCCCATATAATATTATAGGTACGGTGCTAGTGTGCACAGTATAAACAAAAATCTTTTCTGGCGGCCGTTATCGGCTCCCTTTACTTGAAGTAGATGGAGCTAATACGATTGTGCGGTGTATGGCCACACGGCCGACCGGTCCCAATACCGCGTATGGGGATCAGTTGGGTCCGTGTGTGCTGTTCCCACAGCATGTGTGCCAACAGATACTAATGTGATCTGTCAGCACACATGCTGTGGGATCGCATGTCTATGGCCAGCTTTAAAGGGCAAGTCCAGTCCCAAAATGAAAACTTACATACAGGTAAATCACCCCCAAAACCCTAAACGGTAATAGTTTGAAATGTGAAATCTATAAGTCTAACCTGAAATCCTGCACAATGTCCTGTTCCCCCTGTTTCTGCTTCCTGGTTCTTCCAGTTAGCAACTGTCAGTTATGGATTTGACATCACAGCCAATGACTGAATGTTAATATCCTGTCTGCCTCTTCTGAGCATGCCCAGGCTCAGTACCTGCTCAGTACAGGTTTCTAAATTGCTTAGTTTCCATGAGGTATCCAGAAGCATAGCAGGCATACAGTAATGAATTCATAGGACAAACTATGATATATCAACATATTATAAAGAGGCCATTCTTTCTAAAAGATGTTCTTATGAGGGTGGAGTTGTCCTTTAAGCTCTGTACAGATTTGCAATCGTAAGGCCGCACCGCACTACCGTATGTCGAAAGTTCATTTCTGCCGACTATCTTTTCATCCATGGGTGTTTGGTTGGGCTGTTTCACGGTTCGGTCAGCGGCATGGATCAACGATGCCCCAACTGAACGTCTGACGCCCAATCCAACAGATAGTCAGCCGAAAGAGCCCTTCATCTTACAGTTATGCATAGAGCTTTACTAGCAGTGATACAAGACCTCCAATCAAAGGGACGGTTTGGGGTGATACTTCCACTCGCCACCGTGTTCTACACCGAAAGCAAGGTTCTTGTTTTGGCTACAGATTCTAAAACCTGATGGTTCATTACTCACTGGTTCCTCCCCTAACTATGCAGGTCATTGAATGTCAAGGTGACTTCTGTTACCTTCATAGATGCAATAAACAAATCAAATCCAAGGATGGAATGACTATTTAGCCAATTGGGGGGGGGGTTTATTTGTGTTCTGAGAACAATTTTACCTGTAGTGTAAAATAAATTTTTAAGTTTAAGTTTCTTGCTTTCTAAGCGATGGAACAAAGCCAGCCATTAATAATTGTTCTTACGTAGCCACATGAATGCAACAGAATTCAAATTAAAACACTGGAAGTCATTGTATTCCCCATTGATACACAAGCTGTCAAATGACTAAACCTTCTGGATTCCCTTAAATATCTATTGCCCTCCGCAGCTGTGTTCACTCTGAGTCTCACCTCCTCTTCCTGCATCACAGAAAACTGTTCCTTGTATACCTGCATAAGGGACAGTGCTTAGCTGCCACTAGTTCCTCACCCCTGGGTTCACCCCATTGTTTCACTTTTTATCCTGCTCATGTTCTACACCTTTCAATACCTGTATCTCTACTCCTGAGTGACTAGCTGAGACGTACAGTAGATGCCACAGTCTGGTTCCTGGAGTACAGCCTGTCAAAACCAGATTGAAATTACAGTAGAACATTGCATTCATTGTACAACCTCGTTCACACTACATCAGTTTATGCTTGTGAATTTTCTCATTCATCCAGGTCATGGTATACCGGTATCTGTAATATTCATCCATCCAGGTCATGGTATATCTGTAATATTCATCCATCCAGGTCACGGTATATCTGTAATATTCATCCATCCAGGTCACGGTATATCTGTAATATTCATCCATCCAGGTCATGGTATATCTGTAATATTCATTCATCCAGGTCACGGTATATCTGTAATATTCATTCATCCAGGTCATGGTATATCTGTAATATTCATTCATCCAGGTCATGGTATATCTGTAATATTCATCCATCCAGGTCATGGTATATCTGTAATATTCATTCATCCAGGTCATGGCATATCTGTAATATTCATTCATCCAGGTCATGGTATAGATTGTAATGTTAACATATTGGCAAAGGAACATTACTGGTTCAAGAGAGGTATCAAGGAGGCCATTTATGTGAAAATAAAGAAACCAAGCCTAAATAGAGGATGGGGGGGTTCGACACCAACTGTCTGCCATGTACAATGCTGTTTTGACACCTTACTCTGGGCGTTCCTATAACACCTCTTAGCCCCTATCCAATCACACCCTTAACACTTGGCTGTGATATGCTAATTGGGATTTTCCAGGGTACATAATTGCCACAGATTCTTGTACAAGTCATTCTGAATTGAGAGATCCAGTCGGATGACTAGCGAAACGTCTTCAAGAATTAAACTTTAAGTCCAGTTGATCTAATTGAATACAACAGATATACGTCAGTTTATATCCATTTTTTAAAAGCAGGTGCGTTTAAAAAAACAGATAGGCAGTAAAACCACATAGGATTTCATAATATCGTTCACACTTAATCTGTTCCATTCTGTTTGAAAAAAAATGCACTGCTGCATGCGTTTCTGCCCGTCTAAAATGTATGAAAACACAGTACAACGGAAAACAATGGAACAATACAAGCATTTGTGTTTCTGTCCATTTTTCTAAAAAGAAACCAGGGAGGTCCTGTGACGTTATTTCAGTGTTTTTTGGTCCTGCCTAGTGTGAACGAGCCCTCATCTAAATGGTTAATCTATGTATCCAGTATCACTTTTATTTTAGTTCTTCGGCTAAGAATTTTTTGAAGAAATGCTGGATTTAGAAATTCCCCTCTGACAGGGCCAGATTAAAGTTAGCCATACAAGGCCAGATGTTCTTCTAATTGGATGTCAAATTGAATGAAACAATTGGATCAGTCGGATCGGAAGAACATCTCGATCTCGCTCCCATCTTTTCTTATCTTTCCCCTTGAAATCTGCAGAGAGATGGGGACTGATCTTCAGTATTCCAATAAACCACTAGACATGTCGAAAAATGGCATACATGAGATTGATATTTTGAACAATCTGATGGTGTTTTTCAGGTCGCTTACAATGACGATCAAGTGTATGGGGGGGGGGGGGGTTGGGGGAGTCTTAAGACCTTTTTTGAATAAAATTGTGAAATCTTATGAAATGAAAGTAAACGTACTAAATTATATTCATAGTAAATTTTACACTATATGCATTCCATTGCAATAAAGGGACAGCTATGCAGTATTACAGAACCTTCTTCCTTTGATGTTCTTATACTTAATGGTTTATGCAGAGCTGCCCTCTGGGTGAGGGATTTATTAGGAGCTGCAGAGATGTCAGGTGCTTTTTCTGCTGTATCTTGAGAGAATGCTAGAAAATAAATAAACAAAATAATCACTGTTTAATTCAGCGAACAATGGCAATAGTTGATTCTGTTTCACTGGAGAACATACTGTAAAAGTGCCCTGGAATGGTTTTAAATAATGTGTGACCTAAGTGTGCTTGTGTGTGGATTATAAATCTCTAACCCTTAGTTGGACCTACTACAGGCTGCGGTAATATTTGCAATAACCTATACTACAGAGAAATTACCCAGAAGGCATTGAGCATGTTAATTTACATTAACTTGTGCAGTGCTAAATCTTAACACAAGCCCAAACCTGTCTCTATTGTATTTTTGGGCCAGTACAGTGTGGAACGCATGAGGTTAATATAGTGGCGAATGTGAATGTATTATTATACCACATGCTAGTGTGTTATTAGCCCTCTGAATCATGTAATGTGAACTCAGATGTTTCATTTGGTGTGAATAGTTTCCTGATGATGATAAAAATTCTGATGGGAAGCCAGCTTATGTTTTGCTGATTATTGTATTTATATGCAAACATTGTTTTCTCTCATTGTTTATCTTTGTTTAAAATAAAAGTTTATATTCCACCATTCCGAGATGCCTCTGGCGCAGATGTGCCAATTTTCTCTTGGCTATTGTTATCAGGAGCCATTGTTATGGAACAATAAAACGCTAGAGTACTACAGCACTGCTAGTATTGCACAAAGCCTTGGATGTCTGCAAGTTCTTAGGAGTCTAACGTAGTCTGTCTTCCCATTCGGTTACCTGAGTCACCCCTAGTTCATAACAAACTGTTACAGGTACAGGGACATCTAAGTCAAAGCAACAATACAGTGCAGTATAAACAAGAATACAGCACTATGCAGTGCAGTATAAACTATATCAACAAGAATATTTATACTATGCAGTGCAGTATAAACAAGAATACAGCATTATTCAGTGCAGTATAAACAAGAATACAGCACTATGCAGTGCAGTATAAACAAGAATATAGTACTATGCAGTGCAGTATAAACAAGAATACAGCATTATTCAGTGCAGTATAAACAAGAATACAGCACTATGCAGTGCAGTATAAACAAAAATACAGCACTAAGCAGTGCAGTATAAACAATAATACAGCACTATGCAGTGCAGTATAAACAAGAATATAGTACTATGCAGTGTAGTATAAACAAGAATACAGCACTATGCAGTGCAGTATAAACAAAAATACAGCACTAAGCAGTGCAGTATAAACAAGAATACAGCACTATGCAGTGCAGTATAAACAAGAATATAGTACTATGCAGTGTAGTATAAACAAGAATACAGTAGCGGTGCACGTATAAACACAAATACAGTATGATGCAGTGCAGCATAAACAAGAATAAAGTATGATGCAGTGCGGTATAAACAAGAATACGGTTTATGCAGTGCAGTATATAAACACTTACAGAAACAGAATAATACAGTGTAGTATAAACACAGAGTACAGTATTATACAGGTGAGATAAAAAAGAATACTCTACATTGCAGTGCAGTACATATTGTACAAGAATACAGTACTTTGCAGTGCAGTATAAACAAGAATACAGTATGATACAGTGCAGTATATAAACAAAAATACAGTAGGATCAGTGCCGTTAAAACAAGAACACAGTGTTATGCAATGCAGTATAAACAAGAATACAGTATTATGCAGTGCGGTATAAACAATAATACAGTACTATAAAGTGCAGTATAAATATACAGTGCAGAATAAACAAGAATACTCTACATTGCAGTGCTGTACATACTGTACAAGAATACAGTACTTTGCAGTGCAGTATAAACAAGAGTACAGTATGAGTAGTGCAGTATAAACAAAAATACATTACAATACAGTGCAGTTAAACAAGAATACAGTTTGATGCTGTGCAGTAGAAACAAGAATACAGTATAATACAGTGCAGTATAAGCAAAAAATACAGTATAATACAGTGCTAGATACAGATACGTATAATCATGTAGTATAAGCAACAATACAGAGATAATACAGTGCAGTACAAGCAAACAATACAGTATAATACAGTGCAGTACAAGCAACAATACAGTATAATACAGTGCAGTATAAACATATACAGTATAATACAGTGCAGTAAAATAATACAGTATAATACAGTGCAGTATAAACAAGAATTCATATAATACAGTGCAGTAAAAACAAGAATACAGCACTATGCAACGCAGTATAAACAAAAATACAGCACTAAGCAGTGCAGTATAAACAAGAATACAGCACCATGCAGTGCAGTATATAAAAAGAATATAGTATTTGCGTGTAGTATAAACAAGATACAGTAAGATACAGTGCAGTATAAACACAAATACAGTATGATGCAGTGCGGCATAAACAAGAATACAGTATGATGTCAGTGCGGTATAAACAAGATACAGTATTATGCAGTGCGGTATATACACAAATATAGTATAATACAGTGTAGTATAAACAAGAGTACAGTATGAACGTGCAAAATAAAACAGAATACTCTACATTGCAGTGCAGTACATACTGTACAAGAATACAGTACTTTGCAGTGCAGTATAAAACAAGAATACAGTATGATACAGTACAGTATAAACAATAATACTGTATAATACAGTGTAGTATAAGCAACAATACAGTATAATACAGTGCAGTACAAGCAACAATACAGTATAATACAGTGCAGTATAAGCAACATACAGTATAATACAGTGCAGTAAACAATAATACAATAATCAGTGCAGAAAACAATAAACAGTATAATACAGTGCAGTATAAGCAAAAATAAGAATAATACAGTGCAGTATAACAACAATACAGTACAATACAGTGCAGTACAGGCAACATAGTAGTAATACAGGCAGTATAAACAATAATACAGTATAATACAGTGCAGTATAAACAATAATACAGTAAATACAGTGCAGTATAAACAATAATACAGTATAATCAGTGCAGTATAAGCAAAAATACAGAATTACAGTGCAGATATAAACAAAATACAGTATAATACAGTGCAGTATAAACAAGAATACAGTATAATACAGTGCAGAATAAACAAGAATACAGTACAATACAGTGAAGTATAGCAAGAATACAGTATAATACAGTGCAGTATAAACAATAATACAGTATAATACAGTGCAGTATAAACAAGAATCAGATAATACAGTGCAGAATAACAAGAATCAGTACAATACAGTGAAGTATAGCAGAATACAGTATAATACAGTGCAGTATAAACAATAATACAGTAAAATACAGTGCAGTATAAACAAGAATACAGTACAATACAGTGCAGTTAAACAAGAATACAGTATAATACAGTGCAGTAAAACAAGAAGAATACAGTACAATACAGTGAAGTATAGCAAGAATACAGTATAATACAGTGCAGTATAAACATAATACAGTATAATACAGTGCAGTATAAACAAGAATACAGATAATACAGTGCAGAATAAACAAGAATACAGTACAATACAGTGAAGTATAGAAGAAAACAGTATAATACAGTGCGTATAAACAATAATACAGTATAATACAGTGCAGTATAAACAATAAACAGTACAATACAGTGCAGTATAAACAGAATACAGTATAATACAGTGCAGATATAAAGGAATACAGTACAATACGTGATAGCAAGAATACAGTATAATACAGTAGTTCAGTATAAACAAGAATACAGTACAATACAGTGCAGTATAAAATAATATACAGTTAATACAGTGCGTTATAACAAGGTACAGTACAATACAGTGCAGTATAAAAATAATACAGTATAATACAGTGCAGTATAAAAAAGAATACAGTACAATACAGTGCAGTATAAACAAGAATACAGGATAATACAGTGCAGTAAACAGGAATACAGTAAATACAGTGCAGTAAAACAAGAATACAGTATAATACAGTGCAGTATAAACAAGAATACAGTATAATACAGTGCAGTATAAACAGGAATACAGTATAATACAGTGCAGTAAAACTAAATACAGTAACAATACACGTGCAGTATAAACAAGAATACAGTATAATACAGTGCAGTATAAACAGGAATACAGTACAATACATAGTAACATAGTAACATAGTAATTAAGGTTGAATAAAGACATTCGGCCATCAAGTCCAACCTATTCACTTTTTTTATTTTTTTTTTTTAACCCTACCCAACAGTTGATCCAGAGGAGGCAAAAAAACCCCAGCTAAAAAAGGGGGGAAAAAATTCCCTCCTGACTCCAAACGGCAATCAGAAAGGATCCTGGATCAACCAGATCTACATGCATCAATACCAGTAATTCTCAATATTTTTTAGTTTTGGAAACTATCCAGGCCTTTTTAAAGTTATTCAATGAACTTGCCTATACACCTCTGCTGGAAGACAGTTCCACAGTTTCACCGTCTCCACTGTAAAGAAACCTCTCCTAACTTGAAGATGAAACTTCTTTTCTTCCAACCTTAAAGGATGTCCACGAGTCCTTGATATGACCTATTAGTGAACAATGCACCAGAGAGTTCACTGTATGGGCCATTAATATATTTGTATAAGGTTATCATGTCCCCACGCAACCGCCGCTTCTCCAATGTAAACAGCCCCTAACTTGTCTAATCTGCCTGCATATTCAAGCCCCTCCATTCCCCTTATTAATAGTTGCCCTTCTTGAACTGCCCAATTTCCAAGATGTCCCTTTTGTATATGGGATTCCAAAACTGCACCGCATATTCCAAATGTGGCCTATACAGTGCCTTGTAAAGAGGGAGAATAATATTTTTCTCTCTGATTCCATTCCCCTCTTATACAAGACAATATCTTGCTAGCTCTAGCTGTTGTACCTGGCATTGTTTGCTACAGCTAAGTCTGTTATCTACCAGAACCCCCAAATCTTTTCCCTTTCAGATGCACTTAACACAGAGTTATTTATGTGTTAGGTGGCACAGGGATTATTAAATCCCAAATGCATCACCTTACATTATCAACATTGAACTCTCATCTGCCATTCTGCTGCCCATTTGATAATCTATCTAGGTCTGCTTGCAGCACTTGACATCATTGGAAGTTTCCAAAGCTCGCATAATTTAGTGTCATCAGCAAACACAGAGACCTTGCTCTCAATGCCCCTTCTAAGTCATTTATAAACAGATTAAACAGAAGCGGCCCCAGTACAGAACCCTGAGGAACTCCGCTTAGAACTTTAGCCCACATAGATGTAGCTCCATTAACCACCACTCTCTGTTTGCGGTCCAAAACCAGTTCTCTATCCATGAACAATGTTTTCTTCAAGGCCAACAGTCCTCAGTTATACATTAGTCGCCTATGTGGCACAGTATCAAAGGCTTTTGCAAAATCCAATATACCACATCCACAAGCGTTGCCTGAATCTAACTTCTTACTCACTTCTCATAAAAACCAATAAATTTGTCTGGCATGATCTATTTCTCATAAATCCATGCTGACTACTACTAATAAGATGATCTCTGGAGACAAAGTCAAGGATATGATCCCTTAACAAAGTTTCCATCACCTTCCTACCCATGATGTTAGGCTTACAGGTCTAAGTTACCAGGCTGTGAACGACTACCTTTTTGAATATGGTATTACATTGGCTTTTCCAATCCAGCGGCACATCCCCAGACAAAAGCGAATTGAAAAGATGAGACACAGTGGTCTTGCTAGAACTGAACTAAGCTCTTTTAAAATCCTAGGATGCAATCCATCGGTCTGGCGCTTTATTGATATTAACTTTTCAATGTTCCGTACCATATCCTCTGTTATCCAATGTATAGACTCTTATTCCTCCCTGCACATTGTTACAATCCCTACTGTAAGGATTCTCAACAGTAAAAACCGATGTAAAAAAAACAGTTTAGCAGATTAGCCTTTTCGGCATCCTCTACAACCACCTCAGCTCCATTATTAATGGTCCCACATTCTCAGTCCTCATTTTTTACCATTATATACTTAAAAAACATCTTGGGGTTGGACTTGCTTTGTTCGGCAATCCGTGTTTCATTTTCTATTTTAGCTAGTTTAATTGCTTTTTGCACTCTTTATTACAACTTTTGAAGTCCCTGTAAGCCTGTTCTGTGCCTTCTGCTTTCAAAATTTTAAAAGCCCTTTCTTTTTTCCATTCCCCTTTTACCTGAGCATTAAGCCATGCAGGAGTGGACCTAATTTTTTTAACTTGTTTCCTAAAGGTAACGATTTGGAAATGTTATAGTTTAATATCCCTTTAAAAGTGGTCCACATCGCTCAGTATCTTTACCTAGAAACTGCTTGTGAAGGTTCTCATTCATCCAGGTATGGTATATCTGTTGTATTCAATTAGATCAACTGGACTTGAAATGTAGTTCTTGAAGACGTTCGCTGTCATCCGACTGGCTTTCCAATTCAGAATGAACTGAGGCAGCAATTGGGTACACGAAAGACCCAATACCAAAACACAAGAAAAGCGACATCATATATGCAGTGCAGTGCAGTGAAGAATGCTCTTGATTTGTATGTGGGGGAGACCAAACAGCAACTGCATCAACGTATGGCCCAGCACAGAAGAGCCAATTTCGTCAGGAGCGATCAGCCGTGTATCTGCATCTTAAGGATAAAGGACATACCTTTGAAGATTGTAATGTTAATGTTAACATACTGGGAGGAACGTGACTGGTTCAAGAGAGGTGTTAAGGAGGCCATTTATGTGAAAATAAAGAAACCAAGCCTAAATAGAGGTGGGGGGTTCGACACCAACTGTCTGCCATGTACAATGTGTTTTAACACCTTACTCTGGGGCGTTCCTATAACACCTCTTAGCCACTATCTAACACACCCTTAACACCTGGCTGTGATATGCTAATTGGGATTTTCCAGGGTACATAATTGCCACAGATTCTTGTACAAGTCATTCTGAATTGAGAAAGCCAGTCGGATGACTAGCGAAACGTCTTCAAGAACCACATTTCAAGTCCAGTTGATCTTAATTGAATACAACAGATTTACCTAGAAACAGTTCCCCCAGTCTATGAGCAGGAGCGATTCCTTTAAAAGCATAAATTAGCTTTCCTAAAGTTAAAAGTTTTTTGTTAGCCAGTGCACTTTAGTTTTCTGCAACCTAATTAAATGACAATATATCATGGTCACTATTCCCTAAGCTTCCCATTACCTTCATCTCCAATATGAGCTCTGGGTTATAGATACACCAGATCCAACAACGCATTCTTTCTAGTAGGAACTTCTACCATGTGAAAGAAAATGCTCATATAGGAAATTTAAGAACTTTATACCTTTTGAGGTGCTGGCAGTTCCATTACTCCAATCTATTTCAGGGTAGTTAAAATCCCCCATAACCAGAAAAGCCCCATACCAGCAGCCTTCGCCAACTGCATATGGAGATCATTTCCAACTCTTCCCCGGCATTTGGCGGTTATAACACACTCCAACAATTAATTTACCTACTTCTGCTTCCTGTACACAGTTCCACCCATAATGTTTCTGCCGCAATCGTTTGCTCCCCATCTATTCCATCTTTTAAATTTGGTTCAATTCCTGTTTAAACATACATACATACTCCTCCTCCTTTTATTAACTCGATCATGTCTAAATAAGGAGTACCTTCAATATTTACTGTCCAGTCGTGTGAGATCATAAGCCATGATTCTGCTATACCAATTACATCATACCTTTCCTTTAACGTATTATTTCAAGTTCGCCGGTTTTTCTAGCCAGACTCCTGCATTTGTAAACATACATTTTAGATATTCAATTGATTACTTCCATACAGGGTCGTACATGCATCATATCCGTAGTAATAAACAAGAATACAGTACATAAGTGCAGTATAAACAGAATTACATTATAATACAGTCAGTATAAACAGGATACAGTATAATACATTGCAGTATACAAGAATACCGTATAATACAGTGCAGTATAAACAAGAATACAGTATATAATACAGTGCAGTATAATAAACAGGGCAAATAAGTTACATATCAGTCGTATAACCAATAATACAGTATACAGTGCAGTATAACAAGAATACAGTAATAATACGTGCATATACCAGGATACATACAAATACATATAACATAGTAACATAGTAATTAGTGTGAATAAAGACTTCGTCCATCAAGTCCAACCTATTCACTTTTTTTTATTTTTTTTTTATACCCTAACCCAACAGTTGATTCCGAGGAGGCAAAAAACCCAGCTAAAAAGGGGGGAAAAATTTCCCTCCTGACTCCAAACGGCAATCAGAAAGTATCCCTGGATCAACCAGAATCTACATGCATCAACAGTATATCTCAATATTTTTTAGTTTGGAACTTTCCAGGCCTTTTTTAAGTTATTCAATGAACTTGCCATTACCACCTCTGCTTGGAAGACATTTCCACATTTACACCGTTCTCACTGTAAGAAACCTCTCCTAACTTGAAGATGAAACTTCTTTTCTTCCAACCTTAAAGGATGTCCCACGGTCCTCTGATATGACCTTTAAGTGAACAATGCACAGAGAGTTCACTGTATGGGCCCATTATATATTTGTATAAGGTTATCATGTCCCCACGCAACCGCCGCCCTTCTCCAATGTAAACAGCCCTAACTTTTCAATCTGCCTGCATATTCAAGCCCTCCATTCCCCTTATTAATTTAGTTGCCCTTCTCTGAACTGCCTCAATTTCCAAGATGTCCCTTTTGTAATGGGATTCCAAAAACTGCACCGCATATTCCAAATGTGCCTTACCAGTGCCTTGTAAAGAGGGATAATAATATTTTTCTCTCTCTGATTCCATTCCCCTCTTTATACAAGACAATATCTTGCTAGCTCAAGCTGTTGCTACTGGCATTGTTTCTACAAGCTAAGTCTGTTATCTACCAGAACCCCCAAATCTTTTTCCATTCCGATGCACTTAACACAGAGTTATTTATGGTGTAGGTGGCACAGGGATTATTAAATCCAAATGCATCACCTTACATTTATCAACATTGAATCTCATCTGCCATGCTGTGCCCATTTTGATAATCTATCTAGTCTGCTTGCAGCACTTGCACATCATTGAAGTTTCCAAAGCTCTGCATAATTTAGTGTCCATCAGCAACACCAGGACCTTTGCTCTCAATGCCCCCTTCTAAGTCATTTATAAACAGATTAAACGAATCGGCCCCAGTACAGAACACCTGAGGAAATCCGCTTGAACTTTAGCCCACATAGATGTAGCTCCATTAACCACCACTCTCTGTTTGCGTCCAATACCGTTCTCTATCCATGAACAAATGTTTTCTTCAAGGCCAACAGTCCTCGTTTATACTTAAGTACTATGCAGTGTAGTATAAACAAGAATACAGTAAGATACGGTGCAGTATAAACACAAATACAGTATGATGCAGTGCAGCATAAACAAGAATAAAGTATGATGCAGTGCGGTATAAACAAGAATACGGTATTATGCAGTGCAGTATATACACAATTACAGAATAATACAGTGTAGTATAAACAAGAGTACAGTATTATACAGTGTAGAATAAACAAGAATACTCTACATTGCAGTGCAGTACATATTGTACAAGAATACAGTACTTTGCAGTGCAGTATAAACAAGAATACAGTATGATACAGTGCAGTATAAACAAAAATACAGTAGGATCCAGTGCCGTATAAACAAGAACACAGTGTTATGCAATGCAGTATAAACAAGAATACAGTATTATGCAGTGCGGTATAAACAATAATACAGTACTATAAAGTGCAGTATAAATACTACAGTGCAGAATAAACAAGAATACTCTACATTGCAGTGCTGTACATACTGTACAAGAATACAGTACTTTGCAGTGCAGTATAAACAAGAGTACAGTATGATGTAGTGCAGTATAAACAAAAATACATTACAATACAGTGCAGTATAAACAAGAATACAGTTTGATGCTGTGCAGTAGAAACAAGAATACAGTATAATACAGTGCAGTATAAGCAACAATACAGTATAATACAGTGCAGTATAAACAAGAATACAGTATAATACAGTGTAGTATAAGCAACAATACAGTATAATACAGTGCAGTACAAGCAACAATACAGTATAATACAGTGCAGTACAAGCAACAATACAGTATAATACAGTGCAGTATAAACAATAATACAGTATAATACAGTGCAGTATAAATAATACAGTATAATACAGTGCAGTATAAAACAAGAATTCAGTATAATACAGTGCAGTAAAAACAAGAATACAGCACTATGCAACGCAGTATAAACAAAATACAGCACTAAGCAGTGCAGTATAAACAAGAATACAGCACCATGCAGTGCAGTATAAACAAGAATATAGTACTTTGCAGTTGTAGTAAAACAAGAATACAGTAAGATACAGTGCAGTATAAACACAATAACAGTATGATGCAGTGCGGCATAAACAAGATACAGTATGATGCAGTGCGTATAAACAAGAATACAGTATTATGCAGTGCGGTATATACACAAATATAGTATAATACAGTGTAGTATAAACAAGAAGTATGATAAGTGCAAAAATAACAAGAATACTCTACATTGCAGTGCAGTACATACTGTACAAGAATACAGTACTTTGCAGTGCAGTATAAACAAGAATACAGTATGATACAGTACAGTATAAACAATAATACTGTATAATACAGTGTAGTATAAGCAACAATACAGTATAATACAGTGCAGTACAAGCAACAATACAGTATAATACAGTGCAGTATAAGCAACAATACAGTATAATACAGTGCAGTATAAACAATAATACAGTATAATACAGTGCAGTATAAACAATAATACAGTATAATACAGTGCAGTATAAGCAAAAATACAGAATAATACAGTGCAGTATAAACAACAATACAGTACATACAGTGCAGTACAGGCAAACAAACAGTATAATACAGTGCAGATAAACAATATACAGTAAATACAGGGTATAAACACATAAGACATACTATAAGTGCAGTATAAACAATAATACAGTATTAATACAGTGCAGTTAAGCAAAATACAAGAATAATACAGTGGAGTATAAACAACAATACAGTATAATACAGTGCAGTATAAACAAGAATACAGTATAATACAGTGCGAAGAATAAACAAGAATACAGTACAATACAGTGAAGTATAGCAAGAATACAGTATAATACAGTGCAGTATAAACAATAATACAGTATAATACAGTGCAGTATAAACAAGAATAAGTATAAAGTGCGAATAACAGAATACAGTACAATACAGTGAAGTATAGCAAGAATACAGTTAATACGTGCGTATAAACAATAATACAGTATAATACAGTGCAGTATAAACAAGAACAGTACAATACAGTGCAGTATAAACAAGAAACAATAATACAGTGCAGTAATAACAAGATACAGTACAATACAGTGAGTATAGCAAGAATACAGTATAATACAGTGCAGTATAAACAATAATACAGTATAATACAGTGCAGTATAAACAAGAATACAGTATAATACAGTGCAGAATAAACAAGAATACAGTACAATACAGTGAAATATAGCAAGAATACAGTATAATACAGTGCAGTATAAACAATAATACAGGATAATACAGTGCAGTATATAAACAAATACAGTACAATACAGTGCAGCAGTATAAACAAGAATACAGTATAATACAGTGCAGTATAAACAGGAATACAGTACAATACAGTGAAGTATAGCAAGAATACAGTATAATACAGTTCAGTATAAACAAGAAACAGTCACAATACAGTGCAGTATAAATAATAATACAGTATAATACAGTGCAGATAAACAGATACAGTACAATACAGTGCAGTAAAATAATAATACAGTATAATACCGTGCAGTATAAACAAGAATACAGTACAATACAGTGCAGTATAAACAAGAATACAGTATAATACAGTGCAGTATAAACAGGAATACAGTATAATACAGTGCAGTATAAACAAGAATACAGTATAATACAGTGCAGTATAAACAAGAATACAGTATAATACAGTGCAGTATAAACAGGAAAGTAAATACAGTGCAGTATAAACAATAATACAGTACAATACAGTGCAGTATAAACAAGAATACAGTATAATACAGTGCAGTATAACAGGAATACAGTACAATACATAGTAACATAGTAACATAGTAATAAGGTTGAATAAAGACATTCGTCCATCAAGTCCAACCTATTCACTTTTTTTATTTTTTTTTTTTAACCCTACCCAACAGTTGATCCAGAGGAGGCAAAAAACCCCAGCTAAAAAAGGGGGGAAAAAATTCCCTCCTGACTCCAAACGGCAATCAGAAAGTATCCCTGGATAACCAGATCTACATGCATCAATACCAGTAATTCTCAATATTTTAGTTTTGGAAACTATCCAGGCCTTTTTAAAGTTATTCAATGAACTTGCCATTACCACCTCTGCTGGAAGACAGTTCCACAGTTTCACACGTTCTCACTGTAAAGAAACCTCTCCTAACTTGAAGATGAAATTTCTTTTCTTCCAACCTTAAAGGATGTCCACGAGTCCTCTGATATGACCTATTAGTGAACAATGCACCAGAGAGGTACTGTATGGGCCATTAATATATGATAAGGTTATCATGTCCCCACGCAACCGCCGCTTCTCCAATGTAAACAGCCCAACTGTCTATATGCTGCAATTCAAGCCCCTCCATTCCCCTTATTATTTAGTTGCCCTTCTCTGAACTGCCTCAATTTCCAAGATGTCCCTTTTGTATATGGGATTCCAAAACTGCACCGCATATTCCAAATGTGGCCTTACCAGTGCCTTGTAAAGAGGGAGAATAATATTTTCTCTCTCTTGATCCATTCCCCTCTTATACAAGACAATATCTTGCTAGCTCAGCTGTTGCTACCTGGCATTGTTTGCTACAGCTAAGTTGTATCTACCAGAAACCCCAAATCTTTTTCCATTTCAGATGCACTTAACAAGAGTTATTATGGTGTAGGTGGCACAGGGATTATTAAATCCCAAATGCATCACCTTACATTTATCAACATTGAATCTCATCTGCCATTCTGCTGCCCATTTTGATAATCTATCTAGGTCTGCTTGCAGCACTTGCACATCATTGGAAGTTTCCAAAGCTTGCATAATTTAGTGTCATCAGCAAACACAGAGACCTTGCTCTCAATGCCCCTCTCTAAGTCATTTATAAACAGATTAAACAGAAGCGGCCCCAGTACAGAACCCTGAGGAACTCCGCTTAGAACTTTAGCCCACATAGATGTAGCTCCATTAACCACCACTCTCTGTTTGCGGTCCAAAACCAGTTCTCTATCCATGAACAAATGTTTTCTTCAGGCCAACAGTCCTCAGTTTATAAATTAGTCGCCTATGTGGCACAGTATCAAAGGCTTTTGCAAATCCAAATATACCACATCACGCTGTGCCTGAATCTAACTTCTTACTCACTTCTTCATAAAAACCAATTAAATTTGTCTGGCATGATCTATTTCATAAATCCATGCTGACTACTACTAATAAGATGATCTCTGGAGACAAAGTCAAGGATATGATCCCTTAACAAAGTTTCCATCAATTCCCTACCACGATGTAGGTTACAGGTCTATAGTTACCAGCTGTTGAACGACTACCTTTTTGAATATTGGTATTACATTGGTTTTTTCCAATCCAGCGGCAAATCCCAGACAAAAAGCGAATCTGAAAAGATGAGACACAGTGGTCTTGCTAGAACTGAACTAAGCTCTTTTAAAATCCTAGGATGCAATCCATCTGGTCCTGGCGCTTTATTGATATTAACTTTGTCTAATTGATTCCGTACCATATCCTTGTTATCCAATGATAGACTCTTCATTTCCTCCCTGCACATTGTTACAATCCCTACTGTAAGGATTCTCAACAGTAAAAACCGATGTAAAAAAACAGTTTAGCAGATTAGCCTTTCGGCATCCTCTACAAACCACCTCAGCTCCATTATTTAATGGTCCCACATTCTCAGTCCTCATTTTTTTACCATTTATATACTATTAAAAAACATTTGGGGTTGGACTTGCTTTGTTCGGCAATCCGTGTTTCATTTTCTATTTGCTAGTTTAATGTTCTTTCTGCACTCTTTATTACAACTTTTGAAGTCCCTGTAGCCTGTTCTGTGCCTTCTGCTTTCAAAATTTTAAAAGCCCTTTTTTTTTTCCATTCCCCTTTTTACCTGAGCATTAAGCCATGCAGAGGGGACCTAATTTTTTTACACTTGTTTCCTAAAGGTACCGATTTGGAAATGTTATAGTTTAATATCCCTTAAAAGTGGTCCACATCCTCAGTATCTTTACCTAGAAACGTGCTTGTGAAGGTTCTATTCATCCAGGTCATGGTATATCTGTTGTATTCAATTAGATCAACTGGACTTGAAATGTAGTTCTTGAAGACGTTTCGCTAGTCATCCGACTGGCTTCTCAATTCAGAATGACACTGAGGCAGCAATTGTACATCCGAAAGACCCAATACCAAAACACAAGAAAAGCGAAATCATATATGCAGTGCAGTGCAGTGAAGAATGCTTCTTGATTTGTATGGGGGAGACCAAACAGCAACTGATCAACGTATGGCCAGCACAGAAGAGCCAATTCCTCGGGTCAGGACTCAGCCGTGTATCTGCATCTTAAGGATATAGGACATACCTTTGAAGATTGTAATTAATGTTAACTACTGGCGAGGAACGTGACTGGTTCAAGAGAGGTGTTAAGGAGGCCATTTATGTGAAAATAAGAAAACCAAGCCTAAATAGAGGTGGGGGGGTTCGACACCAACTGTCTGCCATACAATGCTTTTTAACACCTTAATCTGGCGCGTCCTATAACACCTCTTAGCCACTATAATCACACCCTTAACACCTGGCTGTGATTGCTAATTGGGATTTTCCAGGGTACTAATTGCCACAGATTCTTGTACAAGTCATTCTGAATTGAGAAAGCCAGTCGGATGACTAGCGAAACGTCTTCAAGAACCACATTTCAAGTCCAGTGATCTAATTGAATACAACAGATTTACCTAGAAACAGTTCCCCCAGTCTATGAGCAGGAGCGATTCCTTTAAAAGCATATAAAATTAGCTTTCCTAAAGTTAAAAGTTTTTGTTAAGCCAGTGCACTTTAGTTTTTGCAACTATATTAAATGACACTATATCATGGTCACTATTCCCAGCTTCCCATTACTTCATCTCCAATATGAGCTCTGGGTTTAGATATCACCAGATCCAACAACGCATTCTTCTAGTAGGAACTTCTACCATCTGTGAAGAAGAAAATGCTCATATAGGAAATTTAAGAACTTTATACCTTTTGAGGTGCTGGCAGTTCCATACTCCAATCTATTTCAGGGTAGTTAAAATCCCCCATAACCAGAACATGCCCATAACAGCAGCCTTCGCCAACTGCATATGGAGATTCATTTCCACCTCTTCCCCGGCATTTGGCGCTTATAACACACTCCAACAATTAATTTACCTACCTTTTGCTTCTCTGCACAAGTCCACCCATAAGTTTCTGCCGCAATCGTTTGCTCCCCCATCTATTCCATCTTTTAAATTTGGCTTCAATCTGTCTTAACATACATACATACTCTCACCTCCTTTATAACCGATCATGTCTAAATAAGGAGTACCCTTCAATATTTACTGTCCAGTCGTGGTGAATCATTAAGCCATGATTCTGCTATAACCAATTACATCATATACCTTTCCTTATAACGCTATTATTTCAAGTTCGCGTCGGTTTTCTAGCCAGACTTGATTTGTAAACATACATTTTAGATTATCAATTGATTTACTTCCATACATGGTCGTACATGCCTCCTTACTCTATGCTCCCTCCTCCTCCTTCTCCTCCTCCGTTGTGTTACTAGCCCCCAGATCCTAACTTCTCTATACCACCTGTGTAGTTAACGTTCCCTCCCCCCATACCTAGTTTAAAATCTCCTCCAAACCCCAGCCATCTTCTCCCCCAAAACAGTTGCACCACCACATTGAGGGCAACCGTCACTACTAAAGAGCCTGTAGCCAAACAGAAAAGTCAGCCCAGTTCTCTAAAAACCCAAACCCCATCTCCTTATACACCACTCTCTTAGCCACGCATTTATACTCCTGAGCTCCCGTTGCCTCCCTGACGTAGCACGTGGCTGCGGTGATATTTCTGAAATCACTACCCTGGAGGTCCTTGCTTTTAACTTGGCCCTAAATCATTTTTAAGGACCTCACCTCCACCTCTAACTTTGTCATTGGCACCAATGTGAACCAAGACGCGCGGTCACTCCCCGCCCCACCCAATAATCTGTCTCACGATCCACCACATGTCGACCCTAGCACCAGGCAGACAACACACTGTTCGGCATGCAGGGTCCTGGCGACAGATTACCCTATCTACCCTTCTAATAATAGAATCCCCTACCACTACCACCTGTCTATCCTTCCTAGCCCCCAGTTCTCCCTCCCTTGTATGGAGATGGCCGTCCCTGGGTGCTCAAGGGAAAGGCCCCGCTCCATACATGCTGCTTCCGAGCCATCGTCCTCCACATCTTCACCTAAAATGGCAAATCTGTTGGGATCGACCAGTGGGAAGAAGCCCCCTATCCTGCCGTCCCCTACTTCCCTGGTGACCCTTACAAATCTATCTTCCTTCTCCACCTTATCTGCCCCATCTCCACCACCAGTTTAGGCCCCTGCCAGTACCTGCATTTCCCCCAGGTTTGCCAAGTCCTGCAATGCTGCAAGTTTACCCCTTAGACTCTGTACCTCAGATTCCAAATGGGCAACCCACTCACACCTGACACATACATAGGTCCCTGGGGCGGCTGCTCCAAGATCCCAACATGCGGCAGGATGACCATTGCGCGGCCCCAACAAAACTGTCCATACTAAACAGCAATACACAGCAGAGAAACAGCAGAGAAATAGTGTTGTTCTCAAACGCTTTCTTGTTTAAAACGTTTAGTTTTTTAACGCTGTCAATTCTCTTAAAAACAGAAAAATCTGTTACAGATCTGCTATACAGTGAAGTATAGCAAGAATACAGTATAATACAGTGCAGTAGAAACAAGATACAGTACAATACAGTGCAGTATAAATAATAATACAGTACAATACAGTCAGTATAAACAAGAAACAGTACAATACAGTGCAGTATAAATAATATAATACAGTACAATACAGTGCAGTATAAACAAGAATACAGTACAAACAGTGCAGTATAAACAGATACAGTACAATACAGTGCAGTATAAATAATAATACAGTACATACAGTGCAGTATAAACAAGAATACAGTACAATACAGTGCAGTATAAATTATACAGTATAATACAGTGCGAGTATAAACAAGAATACAGTACAATACAGTCAGTATAATACTGTAGGTCATTGTGCAGGACGAGTGGGATGAGTGAGTTATCGTCTGAAACGGTTGTTTGTCTTGCCGCTCGGGTGTGTTGCGTTGTCCAGCAAATAGTGTGTTTGTATGAACCTTTCATCTCTGAATTTATCGGAAATTTGTATCCCCCCAGAAAAAACCTTTCTCACTTTTGCAATGCAGACATTCAATTAATTAAACTTCTCAGTTCTCTTCATATTGATTCTTTCCTCAAACTTTTCTTCCATTTCAAGAGCCGTCTTCCACCTCCAGCATTTCCCTCTTAACTGCTGAATTTCATCATTCAATTAACAAGGTCTGCTCATTAAATCTCACTGAAATGCCTCTTTCTAGACAGCTACACTTTCCTTCTCCCTCTTAACTCACTTTCCATCAATACAGGAAGTCAGCCATTCTACATTAATCCTGCTGTCTAAGGAAACCTTCCGACTAAAACTCAGCACGCTTCCATTTTACCCTCCCCCTCCCTTGTATTTCAGTAATTGATTACTTTTTGTAGCTTGTTATTATAGTTTTAACATGACAGAGATTCGGACTAAATGTGTCTAACTAATTCTTTCCTGCATATTTCCTACAAGCTCTGCTAGAACATGTCCAGAATTCCTTAAAATTAAAATTCTCTTATAAAGCCAGAAATAATATGGATGAAATGGGTCAGAACATTGTATTTTTATTTTAACAGGATCAAAGTCCACTGAATCATGAAAGGAGCTTAATCTATCGAAATACATGCAAGTAGCCCCATACTCTGGGGTTTTTTTTTGCTCCATGTTTAAATCCATTACAAAAGTTTGCAAAAGTGTGGTTTGTCACAACCCCCAGTCCTTCTGTCTGTCTACATATCAGTTATCAGAAACGCACTCCAATAACTGAAAAGTCAACAAACCAGAACGGAGGAAGAGGGGTAGTGAACATATAATACAAACTAACATATATCTAATACCCATACATAGCTGCCACCACATTCCGAGACAGCGAAATGAACTGCTAAATATATCTACGGGGATTATACACACCCCTAACGGTAACAGACCGGAAGAAAGGTTAACCTCACCTATAACTTCTATACACAGTTATATTTATCTAAACAATACTTCTTGTACAGTAGCGTAACTTCAAAGACACAGGTTCATTTTCGAATATACTCAGAATAGGACAATTAGCCTTAAATGATTTTATATCATTTTTAAAAGGTAAAAAGAGTGCATAAAAAAGGTACTGAACAATGCTAGGGTAATTATTGAACACAACAGTAGCACACAGTTAAGGTAAAGGGGATACAGTGAGAATACTGTCTGATTAGTCCATGAGCAGAGTCCAGAATCCTTGATAATCTAATATGGGAAAATACATGACAAAATCCAACATGATATCCAAGATGGAAGCCAATATATGGTCGTCCAAATGGCTTTGATGTTCCTTGGTTTGATGTAATGACGAACTGTTAAGCTGAGTCCATACTCCTAATTTATGTCCTGGGGGGGTTTGGTCCCAAGGGGTTGTATCTTTCCATCCCAAAGGTGTAACCCTGCTTTTTGGAGGGAAACTTTTAAACTCTGTTTTCACTCTAGTCCGTACTCTGAGTACTGTACATCTCACATATAAAATATTACCCGTTTTGTTGATTGGCTAATATCATATAGTCCAAAGTACCAAACATGATATAGTTATGAGTTTGCATGACTAAGAAGTACAATATCTCAGGTTCCCTTTTGGAAATTATCTATACAAGGTATGGCAGAGTACGTTTTTGATTTCAGCATTAGTTGACATTATTTATGAAAACATTCCGTAATTCTTTACCCTGAATTATTATGAAATATGAATGAACTTGAACATTTGGTTTTAGCTTTGTTTTAAAGCAGCAGACCTGTGGTTCTCCTGCTGAAAAGTCTATTCAGGTCAGCGCATTTGCTGCTGTGGCATTGAGGTTTCACACCTATTCCCTCTTTGAACAGACCCCATGCTGGGTTAAACAATAAAAGAAAACAGTCTTTTAAACATGGTACACACCATGCCACTTTTCTCCTGACCGACCGTTCGGATCTTCCAACTGGTTGCCTGGAGGAACTAAGGCCGCAGTGTCCGTTTACCACACAACCGATCGTGTGGTCCACGTTCTGATGTGGTTTTCCCCTATGTCCGATCATCCTTTTGTCTGGGTATATGGCTGAAAACCCAGATTTCGCCCCTAACAACGGATACACTGGAACTATCTATCTCGCTGATCGCTCATAATATGTATGGTGAGTACCAGCCTTTACATATGGTCAGGCGAAGTTTAGATGTTGTAACTTTGACTATCTAACAATTCTATGTTACAAACAAAGTCTATGGGAGTTTAAATGACACTCACTCGTTGTGAAATGGATCACATTCTATCTTATTAGATCTGTATGTTATGATTGGAATTTAGCAAGTAAAGATGGAGCAATTATGTTTGGTGATATTTGGCTTCATTAGTTAAATGCTCACAGCATATCAGTAAGTCATTATTAATTTGTTTGAAAAAGACAATTCTGTTCTTTCTATTCTCTTCCTTCTTTTTCTTCCGTTTTATTCCTAGCTTTTTTTGGACTGTATCTCCTCCCACAGTTTTTGAGCTAGAGACATGAAATTCGGTACAGAAGTGCGGGGCATATAGGAGAAGTGTGCTATCTTCTAGCTAAGGGACCCGCGGGAGTGTATCGGCATTATGTGGCGAATTTTGGGACATTTTTTCCCATGGACTATAATGGTAACAATCCTCAATGTGGATAAGGGATGGCCGTTTCGTGGATCCGAACCGGATCCGCCGCGGATTTATCCCGTTCGCGAATGGCAGATTTTTCCGGTATTTTCTGCCTTCCGAACTTCCGAACCACGGACTTCTCGTATTTTTCTGGAAATTTTCGAAATTACGAGATTTCTCGTATTTTCGTCAATACGTATTTTCGAAAATTTTTGAAATTACAAGGATGTCTCGTATTTTCGTAAATACGTATTTCGAAAATTTATGAAATCACGAGGATTACTCGTATTTTCGAAAATCCGTTTTTCGAAATTTTTCAAAAATACATGATTTCCCGTATTTTCGAAAATACGTGAAACGCGTAATTTCGAAAATTTCGAAAATCCGAGAATCTCGTAATTTTGAGATATTTTTCATTTAACGGGTCCGCTCGCGGATTTTCAATTTTTCCGAAAATTTGGGGATCCTCGAGCGGACCGGATTTTGCGATGTTCGGTACATCTCTATATGTGGATATTTCAAAACAGTTTGTTTCATGGTCATAAATACAAACGGTGATACCCAACCCCAACCCCCCCACACAGACCCAGGCACCCACCTACGACACTATCTCCACTTCCACATGACAGCCAGCTTAGTTTAAGAGGTAATGTCTATAGTCAAAAAAACGAATTTATCATCAATCATCAATGAAGTTATTATAGTTAGTTATATCGTCATACATGCAAAAACACATACCCCAACCTCAATCACCCCTACTGGCGCACGCTTCCCCACACACATCATATCACTATTTTTACCCAACCCACCCTTCCATTACTCAGGCTGGACAAACCATATTACAAGGTAATAGCAACGTTTATGAATCCTCAATAACGTTGACATCACATTAGACAAATAAGACATAGTCCCTTAACCAGACCCAGGTGACACAAATATGATTATGTATCCACTTAGTGGGCAGCCATACTTAAAGGGTACTAAAAAGTCAAAAACTAATTTAAGATTTATCCTAATTTAGAATTATCCTATTTAGATTTATCCTCAATTGTTGATATGTGTTGTAACCTGGTTGTAAACACAAAAAAGAGTCACCCCGCTCAACCGACCCCGGTACACACACCTACGATCTAATTATCCATTACTGTGGCATCCATACTTAAAGGGTAACTAAAGTAAAAAAAAAACTAATTTTGATCAATAATCAAAAAAGTTGGTTTTTTTAACCCCTACCGGGCATAGTACGCACCCTAACTGACCTACCCCTCCATTACTGTTGCAGCCATACTTAAAGGGTAACTAGAATAAAAACACCAAAATTTACCATTAATCAAAAAAGTTTGTTTTTTAACTTCCAACCTGATCCAGGTACAACGCTTACTCACCTAACCTTCATTTTCATGGCAGCCATATTTAAAGGGTAACAATAGTTCAAAAAATTTTTTACTATCATCAAAAAGTTTTTCTTTTTTAAACCCAACCTTACCCAGGTACATACTAATGACCTACCCTCCATTACTGTGTGGCCGCCCTTCCTCCCCCCACCGGGGCCCTCCCGTCCCCCCCCTTCTTCGACCCCCTCCTCCACCCACGTTGTTTTTTTTCCCCCCCCCCTGCGCCGGGGTCCCCCCCCTCTGCTTCCTCTTTTCCTTTCCTGTGGCCCCCGCCCTCCCCCGTCCCCTCTCGTCCCCCCTCCCTTTTGCCCTGCCCCCCCGTGGTTTTTTTTCCCTTCCCCTTGCCCCCGGTCCCTACCCCCCCCTGCGGTGGGTCCCCCTTCCCTTCTGTGCTCATGCCTCGTTTCCCGGGGGCGCGCTCTGCGTTCCCCCCCCCACCGACCTCCCCCTTTCAGCAGCGACCCCGCCCCCGTCCTCCCCCAGACCCATGCGTCTTTCCTCCGTCCGCCCCCCTGCCCCCGGCTTCCCCCAGTCCCCCCCCTCTCCCGAGTGCGCTTTCTTATCCCTATGTGCCCGCCCTCTTTCACGAGTCACGGCACCCACCCCCATGTCACCTCCTCCTTCGGGCGCACTTGAGGTTTCTCACGTCTGCAGCCCCTCACCGTACCCCGCGAGGACCCCCGCGCCTTCCCCCCTTTACTGTGTCCCCCAATCACACACACAGCAATCCCCCATGTATTCCTACTGTGTTCTCTTCTTTTGGTCATCTGATTACTTTCTTTGATGTGAAATTCGTTCGTTCACTATTGCTTGCTTCGCTTAATTCTATTGTCAATTACTTTTCTCATCTCGTTTTACTCTTATGTGTTATGTGTTTATTTATAGTTTTTTCATCGTTTAAAGCACCTAGTACTCAGACTCCGAATTCGTACCAGTTCTTTTTTTTCTTTCTTTTTTTTTTGTTTTCTATTTTATATATTTTATTTTTGTTGCTTTTTGTTTTCTTTTATTTTCTTGTTATCATTAGCAATTTTTTTTTCTTCATATTATATATTTTGTAATTTTGTCTTTCGTGTTATTTTTTTTTCTTCTTATTTTTTCTTTTATTATTTTTTTATTGTTTGATTCTCTCTTGTCAAAGCCAAATCAAAGTTTATTCCTTAAACTTCCCTTTCTAGTTTTGGATTGGAAAACAACGTATCTGAGTAAACCCAGAACAAAACAAAACTTATTGCAGATGTAGTCGAGGAAGGGGGTTTAACACAGAACATCAAACAATCTGTGCTTCCCACTAATCAACACACATGTCCTTATTAGTGTCAACATAATGTCCAAACCCGGTCTTGAAGCGGAACTCCGCGGGAAACTCCAAACTTTGCAATCTGTCTTGCTTCTGGATTTTCTGAAATGCGGAACTATTTTAGAAAATTCTCGAATGTTCAACATTTTCTAATATCGATAAATTAAAAAAAAAATCTAGAATCACGAAAAAATGTGGAATGCCAAAACAGGAAGCGCAATGAAGTTTCGGTATGGACGGTGTTTTTTTTTAAATGGCCAAAAAAAGATTTGGCCATTGTTCATGTTTCCAGGTCCCTGAGCATTAATAGTAAAGGTGACCATACAATACGATTTCCATCACAAGTGCCGACAGATCACATTGGTCAGCCACTGCTGGTGGGGGATGGTCGGCTGTGCGGCCATCACAGACTGGCTCCCCTTAACTAAAGTTAGGGCCAACTAACTGACCGAACGGATATTTTTCTGTCTTTACCGACTGAACCGTAATGCCGACTAGGGCGTTCATCGCACTGCAGTTGGTCGGGAACAGCCCCTACACATTAACGATACGACAGGATTTACACCATTATCGTTTAGTGTGTTAGTGTAGCCACCTTTAGTTCTCCATTGCTATTTATACTTTCAATTTAGGACAAACTTTCGGATTTTTTTTAACTCCATTGAACTCAATGGGTACGTTTGGGATTATTTTATTCTTCGAATTTCGGATTCTTTTCAGGAAATCCGCGAATACAGCAAACGGACGGAATTACAGTGAGTTTGGCCATCTCCGTCTTTCACATTTTGTGAGAAAATGTAGATTTTACGAGACTGCAGAATGTAGTTTAGATAGTGGGATAAAAAAGCAATTTACTAGAAAGTAAGCAAAGGATTTAATACATAAACTAGTGTGCTGGGATTGCAGATTTGAAACTATGGTACAGCTGTGACTTGACGCAAGTTAATAATTCAGCAGAACAGAAACGGTTAAATTGGATTCCATTTGTTACTGATATGTGAGATTAAGGTAATATCTTGTTTGTGGGAAGAAAATCCCAATTTATCCCTGTATACTGTGATTTAATACTTCTTTTACACAGAGACCTTGTGGTTCCATTTAAACTCACAGTGAGAGGACCGTGGAGTTCGTGTAGGCTCACCGTGGAAACAGTTGCATGGCGACAAGCTGTCATCTCTTTGGGGACTAAAATGGGAGAAATCCAAATGCAAGCGCGTTTTGCGGTTTCTGGAGGTAAAAAATTTATATGGTTATTATACTTTAAACAATAATTAAAAAATGAGTCATGATTCTTTATGATCTAGGATAAATCTACCAACTCTGATATTTAGCGTAGATCTACAGGTTTAAATAGTTTTTTGATGATTTATCGCCCTCGGGGGTTCTTATACAGAATATGATACTGAAAAAATAATAAAAATATATATTTCTGGTGGAGCAGGCATATCAGTCCACTTCCTCGTTAGCTCCACTCCTTGATGGTCTCCTCCTGTGTGGGACATTGTTGGCCACTTAATGAGACTATTATCTACGTGTGTACGTGGCTTTAGAGTAGGGATATTTAACTTGCACCCAACCTAGAGATGTAATGGGGTTTGAATAGAACCCGGTTTCGAAAGAAACCTGAGGGTTTCGAAGTCAACACAAAACTCTACGGAACCTGGATTTTCCGAATTTTTGATTTTTATCGTAATTTCGATAATCACGAAATCGAAAATAGACTATTATTGAAAGTAAGATCGATTTCGGTAACCCCGAAAGCAAGAAACAATTTTGGTAACTCGAATTTGAATATCGTTAACCTCGAAAGTAGCGCTCGATTTCGGTAACTCTCGAAAATGGAATGCGGAAGTCGAAAAACAGCCCGATCGAGAGGAAAGATAGATTTAAATTAAGGTTTGGTTATATTTACAGGTTCCCCAGACCATTCCCAGGTCTCTGGTGTCATTTACAGTAACCTACTATTACTAGTCAAAATGGACAGAAACTTTCAAATTTTTTCTCCCATAGATTATATGGGTTCGTTTTCGAATTTTCGAAAACGGAACAAAATCAACAGTTCGAACATCTCTAACACAACAGATGTTTGGAAACTACTATTCCCAACATGACTGGTGGGAATTCTTGGAATTGTAGTTTTCAAAGATCTGAGAGGGATACGAACCCAGGCCCTTCTAGTGTCTAACTGTAACAGGTAATCTGATTAATAATATACCCCCTATTGTCACCCACGTATCCGTATACACAGGCTTTTCGTATCTCTTTTTTTACAGAAAGTCTCAGATTCAATCCTGATGCAACAATCTGGGTGCAAAGCCGCAAATACTGTGCACCGTGAATGAGAGCCTAAAGGATGTGCTAAATATGGTCTCTTCCAACCAGCGACCAATGGGAGAGATGCCAAGTTTTGGACGAAGAGCGCCCCCCTTCGGGAATATCCGCAGTCTTTCGAAAAAGGGTTCCCTACCTGGAGGTAGGTCGCTAACTGTAAAATTTCTTGTCTGAATCCTTTATATGATAATTAAAGAAAGATGTTTTTGTTAACGTATGTCTGCCCTTAAAAAAAAAACTGGTAACATACCTGCCCCACCCCAACACATTATTAGATGTATTATAACCAGATATTAAACATAATTAGCTTCCCTTCAATTTGTGAGATTTTTTTTTTTTTTTTAATTATTGTTTTATATTATATATTTAATGTATATTAGTGGATTGGTTATATGTAACGTGAGGCCACAAAATTCATCACGCTGGTAATTATGTTCCTTAGTTCCGCTATAAGACAAGAGTTTATAAACAGACAAATTGGACGAGAAGCAAAATTGGCCAAGCTCCATACCAAGGTGAGTTCCCAATGGAAGTAAACAAGATACCTATGTGTAAACGGTAAACCTTTTTGGTCAAGTAACATGAAAACCTTTACTGTCATTAGTAAAATGTCATTTACATTTCTTTAAACCCATAAGAAAAACCGAGATGTATTAATATAATTGTAACTGTGCAAAAAGATTATTATCATACTAATATAAATATTTGCTATCAGTTGGCTAACAATTGATGTGTTTGTATGTCACTCCTCCTCTTTTTCCAAGATCCTTTGTGTCTGGGTAGTACCTTGTGAGTCAAATCTTCATTTGACACTTACCTGTAGACTTATTAGGGGTGTCTCTATGGTTTTGCTACCTGAGCACAAACTTTTGAATGCTGCCGTATTAACCACTAGGCGCCATGAAGTGCACAACAGCAAACCAGGGTTAGGTGTGTGCGGCTTCAGGAGATGGGTGTGGTTAAACATTTGAATTTTTAAACTTCACATCAACAGCTCTATTTATACAGTTCCTCAAAAAGACATTTTACCACACCAAATTCCTGCCGCTTTTCTTTAAAAAAAAAAAAATTTAAAGTGAGCTCTGCCTGCCGCCTCTCTATGGTTATCTGGGGTGTGCCCTGAGCATTTTGCTAATATTGCCTCATTAGAGAGGACACCCTGCTTACATCACCAGCAGCAAAGCACCATGGGAAACAAGAGGAAAGAAAGCATATTTAATAGGACAGGTTTCAAGGTATTCTTAGCATTCAAAATGAAAATATATAGCAGATATATTCCTATCACTTAGATAATCACCTGGACTGTATTTATTATCAACTTCAATTTTCTTAAGTTTATGAACAGAGGTGGTCAGTTAAATGCTGTCTTTAGTTTGTCTCTTCTTGAAATCGCAGTAGTTAAGTAATGTATGGATCAAGATACAAGGATGTTCCTTTTAGACACTTTGCAATCCAAGGAGAAGGCTTAAGGTTTGTCTCCCTGTGTGTAGTAAAAACTGGGTACACACAGGGCGACATTTGTCCCAGCGACATTCACCACTAGCTAACAGTCATAAGGACAAATCACTGTAGTTCGTGGCAGAAATTGTATGGTGGAGTACTCGCCTAAGAGAGTCTAGGATTCATATCCTGATATGCTAACGTTAAAGGGCATGTGCTGCCTGCAACGCCAACTGCAATTTTACCAGTTATTACATGTATTTGTAACCAATTTTAATTATAAATTAGTATTCTGTTCTGGCAAAGATATCGCCTCTTTCCTCTGCTCTAGAGCTTTTTATATGCTTGAGCATGTGCAGAGGAGGCAGCAAGGGAAAACAACAGTCAATCATTGGTTATGATGTCAACAGTCACAGCCTTGATTGACGCAAGTTGAGGGAGGGACCAGTTACTCTGCCAGAATGGAGGAAAGATTATCCTTAAATATCTGGTTAGTAAATGCAGGTAATAAAGTGCAAAATATAGAGTTGGGGACAGGAATGACGACTATTGACATTTTTGGCTTAGGGTGATATTTCTTTAAATAATAAACTTCATCTCAACGGGTGTTAAATCTAAAAGATGTGTGAGTGGACCCACAAAATTGAAAAATGTGTATACTTTACAAAAGTTGCATTCAGAAGGATAAATAAGAATAAACCAGAGCTTTATGGTTGTTTGGCATGTCTATTTCTTAGCACTTGCAGATGGGTTTGTTTGGTCGCTCAATTAAATTAGAGATGGAAAAAAGATTTATTGGAGGCAGAGATAAAAAATGTACATTAGTGAAGTAGAAACCAGACTCTACAACTAGAGAACCATAGGAAAGAGTAGATTTATTATGCATGATAGACCAATTATGAGCAGATTCCAAGAGCTAAGGGCATGCACTTTATTGTGGTCAGTGGCTTTATGCTACATTCTGTGATCAGACATAGCTGTTCCCTGACCTTGTAGCTTTATATTGTGACAGTAACCCAGTGCTCAAGGCTCAATAAGTATAAATAGAGAGATTTGGGGCTTGGAGTACACTATATACTTGCTATGACTGAGTCAGATCTGTTGTCGGCTCTAACAATACAGACACCAAATTCTGAACCTTTCTCTGAGCCTGATTGCAAAGTGTCTGAATGAAAGGAACAATCTTGCATAGTTGACTGGTCATATTGGAGAGATTTCAAGAAGGACAAAATTAAAGATGTTAACTGACCCTTCTCTGTTCAGTAAAGGAAAAAATGTCCTAAGTTCTGGCCTAACTTTCTAGATCAACTTTACCGTTTCTAGATCTGTACTACCCAAAACCTCGATCTATCTAAAAAACATGTAACCACCTGACAAAACATTCTATTCTCAAATCTAAGAACACCCACCACCCACTCTACCCCAAAACCCTAATTCTGTGATTTCAACCTTTAGTTCCCGGTGTTCCTTAAAGAAGATATTTATTTAAAGTTTGCAAAGATTTGTACACACTTTAATGATAAAGGGACAATTCTGTTGGATCCATCGCCCCTTTAAAAGTTATCGAGTGTACCGCAGTTCGAGCATTCCCAAGGATGCCAACCATTCACCATCTGCTCAGGATCACTTGGAACTGCCAAACAATTCCATAGGCTGTGGCCAGCCCTTTAGGGAGTTAGCGATGGCTGAAGGAAATGTGGCAGTCCCAAACTTTATCCCAATACCGGATATACGAGTATAAACCAAGGCACCTACTTTCCTTTAAAAGGAGTAGTAAATGTGATTGCCTCGAGTATAAATCGAGGGTAGAAATAAAATAGGACCACAACAGTAGTCCCGTACAGCAATAGCAAAAATGGATTTGGCTATTACTGTATGTGGGGACTTCTGTATGGGAATTCTGCTGTCCATTTAAAGGGCAACTAAAGCCTCAAAACAATACAGAATCAGAAGGCAACAATAGATACATCCTCCTGATTCTATATTGTTTTAGGCTTTAGTTGCCCTTTAAATGGACAGCAGTATTTTATGTAGTTGGCTAGTTGTATGGGTATTCTCTGTCAGTAAAAGGCAAATAAAGCCTCATTCCTTGGCACTCCAAATGTTTGGAAAACTACAACTCCCAGCTGCTTTAGTTCGGGGGTTGTAGTTCCAAAAATTGCCAGTGACAAGTAATCGCTACTGCAGGAATTACTGTATTCCCCCCCCCCCCTGCTGAGAAGTCCCCACACGAGACGATTTATATAGCCTGAAATCTCGCGGTTTATACTTATACGTACTTTATTATAGGGAAAAAGCTCAGGAATGTGTTAGGGTGATCTTTGTACGCAGCTTTATCGATCAGTCACAGACACTTTTCAGCTGCATAAAAAAAGGTACAGACAAGAATGGCCAGGGACGTCCGGGACCTTCAAATGAAATACCTTTTCTTTCAGAGTATGCTAATTATTTATACTTTAAAAATAAAACTGAAAGAACCTAAATATATTGCGTAGTTACACATGACATTGAGATTTACTGGTAAGAAATGGCCATTTACTTATATGATAAACCCCCATTTTGGCCATCACCCTAAAGGTCTTAACAAACTTTGGCTAATAAACACATGTAACATTGCAGTTCTATTATTTGTGTTGACACAGATTAACGTTAAAATGGGGCCTCATTTCCATATCATGGTAGGGAGCAAGTATGTGATTTTTAATTAGTGCACCCATAAGTAAGGGGATGTGGTACCATGTGCACCATAAGTAAGGGGATGTGGTACCCTGTGCACCCATAAGTAAGGGGGTGTGGTACCATGTGCACCCATAAGTAAGGGGATGTGGTACCCTGTGCACCCATAGTAAGGGAATGTGGGTACCCTGTTGCACCCATAAGTAAGGGGATGTGGTACCCTGGCACCATAAGCAAGGGGGTGTGGTACCCTGTGCACCCCTAAGTAAGGGGATGTGGTACCTGTGCACCCATAAGTAAGGGGATTGGTAACCTGTGCACCCATAAGTTAAGGGGATGTGGTACCCGTGCACCCATAAGTAAGGGGATGGGTACCGGGGCACCCAATAAGTAAGGGGATGTGGTACCTGGGCACCCATAAGTAAGGGGATGTGGTACCCTGGCACCCAATAAGAAGGGGGATCGGGTACTGGGCACCATAAGTAAGGGGATGTGGTACCCTGGGCCGGGCACCCATAAGTAAGGGATGTGGTACCCTGGGCACCCATAAGGAAGGGGATGGTGGTACCCTGTGCACCCAAAGTAAGGGGGTGTGGTTACACTGTGCACCCAATAGGTAAGGGGATGTTGGTTACCCTGGGCGCCCATAAGTAAAGTGGATGTAGTGGTACCCTGTGCACGCATAAGTAAGGGGGTGTGGTACCGTGCACCATAGAGGGATTGGACCTGTGCCACCCATAAGTAAGGGGAATGTGGTACCCTGTGCACCCATAAGTAAGGGATGTGGTACCCTGCGCACCCATAAATAAGGGGATGTGGTACCATGCCTCACCAATAAGTAAGGGGATTGTGGTACCTGTGCACCCATAAAGGGGATGTGGGTACCCTGTGCACCATAAGTAAGGGGATGTGGTACCCTGGGCAACCATAAGTAAGGGGATGTGGTACCCTGTGCACCCATAAGTAAGGGGGGGGGGTACCCTGTGCACCCATAGGTAAGGGATTGTGGTACCCTGTGCGCCATAAGTAAAGGGATGTGGTACCCTGTGCACCCATAAGTAAGGGGGTGGGTACCCTGTGCACCTAAGTAAGGGGATGTGGTACCCTGTGCACCCATAAGTAAGGGGATGTGGTACACTGTGCACACCCATAAGTAAGGGGATGTGGTACCTGCGCACCCTAAGTAAGGGGAGGTGTACCTGCTCACCTAAGAGGGGATGTGGACCCTGTGCCCATAAGTAAGGGGATGTGGTACCCTGACCCCATAAGTAAAGGGATGTGGTACCCTGTGCAACCCATAAGTGAGAGGGGGTGTGGTACCTGTGCACCATAAGTAAGGGGAGTGGGCTCTGTGCCCCCATAAGTAAGGGAGTGGTACCCTTGTGCACCCATAAGGAAGGGGAGTGGTACCCTGTGCACCTATAGTAAGGGGGTGTGGGTACCTGTGCACCCATAGGTAAGGGGATGTGGTACCCGTTGCACCATAAGTAAGGGGATGTGGTGGTACCTGTGCACCCATAAGTAAGGGGATGTTGGTACCCTGTGCACCCATAAGTAAGGGGAGGTGGTACCCTGGCACCCATAAGTAAGGGGTGTGGTACCCTGTGCACCATAAGTAAGGGGATGATGTGGTACCCTGTGGCACCCATAGTCGGGGAGTGGTACCCTGTGCACCCAAAGTAAGGGGGTGTGGTACCCTGTGCACCCATAGGTAAGGGGATGTGGTACCTGTGCACCATAAGTAAGGGTGTGTGGTACCCTGTGCACCCATAAGTAAGGGATGTGGGTACCCTGTGCACCCATAAGTAAGGGAATGTGGTACCCTGTGCACCCATAAGTAAGGGGGTGTGGTACCCTGTGCACCCATAAGAGGGGAGTGGTACCCTGTGACCATAGTAAGGGGGTGTTGGTACCCTGGACCTAAGGAAGGGGATGTGGTACCCTGTGCACCCATAAGTAAGGGGATGTGGTACCCTGTGCACCAATAAGTAAGGGGGTGTTGTGGTATTCCCTGTGCACCATAAGGAAGGGGAGTGGTACCCTTAGCACCCAAGTAATGGGACGTTACCTGTGCACCCATAAGTAAGGGGATGTGGTACCCTGTGCACCGCATAAGTAAGGGGTGTGGTACCCTGAATCCATAAAGTAAGGGGATGTGGTCCCTGTGCCATAAGAAGGGGATGTGGTACCCTGTGCACCCAAGTAAGGGGGGTGGTTACCCTGTGCACCCATACGTAAGGGGAATTGTGGTACCTGGTGCACCCATAAGTAAGGGGGTGTGGTACCTATGCCACCATAAGTAAGGGGACACTGTATAGGATCGGACCATGCCACTCCTCAACCAAGTGTATGCAGTCAAGCACTGCAGATGTTTTACATGCTGGGTGCTCCATTACTGTAGCCAACAGTCCATATTATGCAATAGAGTAATCACCGGGCACCACAGTCTTGGGTGCAAAGTCAAATTTATTGTGACGTTTCGGGATCACATGCGGTTCCCTTCATTTATGTTTGTCTGAAGAAGGGACCGCATGTGATCCCGAAACGTCAAATAAATTTGACTTTGCAACCTAAGACTGGTGTGCCCGGTGATTATCTATATTGCAAGTAAGGGGATGTGGTACCGTGACACATCCAGTACATGGTTGGCTTATTGGGAGGAGCGAGAACGCCTATAGTCAATAACTTTTGCAGCCTTACCTTTATTCACATTCCATTTACTGTTGCAACTTAAGGTTTGCTGGGAAAATAGCACACACAGCCAATGGCAAGTGAGTAATATGCACCTTCAATAAACTCGTCTTCTTAATCATCTGATAATTTATTGATTAGTGGCCATTAGATTGGAAGGCAGAAACTATATAACAAAACAAAAAGTAAACCCAGGATTTCAGTAGCCCGGGAGGGCCACCCATGTTAAAATAATCAGCCTCAGAACTAAAAGATTGCGCCCATTCGTCTCACTCTATACAGTGCAGTATAAACAATAATACAGTATAATACAGTGCAGTATAAATAATACAGTATAATACAGTGCAGTATAAACAAGAATTCAGTATAATACAGTGCAGTAAAAACAAGAATACAGCACTATGCAACGCAGTATAAACAAAAATACAGCACTAAGCAGTGCAGTATAAACAAGAATACAGCACCATGCAGTGCAGTATAAACAAGAATATAGTACTTTGCAGTGTAGTATAAACAAGAATACAGTAAGATACAGTGCAGTATAAACACAAATACAGTATGATGCAGTGCGGCATAAACAAGAATACAGTATGATGCAGTGCGGTATAAACAAGAATACAGTATTATGCAGTGCGGTATATACACAAATATAGTATAATACAGTGTAGTATAAACAAGAGTACAGTATGATACAGTGCAAAATAAACAAGAATACTCTACATTGCAGTGCAGTACATACTGTACAAGAATACAGTACTTTGCAGTGCAGTATAAACAAGAATACAGTATGATACAGTACAGTATAAACAATAATACTGTATAATACAGTGTAGTATAAGCAACAATACAGTATAATACAGTGCAGTACAAGCAACAATACAGTATAATACAGTGCAGTATAAGCAACAATACAGTATAATACAGTGCAGTATAAACAATAATACAGTGCATTATAACAATAATACAGTATAATACAGTGCAGTAATAAGCAAAAATACAGAATAATACAGTGCAGTATAAACAACAATACAGTACAATACAGTGCAGTACAGGCAACAATACAGTATAATACAGTGCAGTATAAACAATAATACAGTATAATACAGTGCAGTATAAACAATAATACAGTATAATACAGTGCAGTATAAACAATAATACAGTATAATACAGTGCAGTATAAGCAAAAATACAGAATAATACAGTGCAGTATAAACAACAATACAGTATAATACAGTGCAGTATAAACAAGAATACAGTATAATACAGTGCAGAATAAACAAGAATACAGTACAATACAGTGAAGTATAGCAAGAATACAGTATAATACAGTGCAGTATAAACAATAATACAGTATAATACAGTGCAGTATAAACAAGAATACAGTATAATACAGTGCAGAATAAACAAAATACAGTACAATACAGTGAAGTATAGCAAGAATACATTATAATACAGTGCAGTATAAACAATAATACAGTATAATCAGTGCAGTATAAACAAGAATACAGTACAATACAGTGCAGTATAAACAAGAAATACAGTATAATACAGTCAGTAATAAACAGAATACAGTACAATACTGAAGTATAGCAAGAATACAGTATAATACAGTGCAGTATAAACAATAATACAGTATAATACAGTGCAGTATAAACAAGAATACAGTATAATACAGTGCAGAATAAACAAGAATACAGTACAATACAGTGAAGTATAGCAGAATACAGTATAATACAGTGCAGTATAAACAATAATACAGTATATAACAGGTGCAGTATAAACAATAATACAGTACATACAGTGCAGATAACAAGAATACGTATAATACAGTGCAGTATAAACAGGAATACAGTACAATACAGTGAAGTAAGCAAGATACAGTATAATACAGTTCAGTATAAACAAGAATACATACAATACAGTGCAGTTAAATATAATACAGTATAATACAGTGCAGTATAACAAGAATACGTACATACAGTGCAGTATAAATAATAATACAGTATAATACAGTGCAGTATAAACAAGAATACAGTACAATACAGTGCAGTATAAACAAGAATACAGTAAATACAGTGCAGTATAAACAGAAACAGTAATAATACAGTGCAGTAATAACAAGAATACAGTATAATACAGTGCAGTAAAACAAGAATACAGTATAATACAGTGCAGTATAAACAGGAATACAGTATAATACAGTGCAGTATAACAAATAATACAGTACATACAGTGCAGTATAAACAAGAATACAGTATAATCAGTGCAGTATAAACAGGAATACAGTACAATACATAGTAACATAGTAACATAGTAATTAGGTTGAATAAAGACATTCGTCCATCAAGTCCAACCTATTCACTTTTTTTATTTTTTTTTTTTAACCCTACCCAACAGTTGATCCAGAGAGGCAAAAACCCCAGCTAAAAAAGGGGGGAAAAATTCCCTCCTGACTCCAAACGGCAATCAGAAAGTATCCCTGGATCAACCAGATCTACATGCATCATACCAGTATTCTCAATATTTTTTAGTTTTGGAAACTTATCCAGGCCTTTTTAAAGTTATTCAATGAACTTGCCATTACCACCTCTGCTGGAAGACAGTTCACATTTCCACATCACCGTTCTCACTGTAAAGAAACCTCTCCTAACTTGAAGATGAAACTTCTTTTCTTCCAACCTTAAAGGATGTCCACGAGTCCTCTGATATGACCTATTAGTGAACAATGCACCAGAGAGTTCACTGTATGGGCCATTAATATATTTGTATAAGGTTATCATGTCCCCCACGCAACCGCCGCTTCTCCAATGTAAACACCCTAACTTGTCTAATCTGCCTGCATATTCAAGCCCCTCCATTCCCCTTATTAATTTAGTTGCCCTTCTCTGAACTGCCTCAATTTCCAAGATGTCCCTTTTGTATATGGGATTCCAAAACTGCACCGCATATTCCAAATGTGGCTTACCAGTGCCTTGTAAAGAGGGAGAATAATTTTTTCTCTCTTGATTCCATTCCCCTCTTTATACAAGACAATATCTTGCATCTCTAGCTGTTGCTACCTGGCATTGTTTGCTACGCTAAGTCTGTTATCTACCGAACCCCCAAATCTTTTTCCATTTCAGATGCACTTAACACAGAGTTATTTATGGTGTAGGTGGCACAGGGATTATTAAATCCCAAATGCATCACCTTACATTTACAACATTGAATCTCATCTTGCCATTCTGCTGCCCATTTTGATAATCTATCTAGGTCTGCTTGCAGCACTTGCACATCATTGGAAGTTTCCAAAGCTCTGCATAATTTAGTGTCATCAGCAAACACAGAGACCTTGCTCTCAATGCCCCCTTCTAAGTCATTTATAAACAGATTAAACAGAAGCGGCCCCAGTACAGAACCCTGAGGAACTCCGCTTAGAACTTTGCCCACATAGATGTAGCTCCATTAACCACCACTCTCTGTTTGCGGTCCAATAACCAGTTCTCTATCCATGAACAAATGTTTTCTTCAAGGCCAACAGTCCTCAGTTTATACATTAGTCGCCTATGTGGCACAGTATCAAAGGCTTTTGCAAAATCCAAATATACCACATCCACAGCTGTGCCTGAATCTAACTTCTACTCACTTCTTCATAAAAAACCAATTAATTTGTCTGGCATGATCTATTTCTCATAAATCATGCTGACTACTACTAATAAGATGATCTCTGGAGACAAAGTCAAGGATTGATCCCTTAACAAAGTTTCCATCACCTTCCCTACCACTGATTGTTAGGCTTACAGGTCTATAGTTACCAGGCTGTGAACGACTACCTTTTTTGAATATTGGTATTACATTGGCTTTTTTCCAATCCACGGGCACATCCCCAGACAAAAGCGAATCTGAAAAGATGAGACACAGTGGTTCTTGCTAGAACTGAACTAACTCTTTTAAAATCCTAGGATGCAATCCATCTGGTCCTGGCGCTTTATTGATATTAACTTTGTCTAATTGATTCCGTACCATATCCTCTGTTATCCAATGTATAGACTCTTCATTTCCTCCCTGCACATTGTTACAATCCCTACTGTAAGGATTCTCAACAGTAAAAACCGATGTAAAAAAAACAGTTTTAGCAGATTAGCCTTTTCGGCATCCTCTACAACCACCTCAGCTCCATTATTTAATGGTCCCACATTCTCAGTCCTCATTTTTTTACCATTTATATACTTAAAAAACATCTTGGGTTGGACTTGCTTTGTTCGGCAATCCGTGTTTCATTTTCTATTTAGCTAGTTTAATTGCTTTCTTGCACTCTTTATTACAACTTTTGAAGTCCCTGTAAGCCTGTTCTGTGCCTTCTGCTTTCAAAATTTTAAAAGCCCTTTTCTTTTTTTCCATCCCCTTTTTACCGAGCATTAAGCCATGCAGGAGTGGACCTAATTTTTTTCAACTTGTTTCCTAAAGGTACCGATTTGGAAATGTTATAGTTTATATCCCTTTAAAAGTGGTCCACATCTGCTCAGTATCTTTACCTAGAAACGTGCTTGTGAAGGTTCTCATTCATCCAGGTCATGGTATATCTGTTGTATTCAATTAGATCAACTGGACTTGAAATGTAGTTTCTTGAAGACGTTTCCGTAGTCATCCGACTGGCTTTCTCAATCAGAATGACACTGAGGCAGCAATTGGTACATCCGAAAGACCCAATACCAAAACACAAGAAAAGCGACATCATATATGCAGTGCAGTGCAGTGAAGAATGCTCTGATTTGTATGTGGGGGAGACCAAACAGCAACTCATCAACGTATGGCCCAGCACAGAAGAGCCAATTCCTCGGGTCAGGACTCAGCGCGTGTTCTGCATCTTAAGGATAAAGGACATACCTTTGAAGATTGTAATGTTAATGTTAACAACTGGCGAGGAACGTGACTGGTTCAAGAGAGGTGTTAAGGAGGCCATTTATGTGAAAATAAAGAAACCAAGCCTAAATAGAGGTGGGGGGGTTCGACACCAACTGTCTGCCATGTACATGCTGTTTTAACACCTTACTCTGGGCGTTCCTATAACACCTCTTAGCCACTATCTAATCCACCCTTAACACCTGGCTGTGATATGCTAATTGGGATTTTCCAGGGTACATAATTGCCACAGATTCTTGTACAAGTCATCTGAATTGGAGAAGCCAGTCGGATGACTAGCGAAACGTCTTCAAGAACCACATTTCAAGTCCAGTTGATCTAATTGAATACAACAGATTTACCTAGAAACAGTTCCCCCACAGTCTATGAGCAGGAGCGATTCCTTTAAAAGCATAAAATTAGCTTTCCTAAAGTAAAAGTTTTTGTTAAGCCAGTGCACTTTAGTTTTCTGCACCTATATTAAATGACACTATATCATGGTCATATTCCCTAAGCTTCCCATTACCTTCATCTCCAATATAGCTCTGGGTTATTAGATATCACCAGATCCAAACACGCATTCTTTCTAGTAGGAACTTCTACCATCTGTGAAGAAAATGCTCATATGGAAATTTAGAACTTTATACCTTTTGAGGTGCTGGCAGTTCCATTACTCCAATCTATTTCAGGGTAGTTAAAATCCCCCATAACCAGAACATGCCCCATACAGCAGCCTTCGCCAACTGCATATGGAGATTCATTTCCACCTCTTCCCCGGCATTTGGCGGCTTATAACACACTCCAACAATTAATTTACCTACCTTCTGCTTCCTGTACACAGTTCCACCCATAATGTTTCTGCCGCAATCGTTTGCTCCCCCATCTATTCCATCTTTTAAATTTGGCTTCAATTCCTGTTTACATACATACATACTCTCCTCCTCCTTTCTTATTACCGATCATGTCTAAATAAGAGTACCCTTCAATATTTACTGTCCAGTCGTGGAATCATTAAGCCATGATTCTGCTATACCAATTACATCATACCTTTCCTTTAACGCTATTATTTCAAGTTCGCCGGTTTTTCTAGCCAGACTCCTTGCATTTGTAAACATACATTTTAGATTATCAATTGATTTACTTCCATACATGGTCGTACATGCCTCCTTATCCTCTATGCTCCCTCCTCCTCCTTCTCCTCCCTCCGTTGTGTCTACCCCCAGATCCCTACTTCTCTATCTACCCCTGTGTAGTTAACGTTCCCCTCCCCCCCATAACCTAGTTTAAAATCTCCTCCAACCCCCTACCATCTTCTCCCCCAAAACAGTTGCACCACCCCCATTGAGGTGCAATCCGTCACTACTAAAGAGCCTGTAGCCAACAGAAAAGTCAGCCCAGTTCTCTAAAAACCCAAAACCCCATCTCCTTACACCCACTCTCTTACCCACGCATTTATACTCCTGAGCTCCCGTTGCCTCCCTAGCGTAGCACGTGGCTGCGGTAGTATTTCTGAAATCACTACCCTGGAGGTCCTTGCTTTTAACTTGGCCCCTAAATCATTTTTAAGGACCTCACCTCCACCTCTAACTTTGTCATTGGCACCAATGTGAACCAAGACCCGCCGGTCACTCCCAGCCCCACCCAATAATCTGTCTACCACGATCCACCACATGTCGAACCTAGCACCAGGCAGACAACAACCTGTTCGGCATGCGGTCCTGGCGACAGATTACCCTATCTACCCTTCTAATAATAGAATCCCTCTACCACTACCACTGTCTATCCTTCCTAGCCCCCAGTTTCTCCTCCCTTGTATTGAATGGCCGTCCCCTGGGTGCTCAAGGGAAAGCCCGCTCCATACATGCTGCTTTCCGAGCCATCGTCCTCCACATCTTCACCTAAAATGCAAATCTGTTGGATCGATCGACAGCTGGGAGAAGCCCCCTATCCTGCCTGCCGTCCCTACTTCCCCTGGTGACCCTTACAAATCTATCTTCCTTCTCCACCTTATCTGCCCCATCTCCACCCACCAGTTTACTGGCCCCTGCCGTACCTGCATTTCCCCCAGGTTTGCCAAGTCCTGCAATGCTGCAAGTTTACCCCTTAGACTCTGTACCTCAGATTCCAAATGGGCAACCCACTCACACCTGACACATACATAGGTCCCCGGGGCGGCTGCTCCAAGATCCCATACATGCGGCAGGATGCACTTGCGCGGCCCCAACAAAACTGTCCATACTAAACAGCAATACACAGCAGAACACAGCAGAGAAATAGTGTTGTTCTCAAACGCTTTCTTGTTTTAAACCTTAGTTTTTTAACGCTGTCAATTCTCTTAAAAACAGAAAAATCTGTTTACAGATCTGCTATACAGTGAAGTAAGCAGAATACAGTATAATACAGTGCAGTAGAAACAGAATACAGTACAATACAGTGCAGTATAAATAATATCCAGTAATACAGTGCAGTATAAACAAGAATCCAGTACAATACAGTGCAGTATAAATAATAATACAGTACAATACAGTGCAGTATAAACAAGAATACAGTACAATACAGTGCAGTATAAACAAGAATACAGTATAATACAGTGCAGTATAAATAATAATACAGTACAATCAGTGCAGTATAAACAAGAATACAGTACAATACAGTGCAGTATAAATATAATACAGTATAATACAGTGCAGTATAAACAAGAATACAGTACAATACAGTGCAGTATAATACTGTAGGTCATTGTGCAGGACGAGTGGGATGAGTGAGATTATCGTCTGAAACGTTGTTTTTGTCTTGCCGCTCGGGTGTGTTGCGTTGTCCAGCAAATAGTGTGTTTGTATGAACCTTTCATCTCTGAATTTATCGGAAATTTGTATCCCCCCAAAAAAACCTTTCTCACTTTTTGCAATGCAGACATTCAATTAATTAAACTTCTCAGTTCTCTTCATATTGATTCTTTCCTCAAACTTTCTCTTCCATTTCAAGAGCCGTCTTCCACCTCCACATTTCCCTCTTACTGCTGAATTTTCATCATTCAATTAACAAGGTCTGCTCATTAAATCTCACTGAAAATGCCTCTTTTCTAGACAGCTACACTTTCTTCTCCCTCTTAACTCACTTTCCATCAATACGGGAAGTCAGCACATTTACATTAACTCCTGCTGTCTAAGGAAACCTTCCGACTAAAACTCAGCACGCTTCCATTTTACCTCCCCCCTCCCTTGTATTTCAGTAATTGATACTTTTTGTAGCTTGTTTATTATAGTTTTTAAACATGACAGAGATTCGGACTAAATGGTGTCTAACCTAATTCTTTCCTGCATATTTCCTACAAGCTCTGCTAGAACATGTCCAGAATTCCTTAAAAATTAAAATTCCTCTTATAAAGCCAGAAATAATTCGGATGAAATGGGTCAGAACATTGTATTTTTATTTTAACAGGATCAAAGTCCACTGAATCATGAAAGGAGCTTAATCTATCGTTAAATACATCAAGTAGCCCCATACTCTGAGGTGTTATTTTTGCTCCATGTTTTAAATCCATTACAAAAGTTTGCAAAAAGTGTGGTTTTGTCACAACCCCCAGTCCCTTCTGTCTGTCTACATATCAGTTATCAGAAAACGCACTCCAATTAACTGAAAAGTCAAACAAACCAACGGAGGAGAGGGGTAGTGAACATATAATACAAACTAACATATATCTAATACCCATACGATAGGCTGTCCACCACATTCCGAGACAGCGAAATGAACTGCTAAATAATCTACGGGGATTATACACACCCCTAACGGTAACAGACCGGAAGAAAGGTTACCTCACCTAAACTTCTATACACAGTTATATATTTATCTAAACAATACTTCTTGTACAGTAGCGTAACTCAAAGACACAGGTTCATTTTCGAATATACTCAGAATAGACAATTAGCCTTTAAATGATTTTATATCATTTATTAAAAGTAAAAAGAGTGCATAAAAAGGTACTGAACAATGCTAGGGTAAATTATTGAACACAAACAGTAGCACACAGTTAAGGGTAAAGGGGATACAGTAGAGATAACTGTCTGATTAGTCCATGACAGAGTCCAGAATCCTTGATAATCTAATATGGGAAAATACATGACAAAATCCAACATGATACTCCAAGATGGAAGCCAATATATGGTCCGTCCAAATGGCTTTGATGTTCCTTGGTTTGATGTAATGACGAACTGTTAAGCTGAGTCCATACTCCTAATTTATGTCCTGGGAGGGGTTTGGTCCCAAGGGGTTGTATCTTTCCATCCCAAAAGGTGTAACCCTGCTTTTTGGAGGGAAACTTTTAAACTCTGTTTTCACTCTAGTCCGTACTCTGAGTACTGTACATCTCACATATAAAATATTACCGTTTTTGTGATTGGCTAATACATATAGTCCAAAATCCAAACATGATATAGTTATGAGTTTGCATGACTAAGAAGTACAATATCTCAGGTTCCCTTTTGGAAATTATCTAATACAAGGTATGGGCAGATACGTTTTGATTTCAGCATTAGTTGACATTATTTATGAAAACATTCCGTAATTCTTTACCCTGATTATTATGAAATATGAATGAACTTGGAACATTTGGTTTTAGCTTTGTTTTAAAGCAGCAGACCTGGGTTCTCCTGCTGAAAAGTCTATTCAGGTCAGCGCATTTGCTGCTGTGGCATTGAGGTTTCACACCTATTCCCTCTTTGAACAGACCCCATGCTGGGTTAAAAAATAAAAGAAAACAGTCTTTTAAAACATGGTACACACCATGCCACTTTTCCTCCTGACCGACCGTTCGATCTTCCAACTGGTTGGCCTGGAGGAACTAATGGCCGCAGTGTCAGTTTACCACAACCGATCGTGTGGTCCACGTTCGATGTGTTTTTCCCCTATGTCCGATCATCCTTTTGTCTGGGTATATGGCTGAAAACCCATGATTTCGCCCAATCAAACGGATACACTGAACTATCTCTCGTTCGATCGGAACTAATATTGTATGGTGAGTACCAGCCTTTACATATGGTCAGGCAGAGATTTGGTTAACCCTTGACTATCTAACAATTCTATGTTACAAACAAAGTCTATGGGAGTTAAAATGACACTCACGTTTGTGAAATGGATTCACATTCTATCTTATTAGATCTGTATGTTATGATTGGAATTTAGCAAGGTAAAGATGAGCAAATTATGTTTGGTGATTTGGGCTTCATTAGTTAAATGCTCACAGCATATCAGTAAGTCATTATTAATTTGTTTGAAAAAGACAAATTCCTGTTCTTTCTATTTCTTCTTCTTCTTTTTTCTTCCGTTTTATTCCTACGCTTTTTGGACTGTATCTCCCCCACAGTTTTTGAGCTAGAGACATGAAATTCGGTACAGAATTGCGGGGCATATAGGAGAAGTGTGCTATCTTCTAGCTAAGGGACCCGCGGAAGTGTTCGGCATTATGTGCGAATTTGGGACATTTTTTCCCATGGACTATAATGGTACAATCCTCAAATGTGGTAAGGGATGGCCGTTTCGTGGATCCGAACCCGGATCCGCCGCGATTTTATCCCGTTCGCGAATGGCAGATTTTTCCGGATTTTCTGCCTTCCGAACTTCCGAACCACGGACTTCTCGTATTTTTCTGGAAATTTTCGAAATTACGAGATTTCTCGTATTTTCGTCAATACGTATTTTCGAAAATTTTTGAAATTACAAGGATGTCTCGATTTTCGTAAATACGTATTTTCGAAAATTTATGAAATCACGAGGATTACTCGTATTTTCGAAAAATCCGTTTTTCGAAATTTTTCAAAAATACATGATTTCCCGTATTTTCGAAAATACGTGAAACGCGTAATTTCGAAAATTTTCGAAAATCCGAGAAATCTCGTAATTTTGAGAATATTTTTCATTTTAACGGTCCGCTCGCGGATTTTCAAATTTTTCCGAAAATTTGGGGATCCTCGAGCGGACCGGATTTTGCGATGTTCGGACATCTCTAATGTGGATATTTCAAAACAGTTTGTTTCATGGTCATAAATACAAACGGTGATACCCCCCCAACCCCCACACAGACCCAGGTACACCCACCTACTGACCTACCTTTCCATTCCATGAAGCCATACTTAAAGGGTAATTATAGTCAAAAAAACGAATTTTCATCAATCATCAATGAAGTTATTATTAGTTAGTTATAATCGTCATACATGCAAAAACACATACCCCAACCTCATATGGGTACACACACCTACTGACCTACCCTTCCATTCTTGTGGCAACCATACTTAAAGGTAAATAAAGTCAAAAAACTAATTTTGATATATCCTCAATAAAGTTAGTTTTTGTAACACAAAAAGACATATCCCTTAACCAGACCCAGGTACACAAACCTACTGATTTACTTATCCATTAGTGTGGCAGCATACTTCACATTATACTGTATTCTTGTTTTATACTGCACTGTATTATACTGTATTCTTGTTTATACTGCACTGTATTATACTGTATTCTGTTTTATACTGCACTGTATTATCTGTATTCTTGTTTATACTGCACTGTTTACTGTATTCTTGTTTATACTGCACTGTATTATACTGTATTATTTTATTTCTCTGCACTGTATTGTACTGTATTCTTGTTTATACTGCACTGTATTATACTGTATTATTATTTATACTGCACTGTATTGTACTGTATTCTTGTTTATACTGAACTGTATTATACTGTATTCTTGCTATACTTCACTGTATTGTACTGTATTCCTGTTTATACTGCACTGTATTATACTGTATTCTTGTTTATACTGCACTGTATTGTACTGTATTATTGTTTATACTGCACTGTATTATACTGTATTATTGTTTATACTGCACTGTATTATACTGTATTCTTGCTATACTTCACTGTATTGTACTGTATTCTTGTTTATTCTGCACTGTATTATACTGTATTCTTGTTTATACTGCACTGTATTATACTGTATTATTGTTTATACTGCACTGTATTATACTGTATTCTTGCTATACTTCACTGTATTGTACTGTATTCTGTTTTATACTGCACTGTATTAAGTATTCTTGTTTATACTGCACTGTATTGTACTGTATTCTTGTTTTACTGCACTGTATTATTACTGTATATTGTTTATACTGCACTGTTTATACTGTATTCTTGCTATACTTCACTGTATTGTACTGTATTCTTGTTTTATTCTGCACTGTATTATACTGTATTCTTGTTTATACTGCACTGTATTATACTGTATTATTGTTTATACTGCACTGTATTATACTGTATTTCTTGCTATACTTCACCTGTATTGTACTGTATTCTTGTTTATTCTGCACTGTATTATCTGTATTCTTGTTTAAACTGCACTGTATTATACTGTATTGTTTTTTATACTGCACTGTATTATTCTGTATTTTTGCTTATACTGCACTGTATTATACTGTATTATTGTTTATACGTGACTGTATTATACTGTATTATTGTTTAACTGCACTGTATTATACTGTATTATTGTTTAACTGCACTGTATTATACTGTATTGTTGCCTGTACTGCACGGTATTGTCTGTATTGTTGTTATACTGCACTGTATTATTCTGTATTTTTTGCTTATACTGCACTGTATTATACTGTATTATTGTTTATACTGCACTGTAATACGGTATTATTGTTTACTGCACTGTATTATACTGTATTGTGCTTTACTGCACTGTATTATACTGTATTGTTGCTTGTACTGCACTGTATTATACGTATTGTTGCTTTACTACACTGTATTATACAGTATTATTGTTACTGTCTGTATCATACTGTATTCTTGTTTATACTGCACTGCAAAGTACTGTATTCTTGTACAGTATGTACTGCACTGCAATGTAGAGTATTCTTGTTTATTTTGCACTGTACATACTGTACTCTTGTTTATACTACACTGTATTATACTATATTTGTGTATATACCGCACTGCATAATACTGTATTCTTGTTTATACCGCACTGCATCATACTGTATTCTTGTTTATGCCGCACTGCATCATACTGTATTTGTGTTTATACTGCACTGTATCTTACTGTATTCTTGTTTATACTACACTGCAAAGTACATATTCTTGTTTATACTGCACTGCATGGTCTGTATTCTTGTTTATACTGCACGCTTAGTGCTGTATTTTGTTTATACTGCGTTGCATAGTGCTGTATTCTTGTTTTTACTCTGCACTGTATTATACTGAATTCTTGTTTATACGCACTGTATTATACTGTATTATTATACTGCACTGTATTATACTGTATTATTGTTTATACTGCACTGATTATACTGTATTGTTGCTTGTACTGCACTGTATTATACTGTATTGTTGCTTGTACTGCACTGTATATACTGTATTGTTGCTTATACTACACTGTATTATACTGTATTCTTGTTTTACTGCACTGTATTATACTGTATTTGTGCTTATCTGCACGTTTATACTGTATCTTGTTTCTACTGCACAGCATCAAACTGTATTCTTGTTTATACTGCACTGTATTGTAATGTATTTTTGTTTATACTGCACTACATCATACTGTACTCTTGTTTATACTGCACTGCAAGTACTGTTTCTTGTACAGTATGTACAGCACTGCAATGTAAGTATTCTTGTTTATTCTGCACTGTAGTATTTATACTGCACTTTATAGTACTGTATTATTGTTTATACCGCACTGCATAATACTGTATTCTTGTTTTACTGCATTGCATACCACTGTGTTCTTGTTTATACGGCACTGGATCCTACTGTATTTTTGTTTATACTGCACTGTATCATACTGTATTCTTGTTTATACTGCACTGCAGTACTGTATTCTTGTACAATATGTACTGCACTGCATAGAGTATTCTTGTTTATTCTACACTGTATAATACTGACTCTCTTGTTTATACTACACTGTATTATTCTGTAATTGGTGTATACTGCACTGCATAATACCGTATTCTTGTTTAACCCGCACTGCATCATACTTTATTCTTGTTTATGCTGCACTGCATCATACTGTATGTGTTTTATACTGCACCGTATCTTACTGTATTCTTGTTTATACTACACTGCATAGTACTATATTCTTGTTTATACTGCACTGCATAGTGCTGTATTCTTGTTTATACGCACTGCTTATGCTGTATTTTGTTTATACTGCACTGCATGTGCTGTATTCTTGTTATACTACAACTGCATAGTACTATATTCTTTGTTTATACTGCACTGCATAGTGCTGTATTATTGTTTATACTGCACTGCTTAGTGCTGTATTTTTTGTTTATACTGCACGCATAGTGCTGTATTCTGTTTATACTGCACTGAATAATGCTGTATTCTTGTTTATATACGCACTGCTATTACTATATTCTTGTTTATACTGCACTGCATAGTGCTGTATTCTTGTTTATACTGCACTGAATAATGCTGTATTCTTGTTTATACTGCACTGCATAGTACTATATTCTTGTTTATACTGCACTGCATAGTGCTGTATTCTTGTTATAATGCACTGTATTGTTGCTTTGACTTAGATGTCCCTTGTACCTGTAACAGTTTGTTATGAACTAGGGTGACCAGGTAACCGAATGGGAAGACAGACTACGTTAGACTCCTAAGAACTTGCAGACATCCAAGGCTTGTGCAATACTAGCATGTTTAGTACTCTAGCGTTTTATTGTTCCATAACAATGGCTCCTGATAACAATAGCCGAGAAAAATTGGCACATCTGCGCCAGACATCTCGGAATGGTGGAATATAAACTTTTATTTTAAACAAAGATAACCAATGAGAGAAAACAATGTTTGCATATAAATACAATAATCAGCAAAACATAACTGGCTTCCCATCGAATTTTTATCATCATCAGGAAACTATTCACACCAAATGAAACATCTGAGTTCACATTACATGATTCAGAGGGCTAATAACACACTAGCATGTGGTATAATAATCATTCACATTCGCCACTTATTAACCTCATGCGTTCCACACTGTACTGGCCCAAAAATACAATAGAGACAGGTTTGGGCTTGTGTTAAGATTTAGCACTGCACAAGTAATTGTAATTAACATGCTCAATGCCTTCTGGGTAATTTCTCGTATTTAGGTTATTGCAAATATTACCGCAGCCTGTAGTAGGTCCAACTAAGGGTTAGATTTATATCCACACACAGCACACTTAGGTCACACATTATTTAAAACCATTCCAGGGCACTTTTACAGTATGTTCTCCAGTGAAACAGAATCAACTATTGCCATTGTTCCTGAATTAAACAGTGATTATTTTGTTTATTTATTTTCTATTCTCTCAAGATACAGCAAAAAGCACCTGACATCTCTGCAGCTCCTAAATAATCCCTCACCCAGAGGGCCGCTCTGCATAAACCATTAAGTATAAGAACATCAAAGGAAGAAGGTTCTGTAATACTGCATAGCTGTCCCTTTATTGCAATGGAATGCAATGTGTAAAATTTACTAGAATATAATTTAGTACGTTTACTTTCATTTCATAAGATTCACATTTTATTCAAAAAAGGTCTTAAGACTCCCAACCAACCCCCCCCCCCCCCATACACTTGATCGTCATTGTAAGCGACCTGAAAAACACCATCAGATTGTTCAAATATCAATCTCATGTATGCCATTTTTCGACATGTCTAGTGGTTTATTGGAATACTAAATCAGTCCCCATCTCTCTGCAGATTTCAAGGGGAAAGATAAGAAGATGGGGCGAGATCGAGATGTTCTTCCGATCCGACTGATCCAATTGTTTCATTCATATTTGACATCCAATTAGAAGACCATCTGGCCTTGTATGGCTAACTTTAATCTGGCCCTGTCAGAGGGGATTTCTAAATCCAGCATTTCTTCAAAAAATTCTTAGCCGAAGAACTAAAATAAAAGTGATACTGGATACATATTAACCATTTAGATGAGGGCTCGTTCACACTAGGCAGGACCAAAAAACACTGAAATAACGTCACAGGACCTCCCTGGTTTCTTTTTAGAAAAATGGACAGAAACACAAATGCTTGTATTGTTCCATTGTTTTCCGTTGTACTGTGTTTTCATACATTTTAGACGGGCAGAAACCATGCAGCAGTGCATTTTTTTTCAAACAGAAGGAACAATTAAGTGTGAACGATATTATGAAATCCTATTGGTTTTACTGCCTATCTGTTTTTTTAAAACGCACCTGCTTTTAAAAATGGATATAAACTGACTTATATCTGTTGTATTCAATTAGATCAACTGGACTTAAAGTTTAATTCTTGAAGACGTTTCGCTAGTCATCCGACTGGATCTCTCAATTCAGAATGACTTGTACAAGAATCTGTGGCAATATGTACCCTGGAAATCCCAATTACATATCACAGCCAAGTGTTAAGGGTGTGATTGGATAGGGGCTAAGAGGTGTTATAGGAACGCCCAGAGTAAGGTGTCAAAACAGCATTGTACATGGCAGACAGTTGGTGTCGAACCCCCCCATCCTCTATTTAGGCTTGGTTTCTTTATTTTCACATAATGGCCTCCTTGTACCTCTCTTGAACCAGTAATGTTCCTTTGCCATTTTTAACATTACATCTATACCATACCTGATGAATGATATTACAGATATGCCATGACCTGGAGAATGAATATTACAGATATACCATGACCTGGATGATGAATATTACAGATATACCATGACCTGGATGAATGATATTACAGATATAACCATGACCTGGATGGATGAATATTACAGATATACCATGACCTGGATGAATGAATATTACAGATATACCATGACCTGGTGAATGAATATACAGATATAACCGTGACCTGGATGAATGAATATTACAGATATACCATGACCTGATGAATGATATTACAGTATACCATGACCTGATGAATGAATATTACAGATATACCATGACCTGGATGATGAATATTACAGATATACCGTGACCTGGATGAATGAATATTACAGATATACCGTGACCTGGATGAATGAATATTACAGATATACCATGACCTGGATGAATGAATATTACAGATATACCATGACCTGGATGAATGAATATACAGATTACCGGACCTGATGAATGAATATTACAGATATACCGTGACCTGGATGAATGAATATTACAGATATACCATGACCTGGATGGATGATATTACAGATATACCGTGACCTGGATGGATGAATATTACGATAACCGTGACCTGGATGGATGAATATTACAGTATATACCATACCGGATGGATGAATATTACAGATACCGGTATACCATGACCTGGATGAATGAGAAAATTCACAAGCATAACTGATGTAGTGTGAACGAGGTTGTACAATGAATGCAGAGTCTACTGTAATTTCAATCTGGTTTTGACAGGCTGTACTCCAGGAACCAGACTGTGGCATCTACTGTACGTCTCAGCTAGTCACTCAGAGTAGGATACAGGTATTGAAAGGTGTAGAACTGAGCAGGATAAAAAGTGAAACAATGGGGTGAACCCAGGGGTGAGGAACTAGTGGCACTAAGCACTGTCCCTTATGCAGGTATACAAGGAACAGTTTTCTGTGATGCAGGAAGAGGAGGTGAGACTCAGAGTGAACCAGCTGCGGAGGGCAATAGATATTTAAGGGAATCCAGAAGGTTTAGTCATTTGACAGCTTGTGTATCAATGGGGAATACAATGACCTTCCAGTGTTTTAATGAATTCTGTTGCATTGTGGCTACGTAAGAACAATTATTAATGGCTGGCTTTGTTCCATCGCTTAGAAAGCAAGAAACTTAAACTTAAAATTATTTAACACTACGTAAAATTGTTCTCGAACACAAATAAACCCCCCCCCCAATTGGTAAATAGTCATTCCATCCTTGGATTTGATTTGTTTATTGCATCATGAAGGTAACGAAGTCACCGTACATTCAATGACCTGCATAGTTAGGGGAGGAACCAGTGAGTAATGAACCATCATTTTTAGAATCTGTAGCCAAAACAAGAACCTTGCTTCGGTGTAGAACACGGTGGCGAGTGGAAGTATCACCCCAAACCGTCCCTTTGATTGGAGGTCTTGTATCACTGCTAGTAAAGCTCTATGCATAACTGTAAGATGAGGCTCTTTCGGCTGCTATCTGTTGGATTGGGCGTCAGACGTTCAGTTGGGGCATCGTTAATCCATGCCGCTGACCGAACCGTGAAACAGCCCAACCAACACCACCATGGATGAAAAGATAGTCGGCAGAATGAACTTTCGACATACGTAGTGCGGTGCGGCCTTACGATTGCAAATCTGTACAGACTTAAAGGACAACTCCACCCTCATAAGAACTCTTTTAGAAAGAATGGCCTCTTATAATATGTTGATATCATAGTTTGTCCTATGAATTCATTACTGTATGCCTGCTATGCTTCTGGATACCTCATGGAAACTAAGCAATTTAGAACTGTACTGAGCGGTACTGACCTGGGCATGCTCAGAAGGCAGACAGGATATTAACATTCAGTCATTGGCTGTGATGTCAAATCCATAACTGACAGTTGCTAACTGGAAGAACCAGAAGCAGAACAGGGGGACAGGACATTGTGCAGGATTTCAGGTTAGACTTATGATTTCACATTTCAAACTATTACCGTTTAGGGTTTTGGGGGTGATTTACCTGTATGTAAGTTTTCATTTTGGGACTGGACTTGCCCTTTAAAGCTGGCCATAGACATGCGATCCCACAGCATGTGCTGACAGATCACATTAGTATCTGTTGGCACACATGCTGTGGGAACAGCACACACGACCCAACTGATCCCCATACGCGGTATTGGGACCGGTCGGCCGTGTGGCCATACACCGCACACGTATTAGCTCTCATCTACTTCAGTAAAGGGAGCCGATAACGCCGCCAGAAAAATTTTTGTTTATACTGTGCACACTAGCACCGACCTATAATATTATATGGGCCTGGGATTTGCAATGATCACAAGCAATGATGCTTTTTTATCGAAAACCATTCACAGGAAAACTGTTCATTCTAAAACCTGTGTAGGGAATGATTCATACTTCCATTTGTTATGTTGAATTTTAGCTTTTGTAACTGTCTGTACGTATGTGAATGTGTATTAAAGGTCATGTAAGCCTCTTGTCATGTTAATGTGACCTGGTCCTCCACTACCTGGGAAACTTAAAATGCTATTGAAAAATGAAGAAAAGAAAATGTTCCCAGTAAAATGACAGGTTATGGCCAAACCAACCCAATGTATATAAATCCTTCCAGTTAGGCTGCATTGACTTACTGATTTCACTAGCTACTTTAATGGCCTTTCAGCGCCTGTTAGTTCCAAAGCTGTTATTCTACATTCTTTAAAGGGTATGTATACTGAAAAAATATGTTTGCCTCATCTAAAACGGTAATTAAATACTGTATGTAGCCCTTACACTGAGTGTGTGTTGCTGCATGTCTTCAATGCAGTACTTGTTTTTCTCAGGTTCAGTATCCCCTCTCCCTCTCTTAACAGAGTATCCTCAAAAGACAAGATGGCTGTTCCTCATGGATTTTGGGTTTCCCACATTAGGGTAGTGAACCATAGAATGGTGTCATTTTGATACTTTGATGTGTGGCAAAGGGGTCAACTTGTTGAAAAAAATAATCAATATGCAAATATAAGAGAAGTATTTCCATGTTTCCATTGAAGCCCCTATTTAATTGAACGTTTAAAGAAGAATTAAAGAGGAAACATGCCCACCTCCACTACAGTTGAGAGTAATGGGACACACTTCAAGAAGCACCGCCTACATTGTCTCTGCATTTACTTTAGGATTTTCTTAATTGCAGCTATACACTTTACTTTCAAAGTCAATAACGGTAGATAGAAGATTCCGCACTATCGGAGCTCACCGGGCCAAGGAAAACCAAACTGAAAGTATGTTGATACATAAAGTTTATTGGATCACGCCTGATGCGTTTCGGACCCGCTAGTCCTTAATCATAGGCATATAGTCATCATAGTTCTTTGATTAAGGACTAGCGGGTCCAAAACACACGCGCACGTGATCCAATAACATACTTTTGGTTTGGTTTTCCTTGTCCCGGTGACCTCGGATGTGTGGAACCTTCTACCTACCGTATTGACTTTGGATGTATGGGTCCTTGCGATGACCTGGGGCCACCAGCATCGGGCACACGGAGATTGCGGTAACACTTACCTTAGGATGAGGGTCTATTTTTCTTGATGCACAGCTGATCGGCGATGGGTCGGGGGGTGACCACTATTCCTTTTAAGTAAAATTGTGCTAATAAGTACATGTACTAATAGTGTGGGGTTGAGCCCATGACTGCTTATTTCATTTATACACTTTACTTTGCCTCATCTTAATCTAGAAAAAATACATGTAGCACTCTAAGGTGCCCATACACTGGCCCATATAACCTGACATTTGAGTAGATATTTTCCATTGAAATAGTCTTAAAGGCATGTCCACCCCCAAAACTATAATCCCCCCAACTACCTGGCCCCACCATGTAGTGTAGTTTAATCCTTACCTAAAATCCAGCTCCATAGGGTTCTCCTGTAGTCCCCCCCCTAAGTCCCAAAAACTTGCCCACCAGGAGGATAGCAGAGTCCATATAGGACTCTGCCTCCTCCCTGGCCTCCGGGAGAAGTTGGCATGCATACTGCAGCCCTTCTCCCCCTCCCTCCCCCTCCTCTCCCTCCCTCTCTCCCTCCCTCTCCCCTCTCCCGATTCCCTCCCCCTAGCATTTAACCCTTTAGTATAGTAATCCCACTGGTCCCCCAGCCCCAACCGCATAATTGTTATTTTAAGAAAGCTCCCCAAACTCTTACCTCCTCTCCTCTTTCCTCCGCTGAAGTGAGCTGCCGGCAGCCGTATCCGTGATTGGCTGCCGCTCAGCCAATCACAGACGCGGCTGCCGTCCCGCCCCCTGCTTGCATTTCTCGCAAGCAGAGGGCCGGAGCGCCGTGGAGAAAGAGGGGAGGTAAGTAAGAGTTTGGGGCTTTCTTAAATAAAAATTATGCGGTTGGGGCTGGGAGACCAGGGGGGAGGCTATTTAAAAATTTGATTTAGGGTGGACCCTTTAAAGGCATAGACTTAATCACCGAACAATTGAATATCGAATATACGTATGGTACATCTCGTACAATTAACAATGTATATCTGTCTATCAAAGTATCGGTTGGTTAACAATCATAATTACAATCATAATAACCTTTTGTAGTGTATGGCCACATTTACTCTGGGCTACATGCCTACAATGCAATACTTTCTGTGAAGTCAAGCATGCTCAGTAATCACTGTAAGCCACACTGGGAATGGGAATTTCACACACCAACTGTCACCATTCTAGTTACAGCAAAACTGCCTGCAGTAGAAGAATTTATGATAATAAGGCACTTGATTGACAGCTGAAATGTAGATGTTTCAGATTCACAAAAACTGGTACAGTGAAAGTTGGGAATTTAAGTTTCTGTGAATGCCCATTAAGTTTTTTTTTTCTTTTTTTTTTAATAAACAGAGTTTTCAATAAAAGTCTTATTGTTTAAAATGGTGCTAATTTTGCCCCAACCAATCAGATGTTAGCTTTCAAATGTTAAATAAGATCTGATTGGTTGGGTTAAACTATTTGAAATGATTAGACTTTTATTGAATCTTCCTGAATGTATAGCTGTCTTTTATAAACTGAAATATAAATTGTGCAATTTCTAACTAGCGGTAGCAGCAATTCACATCTCTTCTAGCTTTGTTCCCCTTTAATTGTCTCAGTTTATTTGTAGGCAAGGAGCCCAACCAGCTATTTTAAGATAAGGTGGCAAATAATGTGGGAAAGTTGTAGATTTGGGTTATCTGAGGTCCCGCTGTAGTACAGATTTTTATTTCCTATGCGTTGCTTCAAGATCACTAAAATGATCTGCTGATTAAACAAAACCTCCAATAGGCAGTTCATCTGCAGCAGAAGAATATCTAATCTACTTGCACTTCACTTCTATTAACACTTACCTAAATCTCCATAGCCCCGAGTAAACAGTGGGTTTTATGAGAGGTTGATTTGGAAATAGAAAGGGGAGGGCCAGGGAAACTGTTTATTTGATTTTTGTATGTGCTGAGTTGAGACATTTTCACAAGGTATATGACCACACATGGGACATCGCAATAATATAACAATCCAAACAGAGAAGAAGAGAATCTGTCAGGGTTTTATTTGGTTATTTATATTCACGCCAGGAAATCCGTGTTCTCTGGAAATATGCCAAATGTGAGGGGGGAAATACTATTTATGTAAAGACAGAATAACAGCAAATAGGGCCCTAGACAAACCTGCAATTAGGGCCACATATTGACTGCATATAAAACTTTTTCGCTTCGGACAAAGCCCCATGACTTACCTCTGGCCCTATGAGAGATTCTAGGCTGCCTTGTGGATAATCCTGTCTATTTATGTCCAGAAAAGGCAGGCACAGCAGGTGCAGGAGGGAATATAGTATTGCATAGTATAGAGTAATTAGGGCTGAATAAAGACTTACGTCCATCTAGTCCAACCTACTCAGCAATACCACATTTCCTGCCTAACTGTGATCCACAAAGAAATTCCTTTCTGACTTTACTTACAATACCAGTAACATGCAACATTCCTTGTTTTTAGAAACTCATTCAGGTTTTTTTTTTAAAAAACTACCTAATGAACCTGCCATCACCCCGTCCAACGGAAGTTCTATAGTTTTTACCGTTCTCACGGTGAAAACCCTTTCTTTCTGTCTCATGGGATGTCCGTGTGTCCTCTGACATGCTCTATTGGTGAACAATGCCCCAGATAGTTTATTGTATTTATACACAGTAATCATATCCCCAACACAGTGCATAATTGTGCTTAATTGCTATTTTGTAATCTATCTTAAACAGTGAGAATATGTAACATATCGATGGGGAATATCTCAATGAGAACTAATGGCCCTGTTATTAGGCAGACACGCCTTCTTCACTAGGAATTGGTGCCCTTAGAGATAGTGTGGGAGTTACATAAAAACATGGAGTTCAGGTTCCTCGTGGACAGCGCCCCTTCAATTTGCCATTGGGTTCCAGCTACAAACCTTTTAGTATCAGCAAAAAGTTCAATGTTTAATTGTGCCAACCACATTACACAACATTTTGGGTTCTCTGTCCCCTTCCTCCTGTAATCACCAGAAACGTTGTGTGATTGGTTGGCACAATTAAACGTTCATTTTTGCTTACAGACTGTGTCTCTTCATTTACTGAATTTCGCTCATTTCTAGTACAAGAAGTTCTCCCCGCTCTTCCTGTAAACCCGTTACCATTCATGTAATGGAAGACATCACAACCAGTAACTAGGGGATGGATGCATCCTCAAAGCATGCACAGAGCTAGCTGAGCTCAGCTAGGTTTCAGAGGTGAAGGGGGGGTAAGTGTTGGCAGACATTTGTATCAGATTGAATAACTGCTTGTAGAAGCACTTGAAAGGTGTGGGCGTATAGTGGTTTCAGGTTTGGGGGTGCTCTTCTTATAGAAATGTTATTTGGGGGGGGACATTTGTTGGATGTCTGATTGTTTAAATAACCATTAATGTTGGGAAATAAAACAATCAGTAAAACTGTTTTTAATCATGGTGCGACCGTACAGTCGATTAATGTATGGGTGCTCGGTGCGTTGATAATTCGCCTGCCAAGTCGTTTGCCCCCCCAATAACACGTGTGTAGAATAGAGCAGGATTATAAAATCCCAATAAACATAAGCACTTCTGCCTTACAATACAAGGACACGGTGGCCCCAAATATCAGCCTGCTCGGGGCCCAGTTTGATCTTATCCATCTCTGTGTATGACTCTTTGTATGGTCAGGAGGTAAGTTTAATGTATGGGCAGTAGGAATCACTGGGTCCCCTAGCAAAACTATGATGGGGCCCCTATCCGTGCTTCATCCCCAGTGGTTATATCTGTCATAGGAAAAATAGAAGATAGGGCCCTCTTGGCTCCCAGTTCCCCCCGCGGTAGCTCCCTCTGCTCCCCTGACCCCTGTTAGTACGCCCATGCCTTTAGCCTTAACTTCTCTTTAAAGGATTTTTGCCATGTTCCTTCTGGTTTCCCAAATCCTCCTCCTCTCGCTCATCTCCCCCTCTTTGCACCAGACTAGTGAGGTAACATAATTGCCATTATAGTTGTTGGTTTAGTTCTCATTAAAGTTACCTTCATCATTGTAATACAGTTTCTTCTTCTGGCGAGCAGCCGAATTTGACAGATTTCTACAGATCTGTATGTTGTCAGTGACCAATCAGGCCAGTCAGAACAGTCAGTTTACTGAGCCTTGGGTAAAGACTGAAGCTATTTATAATTGCACGGTCGTTTAGGGGGAAACTATTTTAGAATATGTTGAATCTGATCAAACTCTGTATAGAGATGTCATGTGACGTCATGGCATGTGAAGAATAATAGAAACATAGCACTTCATTTGAACTTATAACAGGCAATTGTGCATCATTGGTAAAAATACTAGGATTCTGCAATACGGTTTTGCCTGCTTGCTGATGGGGCTTGACCTTTACCAGTAATATCGCTGTCAGTACGCCGCAAGGGGTTATTAGCCAGAGTGAGAAATTAGTCATCAATATCGGAGACACTTATTCACTCAAAAAATTGTTAATCTGTTCTACGATCAGTGGCAGAGGGTTAGTTAAAATGCTATACGTTCAGTATTGGATACTTTTAGTATCTGTGGCAACTTGGTTATTTGGTGTGGCTACTTGTGCTTATTACAATATGTAGGTGGTTAGCTCTGTGACTAAAGCCACTGAATACCTACCTCATTTTATTCTAATTAATTCTAATACAGCTTGTGGTGGCCAAAAAAAATATATTTATATTATTCAAATCCATTCAGATTTTCAGACTTCAATCATTCCCACAGAACTGCTGTCGGAACAAAACTTCAATTTGGAACTGCTAGTTTTGAAAATATATAGATCCAATGGATTTTTCGAAATTTTCCCAAATCTGAACTTTCATGTAAACAACACCATTTGAAAATCGAAAATGTCTTTAAATATAAAAAATCCGATTAAATTGAATTTCCGAAACGGCACAGCAGAACCTATATCGGAATTAACTCTGCAGTTTCATTCATTTCTTACACACATCTACTGGAATGTTTTCATACTGTCTAGTAGAGAGGGATCCGGCTCGGACCGGATCTGACACGGAACCCCTTTGTGAAATCCAAGTGTTCCGGACGGATGTTTCGGATTACGGATCGCATTTTCGTTTTTTTATCAAACACTTCAAACTATTTTCGAAATTCTAGAAATAGCCTTGGATATTTGATATACTTGAAAATGCGTTCGAAACTCGAAATAGATTCTGAATGTTTTTTCAGGATATCGAACGTTCAAGCTATTTTCGAGAATTCTCGAATATAGCACAAACTTTTGGTAAAAATCGAAAACGCGTTCCGAAGTCCCGAATTTAAGTTCGGTTTTCGGACCTTCGGGATTTTCCCATGATCTGAAAATCCAGATCGAAACCCAGCAGTTTCGGCCACCTCTAGTGTCTAGTATTATCTATTTCTTTTCAGTTTTACAGTGCAGTATAAACAGGAATACAGTATAATACAGTGCAGTATAAACAATAATACAGTACAATACAGTGCAGTATAAACAAGAATACAGTATAATACAGTGCAGTATAAACAGGAATACAGTACAATACATAGTAACATAGTAACATAGTAATTAAGGTTGAATAAAGACATTCGTCCATCAAGTCCAACCTATTCACTTTTTTTATTTTTTTTTTTTTAACCCTACCCAACAGTTGATCCAGAGGAGGCAAAAAACCCCAGCTAAAAAAGGGGGGAAAAAATTCCCTCCTGACTCCAAACGGCAATCAGAAAGTATCCCTGGATCAACCAGATCTACATGCATCAATACCAGTAATTCTCAATATTTTTTAGTTTTGGAAACTTATCCAGGCCTTTTTTAAAGTTATTCAATGAACTTGCCATTACCACCTCTGCTGGAAGACAGTTCCACAGTTTCACCGTTCTCACTGTAAAGAAACCTCTCCTAACTTGAAGATGAAACTTCTTTTCTTCCAACCTTAAAGGATGTCCACGAGTCCTCTGATATGACCTATTAGTGAACAATGCACCAGAGAGTTCACTGTATGGGCCATTAATATATTTGTATAAGGTTATCATGTCCCCACGCAACCGCCGCTTCTCCAATGTAAACAGCCCTAACTTGTCTAATCTGCCTGCATATTCAAGCCCCTCCATTCCCCTTATTAATTTAGTTGCCCTTCTCTGAACTGCCTCAATTTCCAAGATGTCCCTTTTGTATATGGGATTCCAAAACTGCACCGCATATTCCAAATGTGGCCTTACCAGTGCCTTGTAAAGAGGGAGAATAATATTTTTCTCTCTTGATTCCATTCCCCTCTTTATACAAGACAATATCTTGCTAGCTCTAGCTGTTGCTACCTGGCATTGTTTGCTACAGCTAAGTCTGTTATCTACCAGAACCCCCAAATCTTTTTCCATTTCAGATGCACTTAACACAGAGTTATTTATGGTGTAGGTGGCACAGGGATTATTAAATCCCAAATGCATCACCTTACATTTATCAACATTGAATCTCATCTGCCATTCTGCTGCCCATTTTGATAATCTATCTAGGTCTGCTTGCAGCACTTGCACATCATTGGAAGTTTCCAAAGCTCTGCATAATTTAGTGTCATCAGCAAACACAGAGACCTTGCTCTCAATGCCCCCTTCTAAGTCATTTATAAACAGATTAAACAGAAGCGGCCCCAGTACAGAACCCTGAGGAACTCCGCTTAGAACTTTAGCCCACATAGATGTAGCTCCATTAACCACCACTCTCTGTTTGCGGTCCAATAACCAGTTCTCTATCCATGAACAAATGTTTTCTTCAAGGCCAACAGTCCTCAGTTTATACATTAGTCGCCTATGTGGCACAGTATCAAAGGCTTTTGCAAAATCCAAATATACCACATCCACAGCTGTGCCTGAATCTAACTTCTTACTCACTTCTTCATAAAAACCAATTAAATTTGTCTGGCATGATCTATTTCTCATAAATCCATGCTGACTACTACTAATAAGATGATCTCTGGAGACAAAGTCAAGGATATGATCCCTTAACAAAGTTTCCATCACCTTCCCTACCACTGATGTTAGGCTTACAGGTCTATAGTTACCAGGCTGTGAACGACTACCTTTTTTGAATATTGGTATTACATTGGCTTTTTTCCAATCCAGCGGCACATCCCCAGACAAAAGCGAATCTGAAAAGATGAGACACAGTGGTCTTGCTAGAACTGAACTAAGCTCTTTTAAAATCCTAGGATGCAATCCATCTGGTCCTGGCGCTTTATTGATATTAACTTTGTCTAATTGATTCCGTACCATATCCTCTGTTATCCAATGTATAGACTCTTCATTTCCTCCCTGCACATTGTTACAATCCCTACTGTAAGGATTCTCAACAGTAAAAACCGATGTAAAAAAACAGTTTAGCAGATTAGCCTTTTCGGCATCCTCTACAACCACCTCAGCTCCATTATTTAATGGTCCCACATTCTCAGTCCTCATTTTTTTACCATTTATATACTTAAAAAACATCTTGGGGTTGGACTTGCTTTGTTCGGCAATCCGTGTTTCATTTTCTATTTTAGCTAGTTTAATTGCTTTCTTGCACTCTTTATTACAACTTTTGAAGTCCCTGTAAGCCTGTTCTGTGCCTTCTGCTTTCAAAATTTTAAAAGCCCTTTTCTTTTTTTCCATTCCCCTTTTTACCTGAGCATTAAGCCATGCAGGAGTGGACCTAATTTTTTTACACTTGTTTCCTAAAGGTACCGATTTGGAAATGTTATAGTTTAATATCCCTTTAAAAGTGGTCCACATCTGCTCAGTATCTTTACCTAGAAACGTGCTTGTGAAGGTTCTCATTCATCCAGGTCATGGTATATCTGTTGTATTCAATTAGATCAACTGGACTTGAAATGTAGTTCTTGAAGACGTTTCGCTAGTCATCCGACTGGCTTTCTCAATTCAGAATGACACTGAGGCAGCAATTGGTACATCCGAAAGACCCAATACCAAAACACAAGAAAAGCGACATCATATATGCAGTGCAGTGCAGTGAAGAATGCTCTGATTTGTATGTGGGGGAGACCAAACAGCAACTGCATCAACGTATGGCCCAGCACAGAAGAGCCAATTCCTCGGGTCAGGGACTCAGCGTTTGTATCTGCACTTAAGGATAAAGGACATACCTTTGAAGATTGTAATGTTAATGTTAACATACTGGCGAAGGAACGTGACTGGTTCAAGAAGGTGTTAAGGAGCCATTTTGTGAAAATAAAGAAACCAAGCCTAAATAGAGGTGGGGGGTTCGACACAAACTGTCTGCCATGTACAATGCTGTTTTGTAAACTTACTCTGGGCGTTCCTATAACACCTCTTAGCCACTATCTAATCACACCCTTAACACCTGGCTGTGATATGCTAATTGGGATTTTCCAGGGTACATAATTGCCACAGATTCTTGTACAAGTCATTCTGAATTGAGAAAGCCAGTCGGATGACTAGCGAAACGTCTTCAAGAACCACATTTCAAGTCCAGTTGATCTAATTGAATACAACAGATTTACCTAGAAACAGTTCCCCCCAGTCTATGAGCAGGAGCGATTCCTTTAAAAGCATAAAATTAGCTTTCCTAAAGTTAAAAGTTTTTGTTAAGCCAGTGCACTTTAGTTTTCTGCAACCTATATTAAATGACACTATATCATGGTCACTATTCCCTAAGCTTCCCATTACCTTCATCTCCAATATGAGCTCTGGGTTATTAGATATCACCAGATCCAACAACGCATTCTTTCTAGTAGGAACTTCTACCATCTGTGAAAGAAAATGCTCATATAGGAAATTTAAGAACTTTATACCTTTTGAGGTGCTGGCAGTTCCATTACTCCAATCTATTTCAGGGTAGTTAAAATCCCCCATAACCAGAACATGCCCCATACCAGCAGCCTTCGCCAACTGCATATGGAGATTCATTTCCACCTCTTCCCCGGCATTTGGCGGCTTATAACACACTCCAACAATTAATTTACCTACCTTCTTGCTTCCTGTACACAGTTCCACCCATAATGTTTCTGCCGCATCGTTTGCTCCCCCATCTATTCCATCTTTTAAATTTGGCTTCAATTCCTGTTTAACATACATACATACTCCTCCTCCTTTCTTATTAACTCGATCATGTCTAAATAAGGAGTACCCTTCAATATTTACTGTCCAGTCGTGTGAATCATTAAGCCATGATTCTGCTATACCAATTACATCATACCTTTCCTTTAACGCTATTATTTCAAGTTCGCCGGTTTTTCTAGCCAGACTCCTTGCATTTGTAAACATACATTTTAGATTATCAATTGATTTACTTCCATACATGGTCGTACATGCCTCCTTATCCTCTATGCTCCCTCCTCCTCCTTCTCCTCCCTCCGTTGTGTTACTAGCCCCCAGATCCCTAACTTCTCTATCTACCCCTGTGTAGTTAAACGTTCCCTCCCCCCCCATACCTAGTTTAAAATCTCCTCCAACCCCCTAGCCATCTTCTCCCCCAAAACAGTTGCACCACCACCATTGAGGTGCAATCCGTCACTACTAAAGAGCCTGTAGCCAACAGAAAAGTCAGCCCAGTTCTCTAAAAACCCAAACCCCATCTCCTTACACCACTCTCTTAGCCACGCATTTATACTCCTGAGCTCCCGTTGCCTCCCTAGCGTAGCACGTGGCTGCGGTAGTATTTCTGAAATCACTACCCTGGAGGTCCTTGCTTTTAACTTGGCCCCTAAATCATTTTTAAGGACCTCACCTCCACCTCTAACTTTGTCATTGGCACCAATGTGAACCAAGACCGCCGGGTCACTCCCAGCCCCACCCAATAATCTGTCTACACGATCCACCACATGTCGAACCCTAGCACCAGGCAGACAACACACTGTTCGGCATGCAGGGTCCTGGCGACAGATTACCCTATCTACCCTTCTAATAATAGAATCCCCTACCACTACCACCTGTCTATCCTTCCTAGCCCCCAGTTCTCCCTCCCTTGTATTGGAGATGGCCGTCCCCTGGGTGCTCAAGGGAAAGGCCCGCTCCATACATGCTGCTTCCGAGCCATCGTCCTCCACATCTTCACCTAAAATGGCAAATCTGTTGGGATCGACCAGCTGGGAAGAAGCCCCCCTATCCTGCCGTCCCCTACTTCCCCTGGTGACCCTTACAAATCTATCTTCCTTCTCCACCTTATCTGCCCCATCTCCACCCACCAGTTTACTGGCCCCTGCCAGTACCTGCATTTCCCCCAGGTTTGCCAAGTCCTGCAATGCTGCAAGTTTACCCCTTAGACTCTGTACCTCAGATTCCAAATGGGCAACCCACTCACACCTGACACATACATAGGTCCCCTGGGGCGGCTGCTCCAAGATCCCATACATGCGGCAGGATGCACATTGCGCGGCCCCAACAAAACTGTCCATACTAAACAGCAATACACAGCAGAGACACAGCAGAGAAATAGTGTTGTTCTCAAACGCTTTCTTGTTTTAAACGCTTTAGTTTTTTAACGCTGTCAATTCTCTTAAAAACAGAAAAATCTGTTTACAGATCTGCTATACAGTGAAGTATAGCAAGAATACAGTATAATACAGTGCAGTAGAAACAAGAATACAGTACAATACAGTGCAGTATAAATAATAATACAGTACAATACAGTGCAGTATAAACAAGAATACAGTACAATACAGTGCAGTATAAATAATAATACAGTACAATACAGTGCAGTATAAACAAGAATACAGTACAATACAGTGCAGTATAAATAATAATACAGTATAATACAGTGCAGTATAAACAAGAATACAGTACAATACAGTGCAGTATAATACTGTAGGTCATTGTGCAGGACGAGTGGGATGAGTGAGATTATCGTCTGAAACGGTTGTTTGTCTTGCGCTCGGGTGTGTTGCGTTGTCCAGCAAATAGTGTGTTTGTATGAACCTTTCATCTCTGAATTTATCGGAAATTTGTATCCCCCCAGAAAAAACCTTTCTCACTTTTTGCAATGCAGACATTCAATTAATTAAACTTCTCAGTTCTCTTCATATTGATTCTTTCCTCAAACTTTCTCTTCCATTTCAAGAGCCGTCTTCCACCTCCAGCATTTCCCTCTTACTGCTGAATTTTCATCATTCAATTAACAAGGTCTGCTCATTAAATCTCACTGAAATGCCTCTTTTCTAGACAGCTACACTTTCTTCTCCCTCTTAACTCACTTTCCATCAAATACAGGGAAGTCAGCACATTTACATTAACTCCTGCTGTCTAAGGAAACCTTCCGACTAAAACTCAGCACGCTTCCATTTTACCCTCCCCCTCCCTTGTATTTCAGTAATTGATTACTTTTTGTAGCTTGTTATTATAGTTTTTAACATGACAGAGATTCGGACTAAATGGTGTCTAACCTAATTCTTTCCTGCATATTTCCTACAAGCTCTGCTAGAACATGTCCAGAATTCCTTAAAAATTAAAATTCTCTTTATAAAGCCAGAAATAATATCGGATGAAATGGGTCAGAACATTGTATTTTTATTTTAACAGGATCAAAGTCCACTGAATCATGAAAGGAGCTTAATCTATCGTTAAATACATGCAAGTAGCCCCATACTCTGAGGTGTATTTTTTGCTCCATGTTTTAAATCCATTACAAAAGTTTGCAAAAAGTGTGGTTTGTCACAACCCCCCAGTCCCTTCTGTCTGTCTACATATCAGTTATCAGAAAACGCACTCCAATTAACTGAAAAGTCAAACAAACCAGAACGGAGGAAGAGGGGTAGTGAACATATAATACAAACTAACATATATCTAATACCCATACGATAGGCTGCCACCACATTCCGAGACAGCGAAATGAACTGCTAAATATATCTACGGGATTATACACACCCCTAACTGTAACAGACCGGAAGAAAAGGTTAACCTCACCTATAACTTCTATACACAGTTATATATTTATCTAAACAATACTTCTTGTACAGTAGCGTAACTTCAAAGACACAGGTTCATTTTCGAATATACTCAGAATAGGACAATTAGCCTTTAAATGATTTTATATCATTTATTAAAAGGTAAAAAGAGTGCATAAAAAGGTACTGAACAATGCTAGGGTAAATTATTGAACACAAACAGTAGCACACAGTTAAGGGTAAAGGGGATACAGTAGAGAATACTGTCTGATTAGTCCATGAGCAGAGTCCAGGAATCCTTGATAATCTAATATGGGAAAATACATGACAAAATCCAACATGATACTCCAAGATGGAAGCCAATATATGGTCCGTCCAAATGGCTTTGATGTTCCTTGGTTTGATGTAATGACGAACTGTTAAGCTGAGTCCATACTCCTAATTTATGTCCTGGGAGGGGTTTGGTCCCAAGGGGTTGTATCTTTCCATCCCAAAAGGTGTAACCCTGCTTTTTGGAGGGAAACTTTTAAACTCTGTTTTCACTCTAGTCCGTACTCTGAGTACTGTACATCTCACATATAAAATATTACCGGTTTTGTGATTGGCTAATATCATATAGTCCAAAGATACCAAACATGATATAGTTATGAGTTTGCATGACTAAGAAGTACAATATCTCAGGTTCCCTTTTGGAAATTATCTAATACAAGGTATGGGCAGATACGTTTTGATTTCAGCATTAGTTGACATTATTTATGAAAACATTCCGTAATTCTTTACCCTGAATTATTATGAAATATGAATGAACTTGGAACATTTGGTTTTAGCTTTGTTTTAAAGCAGCAGACCTGTGGTTCTCCTGCTGAAAAGTCTATTCAGGTCAGCGCATTTGCTGCTGTGGCATTGAGGTTTCACACCTATTCCCTCTTTGAACAGACCCCATGCTGGGTTAAACAAATAAAAGAAAACAGTCTTTTAAACATGGTACACACCATGCCACTTTTCCTCCTGACCGACCGTTCGGATCTTCCAACTGGTTGGCCTGGAGGAACTAATGGCCGCAGTGTCAGTTTACCACAACCGATCGTGTGGTCCACGTTCGGATGTGGTTTTCCCCTATGTCCGATCATCCTTTTGTCTGGGTATATGGCTGAAAACCCATGATTTCGGCCCAATCAACGGATACACTGAACTATCTATCGGTCGATCGGACATAAATATTGTATGGTGAGTACCAGCCTTTACATATGGTCAGGCAGAGATTTGGTTAACCCTTTGACTATCTAACAATTCTATGTTACAAACAAAGTCTATGGGAGTTAAAATGACACTCACGTTTGTGAAATGGATTCACATTCTATCTTATTAGATCTGTATGTTATGATTGGAATTTAGCAAGGTAAAAGATGAGCAAATTATGTTTGGTGATATTTTGGCTTCATTAGTTAAATGCTCACAGCATATCAGTAAGTCATTATTAATTTGTTTTGAAAAAGACAAATTCCTGTTCTTTCTATTTCTTCTTCTTTTTCTTCCGTTTTATTCCTACGCTTTTTTTGGACTGTATCTCCTCCCACAGTTTTTGAGCTAGAGACATGAAATTCGGTACAGAAGTGCGGGGCATATAGGAGAAGTGTGCTATCTTCTAGCTAAGGGACCCGCGGAAGTGTTACGGCATTATGTGCGAATTTTGGGACATTTTTTCCCATGGACTATAATGGTAACAATCCTCAAATGTGGATAAGGGATGGCCGTTTCGTGGATCCGAACCCGGATCCGCCGCGGATTTATCCCGTTCGCGAATGGCAGATTTTTCCGGATTTTCTGCCTTCCGAACTTCCGAACCACGGACTTCTCGTATTTTCTGGAAATTTTCGAAATTACGAGATTTCTCGTATTTTCGTCAATACGTATTTTCGAAAATTTTTGAAATTACAAGGATGTCTCGTATTTTCGTAAATACGTATTTTCGAAAATTTATGAAATCACGAGGATTACTCGTATTTTCGAAAAATCCGTTTTTCGAAATTTTTCAAAAATACATGATTTCCCGTATTTTCGAAAATACGTGAAACGCGTAATTTCGAAAATTTTCGAAAATCCGAGAAATCTCGTAATTTTGAGAATATTTTTCATTTTAACGGGTCCGCTCGCGGATTTTCAAATTTTTCCGAAAATTTGGGGATCCTCGAGCGGACCGGATTTTGCGATGTTCGGACATCTCTAATGTGGATATTTCAAAACAGTTTGTTTCATGGTCATAAATACAAACGGTGATACCCCCAACCCCCCACACAGACCCAGGTACACCCACCTACTGACCTACCTTTCCATTCCCATGAAAGCCATACTTAAAGGGTAATTATAGTCAAAAAACGAATTTTCATCAATCATCAATGAAGTTATTATTAGTTAGTTATATCGTCATACATGCAAAAACACATACCCCAACCTCATATGGGTACACACACCTACTGACCTACCCTTCCATTCTTGTGGCAACCATACTTAAAAGGTAAATAAAGTCAAAAAACTAATTTTGATATATCCTCAATAAAAGTTAGTTTTTGTAAACACAAAAAGACATATCCCTTAACCAGACCCAGGTACACAAACCTACTGATTTACTTATCCATTAGTGTGGCAGCCATACTTAAAGGGTAACTAAAGTCAAAAACTAATTTAGATTTATCCTAATTTAGAATTATCCTAATTTAGATTTATCCTCAATAATAGTTTTATGGTTGTAAACACAAAAAAGATTCACCCCCTCAACCAGACCCAGGTACACACACCTACTGATCTAATTATCCATTACTGTGGCATCCATACTTAAAGGGTAACTAAAGTAAAAAAAAAACTAATTTTGATCAATAATCAAAAAAGTTGGTTTTTTTTAACCCCTACAGGGCATAGGTACGCACACCTACTGACCTACCCCTCCATTACTGTTGCAGCCATACTTAAAGGGTAACTAAGATAAAAACCAAAAAATTTGACCATTAATCAAAAAAGTTTGTTTTTTAACTTCCAACCTGATCCAGGTACACACGCTTACTCACCTAACCTTCCATTTTCATGGCAGCCATATTTAAAGGGTAACAATAGTCAAAAAAATTTTTTACTAATCATCAACAAAGTTTTTCTTTTTTTAACCCCCAACCTTACCCAGGTACATACTAATGACCTACCCTTCCATTACTGTGGCAGCCATACTCAAAGGGTAACTAAAGTAAAAAAAACTAATTATGACCAATCATCAAAAAAGTTTGTTTTTTTAACCCCCAACCTGAGACGGGTACACACACCTACTGATCTACTCTTTCATTTCTGTGGCAAACATACTTAAAAAGTAACTATAGTCAAAAATAAATTTTGATAATGAAAAAAGTTGTTTTTTTTAAATTCCAACTTGACACAGGTACATACACCAACTGAGGTAACCATTCATTCATGTGGCAATCATATTTAAAGGGTAAGTATAGTAAAAAAAAAAGCAAATTTAGACCAATCATCAAAAAAATTAGTCTTTTATCCCCCAACCTGACATGAGTACACACACCAACTGACCTGCCTTTAATTCATGTGACAGCCATATTTTAAGAGTAAGTAAAAAACAACAATGTCCTCATCATTGGCATTATTGAGTTTTAAAATCTGCAGCACAAACACACAAATTCCCTTCCAAAATGTGGTCTTTCAAGCCAAATTCAAAGTTTATTCTTAAACTTTCCCTTTCTAGTTTTTGGATTGGAAAACAACTGTATCCTGAGTAAACCCAGAACAAACAAACTTATTGCTGATGTAGTCGAGGAAGGGGTTTTAACACAGAACTCAAACAATCTGTGCTTCCCACTAATCAACCACAATGTCCTTATTAGTGTCAACCATAATGTCCAAACCCGGCTCTGAAGCGGAACTCCGCGGGAACTCCAACTTTGCCAATTTCTGACTTTTCTGGATTTTTCTGAACTGCGGAACTATTTTAGAAAATTCTCGAATGTTCAAACATTTTCTAATATCGATAAATTAAAAAAAAAATCTAGAAATCACGAAAAAATGTGGAATGCCAAAACAGGAAGCGCATGAAGTTTCCGGTACTGGACGGTGTTTTTTTTTAAATGGCCAAAAAAAGATTTTGGCCATTGATTCATGTTTCCCAGGTCCCTGAGCCATTAATAGTAAAGGTGACCATACACATACGATTTCCATCACAATGTGCCGACAGATCACATTGGTAGACATGCGGTGGGGATTGGTCGGCTGTGCGGCCATACACAGACTGGCTCCCTTAACTAAAGTTAGTGGCCAACTAACTGACCGACGGATATTTTCTGTCTTTACCGACTGACCGTAATGCCGACTAGGGTCGTTCATCGCACTGCAGTTGGTCGGGAACAGCCCCTACACATTAACGATACGACAGGATTTACCCATTATCGTTAGTGTGTTAGTGTAGCCACCTTTAGTTCCCATTGCTATTTATACTTTCAATTTAGGACAAACTTTCGGATTTTTTTTAACTCCCATTGAACTCAATGGGTCCGTTTGCGGATTATTTTCTTCTTCGAATTTTCGGATTCTTTTCAGAAATCCGCGAATCAGCAAACGGAACGGATTACAGTGAGTTTGGCCATCTCCGTCTTTCACCATTTTGTGAGAAAATGTAGATTTTTACGAGACTGCAGAATGTAGTTCAGATAGTGGATAAAAAAGCAATATTACTAGAAAGTAAGCAAAGGATTTAATAACATAACTAGTGTGCTGGGATTGCAGATTTGAAACTATTGGTACAGCTGTGACTGACGCAAGTTAATAATTCAGCAGAACAGAAACGGTAAATTGGATTCCATTTGTTACTGATTATGTGAGATTAAGGTAATATCTTGTTTGTGGAAGAAAATCCCAATTTATCCCTGCATACTGTGTATTTAATATATCTCTATTACACAGAGACCTTTGTGGTTCCATTTAAACTCACAGTGAGAGACCGTGGAGTTCGTAGGCTCACCGTGGAAACAGTTGCCATGGCGTACAAGCTGTCATCTCTTTGGGGACTAAAATGGAGAAATCCAAATGCAAGCGCGTTTTTCGGTTTCTGGAGTAAAAATTTAATATGGTTATAATACTTTAAACAATAATTAAAAAATGAGTCATGATTCTTTATTGATATAACTGATACATCTACCAACTCTGATATTTAGAGTAGATCTACAGGTTTAAATATGTTTTTTGATGATTTATCGCCCTCGGGGGTTCTTATACAGAAATATGATACTGAAAAATAATAAAAATATATTTCTGTGGAGCAGGCATCTCAGTCACTTCCTCGTTAGCTCCACCTCCTTGATGGTCTCCTCCTGTGTTGGACATTGTTGGCCACTTAATGAGACTATTATCTACTGTGTGTACGTGGCTTTAGAGTAGGGATATTTAACTTGCACCCCAACAGTAGAGATGTAATGTGGGTTTGAATAGAACCCGGTTTCGAATAGAAACCTGAGGGTTTCGAAGTCAACACAAAACTCTCACGGAACCTGGATTTTCCGAATTTTTGATTTTTTATCGTAATTTCGATAATCACCGAAATCGAAAATAGACTATTATTGAAAGTAACGATCGATTTCGGTAACCCTCGAAAGCAAGAAACAATTTTGGTAACCTTCGAATTTGTAATATCGTTAACCCTCGAAAGTAGCGCTCGATTTCGGTAACTCTCGAAAATGGAATGCGGAAGCTCGAAAACAGCCCGATCGAGAGGAAAGATAGATTTAAATTAAGTTTTGGTTCTATTTACAGGTTCCCCAGACCATTCCCCAGGTCTCTGTGTCATTTACAGTAACCTACTATTACTAGTCAAAATGGACAGAAACTTTCAAATTTTTTCTCCCATAGAATTATATGGGTTCGTTTTCGAATTTTCGAAAACGGAACAAAACTCAACAGTTTCGAACATCTCTAACCCAACAGATGTTTGGAAACTACTATTCCCAACATTGACTGGTGGGAATTCTTGGAATTGTAGTTTTCAAAGATCTGAGAGGGATACGAACCCAGGCCCTTCTAGTGTCTAACTGTAACAGGATAATCTGATAATAATATACCCCCTATTGTCACCCACGCTATCCGTATACACAGGCTTTCTCTGTCTCTTTTTTTACAGAAATGTCTCAGATTCAATCCTGATGCAACAATCTGGGTTGCAAAGCAGCAAATACTGTGCACGCTGAATGAGAGCCTAAAGGATGTGCTTAACTATGGTCTCTTCCAACCAGCGACCAATGGGAGAGATGCCAAGTTCTTGGACGAAGAGCGCCCCCTTCGGGAATATCCGCAGTCTTTCGAAAAAGGGGTTCCCTACCTGGAGGTAGGTCGCTAACTGTAAATTTTCTTTGTCTGAATCCTTTATATGATAATTAAAGAAAGATGTTTCTTGTTAACGTATGTCTGCCCTTAAAACAAAAAACTGGTAACATACCTGCCCCTAACCCCAACACATTATTAGATGTATTATTAACCAGATATTTAACTATAATTAGCTTCCCTTCAATTTGTGAAGATTTTTTTTTTTTTTTTAATTATTGTTTTATTTATATATTTAATGTATATAGTGATTGGTTATATGTAACGTGAGGCCACAAATTCTCATCGCTGGTAATTACTGTTTCCTTAGTTCCGCTATAAGACAAGAGTTTATAAACAGACAAATCTGGACGAGAAGCAATTGGCCAAGCTCCATACCAAGGTGAGTTCCCAATGGGAAGTAAACAAGATACCATATGTGTAAACCGGTAAACCTTTTCTGGTCAGTAACATGAAAACCTTTACTGTCATTAGTAAAATGTCATTTTTACATTTCTTTAATACCCATAAGAAAAACCGAGATGTATTAATATAATTGTAACTGTGCAAAAAGATTATTCTCATACAAATAAATAATTTTGCTATCAGTTGGCTAACAATTGATGTGTTTTGTATGTCACTCCTCCTCTTTTTCCCAAGATCCTTTGTGTCTGGTAGTACCTTGTGAGTCAAATCTTCATTTGACACCTTACCTGTAGACTTAATTAGGGGTGTCTCTATGGTTTTTGCTACCTGAGCCAAACTTTTGAATGCTGCCCGTATTAACCACTAGGCGCCATGAAGTGCACCACAGCAAACCAGGGTTAGGTGTGTGCGGCTTCCAGGAATGGGTGTGGTTAAACATTTGGAATTTTTAAACTTCACATCACAGCTCTATTTATACAGTTCCTCAAAAAGACATTTATCCACACCATAATTCCTGCCGCTTTTCTTTAAAAAAAAAAAAATTTAAAGTGAGCTCTGCCTGCCGCCTCTCTGATGTTTATCTGGGGTGGTGCCCTGAGCATTTTGCTCATATTGCCTCATTAGAGAGACACCCCTGCTTACATCACCAGCAGCAAAGCACCATGGGAAACAAGAGGAAAGAAAGCATATTTAATAGGACAGGTTTCAAGGTATTCCTTAGCATTCAAAAATGAAAATATATAGCAGATCATATTCCTATAACTTAGATAATCACCTGGACTGTATTTATTATCAAACTTTCAATTTTCTTTAAAGTTTATGAACAGAGCTGGGTCAGTTAACTGCTGTCTTTAGTTTGTCTCTTCTTGAAATCGCAGTTAAGTAATGTATGGATCAAGATACAAGATTGTTCCTTTTTAGACACTTTGCAATCCAAGGAGAAAGGTTCAGAGTTTGTCTCCCTGTGTGTAAAACTGGGTACACACAGGGCGACATTTGTCCCAGCTGACCATTCACCACTAGCTAACAGTCATCAAGGACAAATCACTGTAGTTCGTGGCAGAAAATATTGTATGGTGAGTACTCAGCCTAAGAGAGTCTAGGATTCATATCCTGATATGCTAACGTTAAAGGGCATGTCTGCCTGCAACGCCAACTGCAATCTTTACCAGTTTATTACATGTATTTGTAACCAGATATTTAATTATAAATTCTATTCTGTTCTGGCAAAGATATCTGCCTCTTTCCTCTGCTCTAAGAGCTTTTTATATGCTTGAGCATGTGCAGAGGAGGCAGCAAGGGAAACAACAGTCAATCATTGGTTATGATGTCAACAGTCACAGCCTTGATTGACGGCAGATTGAGGGAGGGACCAGCTTACTCTGCCAGAATGGAGGAAATGATTATCCTTAAATATCTGGTTAGTAATGCAGGTAATAAAGTGCAAAATATATGAGTTGGGGACAGGAACTGACTATTGACCATTTTTTTGGCTTAGGGTGAATATTTCCTTTAAATAATAAACTTCATCTCAACGGGTGTTAAAATCTAAAGATGTGAGATGGACCCACAAAATCTGAAAATGTGTAATACTTTACAAAGTTTGCATCAGAAGGATAAATAAGAATAAACCAAGAGCTTTATGTTTGTTTGGCATGTCTATTTCTTTAGCACTGCAGATGGGTTTGTTTTGGTCTCATATTAAATTAGAGATGGAAAAAGATTTATTGAGGCAGAGATAAAAAATGTACATTAGTGAAGTAGAAACCAGACTCTACAACTAGAGAACCATAGGAAAGAGTAGATTTATTATGCATGATAGACCAATTTACTGAGCAGATTCCAAGAGCTAAGGGCATGCACTTTAATTGTGTCAGTGGCTTTATTTGCTACATTCTGTGATCAGAACTAGCTGTTCCCTGCCCTTGTAGCTTTATATTGTGACATAACCCAGTGCTCAAGGCTCAATTAAGTATAAATAGAGATGATTTGGGGCTTGGAGTACACTATATACTTTGCTATGACCTTGAGTCAGACCTGTTGTCAGGCTCTCTAACAATACAGTCACCCAAATTCTGAACCTTTCTCCTGAGCCTTGGATTGCAAAGTGTCTGAAAGGGAACAATCTTGCATAGTTGACTGGTTCATATTGGAGAGATTTCAAGAAGACAAAATTAAAGAGTTAACTGACCCTTCTCTGTTCAGTAAAGGAAAGAAATGTCCTAAGTTCTGGCCTAAACTTTCCTAGATCCAACTTTACCGTTTCTAGATCTGTACTACCCAAACCTCGATCTATCTAAAAAACATGTACACCCACCTGACAAACATTCTATCTCACATCTAAGAACACCCACACCCCACTCTACCCCAAAACCCTAATTCTGTGATTCCTACCTTTAGTTCCCGGTGTTCCTTAAAGAAGATATTTATTTTAAAGTTTGCAAAGATTTGTACACACTTTAATGATAAAGGGACAATTCTGTTGGATCCATCGCCCCTTTAACGTTATCGAGTGTACCGCAGTTCCGAGCATTCCCAAGGATGCCAACCATTCACCATCTGCCTCAGGATCACTTGGAACTGCCAAACAATTTCCATAGGCTGTGGCCAGCCCTTTAGGGAGTTAGCGATGGCTGAAGGAAATGTGGCAGTCCCAAACTTTATCCCAATACCGTATATACTCGAGTATAAACCAAGGCACCTACTTTTACCTTTAAAAAGGAGTAAAAGTGATTGCCTCGAGTATAAATCGAGGGTAGAAAATAGGACCACAACAGTAGTCCCGTACAGCAATAGCAAAACTGGATTTGGCTATTACTGTATGGGACTTCTGTATGGGAATTCTGCTGTCCATTTAAAGGGCAACTAAAGCCTCAAAACAATACAGAATCAGAAGGCAACAATAGATACCATCCTCCTGATTCTATATTGTTTTTAGGCTTTAGTTGCCCTTTAAATGGACAGCAGTATTACTGTATTTGGCTATTACTGTATGGTTATTCTCTGTCCATTTAAAAGGCAACTAAAGCCTCATTCCTTGGCACTCCAAATGTTTGGAAACTACAACTCCCAGCATGCTTTAGTTGCTGGGAGTTGTAGTTTCCAAACATCTGCAGTGACAAGTAATCGCTACTGCAGGAATTACTGTACTTCCCCCCCCCCCCTGCTGAGAGTCCCCACACGAGACGATTTATATAGCCTGAAAATCTCGGTTTATACTTATACGGTACTTTATATAGGGAAAACGCTCAGGACTGTGTGTAGGGTGATCTTTGTACGCAGCTTTATCGATCAGTCACAGACACTTTTCAGCTGCATAAAAAAGGTAGACACAGAATGGCCAGGGACGGTCCGGGACCTTCAAATGAAATACCTTTTCTTTCAGAGTATGCTAATTATTTATACTTTAAACATAAAACTGAAAGAACCTAAATATATTGCGTAGTTACACTGCACATTGATATACTGGTAAGAAATGGCCATTTTACTTATATGATAAACCCCCTATTTTGGCATCACCCTAAATGTTCTTAACAAACTTTGGCTATAAACACATGTAACATTGCAAGTTCTATTATTTGTGTTGTTACACAGATTAACGTTAAAATGGGCCCTCATTTCCATATCATGGTAGGGAGCAAGTATGTGATTTTTAATTATGTGCACCCATAAGTAAGGGGATGTGGTACCCTGTGCACCCATAAGTAAGGGGATGTGGTACACTGGGCCCCATAAGTTAAGGGGATGTGGTACCCCTGGGCACCCATAAGTAAGGGGATGTGGTACCTGTGCACCCATAAGTAAGGGGATGTGGTACCCTGGGCACCCATAAGTAAGGGGATGTGGTACCCTGGGCACCCATAAGTAAGGGGATGTGGTACCCTGGGCACCCATAAGGAAGGGGATGTGGTACCCTGTGCACCCATAAGTAAGGGGGTGGGTACCCTGTGCACCCATAGGTAAGGGGATGTGTGTACCTGTGCGCCCATAAGTAAGTAAGGGATGTGGTACCCTGTGCACGCATAAGTAAGGGGGGTGTGGTACCCTGGCACCCATAAGTAAGGGGATGTGGTACCTGTGCACCCATAAGTAAGGGGATTGGTACCCTGTGCACCCATAAGTAAGGGGATGTGGTACCCTGCGCACCCATAAATAAGGGGATGTGGTACCCTGTCACCCATAAGTAGGGGATGTGGTACCCTGTGCACCCATAAGTAAGGGGATGTGGTACCCTGTGCACCCATAGTAAGGGGATGTGGTACCCTGGGCACCCATAAGTAAGGGGATGTGGTACCCTGTGCACCCATAAGTAAGGGGTGTGGTACCTGTGCACCCATAGGTAAGGGGGTGTGGTACCCTGTGACGCCCATAAGTAAGGGGATGTGGTACCCTGTGCACCCATAAGTAAGGGGATGTGGTACCCTGTGCACCCATAAGTAAGGGGATGTGGTACCCTGCGCACCCATAAGTAAGGGGATGTGGTACCCTGCTCACCCATAAGTAAGGGGATGTGGTACCCTGTGCTCCCATAAGTAAGGGGATGTGGTACCCTGAGCACCCATAAGTAAAGGGATGTGGTACCCTGTGCACCCATAAGTAAGGGGGTGTGGTACCCTGTGCACCCATAAGTAAGGGGATGTGGTACTCTGTGCACCCATAAGTAAGGGGATGTGGTACCCTGTGCACCCATAAGGAAGGGGATGTGGTACCCTGTGCACCTATAAGTAAGGGGGTGTGGTACCCTGTGCACCCATAGGTAAGGGGATGTGGTACCCTGTGCACCCATAAGTAAGGGGATGTGGTACCCTGTGCACCCATAAGTAAGGGGATGTGGTACCCTGTGCACCCATAAGTAAGGGGATGTGGTACCCTGTGCACCCATAATTAAGGGGGTGTGGTACCCTGTGCACCCATAAGTAAGGGGATGTGGTACCCTGTGCACCCATAAGTCAGGGGATGTGGTACCCTGTGCACCCATAAGTAAGGGGGTGTGGTACCCTGTGCACCCATAAGTAAGGGGATGTGGTACCCTGTGCACCCATAAGTAAGGGAATGTGGTACCCTGTGCACCCATAAGTAAGGGGATGTGGTACCCTGTGCACCCATAAGCAAGGGGGTGTGGTACCCTGTGCACCCATAAGTAAGGGGATGTGGTACCCTGTGCACCCATAAGTAAGGGGATGTGGTACCCTGTGCACCCATAAGTAAGGGGATGTGGTACCCTGTGCACCCATAAGTAAGGGGATGTGGTACCCTGGGCACCCATAAGTAAGGGGATGTGGTACCCTGGGCACCCATAAGTAAAGGGAATGTGGTACCCTGTGCACCCATAAGTAAGGGGTGTGGTACCCTGTGCACCCATAAGTAAGGGATGTGGTACTCTGCACCCATAAGTAAGGGGATGTGGTACCCTGTGCACCCATAAGGAAGGGGATGTGGTACCCTGTGCACCTATAGTAAGGGGTGTGGTACCCTGTGCACCCATGGTAAGGGGATGTGGTACCCTGTGCACCCATAAGTAAGGGGATTTGGTACCCGTGCACCCATAAGTAAGGGGATGTGGTACCCTGTCCCCCATAAGTAGGATGTGGTACCCTGTGCACCCATAATTAAGGGGGTGTGGTACCCTTGTCACCCATAAGTAAGGGGATGTGTACCCTGGCACCCTAAGTCAGGGATGTGGTACCCTGTGCACCCATAAGTAAGGGGGTGTGGTACCCTGTGCACCCATAGGTAAGGGGATGTGGTACCCTGTGCACCCTAAGTAAGGGGATGTGGTACCTGTGCACCCATAAGTAGGGGATGTGGTACCCTGTGCACCCATAAGTAAGGGAATGTGGTACCCTGTGCACCCATAAGTAAGGGGGTGTGGTACCCTGTGCACCCATAAGTAAGGGATGTGTACCCTGTGCACCCATAAGTAAGGGGGTGTGGTACCCTGTGCACCCATAAGAAGAAGGGGATGTGGTACCCTGTGCACCCATAAGTAAGGGGATGTGGTACCCTGTGCACCCATAAGTAGGGGGTGTGGTACCCTGTGCACCCATAAGGAAGGGATGTGGTACCCTGTGCACCCATAAGTAGGGATGTTGGTACCCTGTGCACCATAAGTAAGGGGATGTGGTACCCTGTGCACCCAAGTAAGGGGTGTGGTACCCTGTGCATCCATAAGTAAGGGGATGTGGTACCCTGTGCACCCATAAGTAAGGGGATGTGGTACCCTGTGCACCCATAAGTAAGGGGTGTGGTACCCTGTGCACCCATACGTAAGGGGATGTGGTACCCTGTGCACCCATAAGTAAGGGGGTGTGGTACCCTATGCACCCATAAGTAAGGGGACACTGTATAGGATCGGACCCTGCACTCCTCAACCAGTGTATGCAGTCAAGCACTGCAGATGTTTACATGCTGGGTGCTCCAGTTACTGTAGCCAACAGTCCATATATGCAATATAGATAATCACCGGGCACACCAGTCTTGGGTGCAAAGTCAATTTATTGTGACGTTTCGGGATCACATGCGGTCCCTTCATTTATGTTTGTCTGAAGAGGGACCGCATGTGATCCCGAAACGTCACAATAAATTTGACTTTGCACCTAAGACTGGTGTGCCCGGTGATTATCTATATTGCATAAGTAAGGGGATGTGGTACGTGTGCACATCCAGTACATGGTTTGCTTATTGAGGAGCGAGAACTGCCTATAGTCAAATACTTTTGCAGCCTTACCTTTATTCACATTCCATTTACTGTTGCACTAAAGGTTGCTGGGAAATAGCACACACAGACCTGGCAAGTGAGTAATTTGCACCTTCAATTAAACCTGTCTTCTTAATTCATCTGATAATTTTTATTATGTGTGCCATTAGATTGGAATGCAGAACTATTATAACAAACAAAAAGTAACCCCAGGATTTCAGTAGCCGGGAGGGCCACCATTTTAAATCATCAGCCTCAGAAACTAAAATTGCGCCCATCTCTCACTCTATCATCCCATGTACTGATAGTGGTCCGGGCCAATTATCCTGCCTGTCCCATACCAACAAACAGAGCATGATTTACAAGATATATTGTGATATACTGCAGAACGATTACATTTACTCCATCCATGGCTGTTCTCTAGGCTGGTCTGAAGAAGTTCCTTAGTATGTGCAACATGGTTCTGCTGAGAAAGTGGCCCGACTGCTGGACAAAGGCTTAGATCCCAACTATCACGATTCAGAAACTGGAGGTAATGCAAGATTAACGTGTAAGGACAGGACAACAGTAGGTGTAGAACCTCTCAGTAAAAATAATACGAAAGTACAGATTGTAATGGAAAATACCAGTATGTTTCATTGTGTTGTTTTATTTAATGGAACGTATGGCTGTACATACAGTAAGTCTACAAATGTGTGTCATGCGTCAACACACACACAGCAGGTCTGTGTACACAGAAGGTATATGTTATCTCTAGCACACAAAATGCCATTTTGTATCTGCACAGATTATTTTTGTGATAGAAAATTAGATGGAACATTGTCTACAAGCAGATCGTAAGTTCCGGAGAATTATCCTCAGTTAATTCAAAACATGAGCCATTCTTCTAGGGACGCAGATTCATTAATTCATCATATCCCCAGCACAGAACAGATCAACAGAATGTGTAGCCGTTATACTTGGCCAAAACAGCGCTGGTCAATACTGTTACAACGTCATCAATGCAAAACAGAATAGATCAGCCGAGTTTCATTTCAACCAGCAGATCAATAAGATTTTATCAAGCCACAAGTTGACAAATCATGGAAATGTACTAATCTTCCTGCTGCTTTAGAGATTTATCCACTGGTTAAGCCACTGGAACAATGAGCCCAATCGAATGCTGGACTTTCACAGGAAAGCAGCTGGAAAGATCAATTTCTATTTCAGGGACTCCACAGATACAGGGATAGAATTTGACCATTGATTATGAGCAGATAATACAGTTATAAACGGCTACAGTGTGTGAGCAGCTCATAACCTGGCCAATCAATGGAATCACATATACAGGAATCCATCAATAGAGCTCTACAGGAACCATTAGAAACTTTCTCAAACATAAGGTGATAAGCACATTGTTAAACAGTGAAGAGGAGTAAGACATGTAAAAGAGTAGAAAGGAAGAATTAAATGGTGAGCTGGGCCCGTGATGTTCCCTGGTAGGCCTTTGGTCTTATATTACGGTACCTGGTGGGCACGTGTCTTAGGGTGATCAATGTGAAATTACAATAATGTGAGTTTTGACTCGGTCTTCTAAACATTCCATCAGTAATTTGTCCCTTTAATTGGTACATATTATATGAAAATGTCCCCCCCTGCTTGCTGTATTTTTTATAAGGCACCATATAGGTAACACCAGTCAGAGCTACCAGATCTTGGACCCGAGTCGGAGGGGGCAGGGCAGTGACTTCACGATGTGTGGGGCGTGACATGGCAAAGGCACGGCTGGGGGGGGCAGGATAAGGCTTGGAGTTAAGGGTGTAATTGGCAGAGACAGTTCTGCCAGGCCGGTCTCTGGACTGCTGGACTCGGGATTTATCCCCGCAGTCAGTGGAATCCCATCCAAATAGGGACGCCTGGCAACTCTGATACCAGTGACATCTCTGGAGTGATATTGTGCAGTAAAATGTCTATGTTGTTCCCTGGCTACACTTTATATAACTTTTCCACATTATATGTTTGTGCCGGAGTTATGCCTGAAGCATTTATTTTGATGGTTACTTTAATTTACAGCCATTGTTTTATTTCACTGAGCACACAGTAATACTGATCATTTATATAAGTACTGTTCATGTGGCTGTAACACGGTGATATTTATTATCTCTGACATGTAAGATGCATAACACCGACACACACACCGTAGACATTAACTTTTCATCTGCTCCCGTACACTAAGCGCACACACTGTGTAGTGTTTAATGAAGTGAACCTGTTTGTTTCCCTGTAGAGACACCGCTGACCATGGCCTCGCAGCTTGAGGGAACTGTGGATGTCATTAGGATGTTGTTCTAGGAGGGGCTCACATCGACTTTCGAGCACGGGATGGTATGACAGCTCTGCACAAGGCAGTCTGCACCCGCCACTACAATGGCCTAATGGTAAGGGATAGCCTATTTAAACCTATTCACATCTTGCCATTTACGCTTGCTAACACTCACTCCATTATATATGGTACATTTAGTTAATAGGCCACTAAACCCTAAAATGATTTCTGATGAAGGTAAAACCCCTAAACACTGTGATTTTGTGGTTCGCTAGTGAATAAATCTATTTCCTATTGTATCACGGTGTTGCTGTAACTCATCACTGCGTGATTATATTATGTATTACCTGTGTATGTAATATGTGACTTTGTATACCTTGTGTTACCCTGTATGGAATTATGACTATGTAATTGTAAAGCGCCACGGAAGATGTGTGGCGATATATAAATCCATAATAATAATAATCATTTGGAGTGCGACTTTCTCACCTTGCTTTTAATGAACAGTATTTCTATGCCCCTCGGGGTGGGGGGTCTGAGATGTTTAAACCCTACCAGGCTGTCATTTGGGACCTTTGCTGATACACTAAAATGATTTCTCCCCCGAATCGGCTCTCACCTGGCCTGCCTTATGGTAGAGTTTTCTATTGTATTTTCAAGGTTTATCTAAAGTACAAGGTCATTTCTGAGGGTTACCAAAAATAACACTGTACATCGGTAACCCCGAAAATACGTTCGGACCCTCAAAACTACGTTTCGTTTTTGGATTTTTGTATCTTCCAGACCCTTAAATCCAAAAGCGCCACAAAGCGTTAGAGTTTTGAACGTCTCTAGCTGGTGCAACACAGCCAACGTATGGCCCAACGTATGCCCAGCACAGAAGAGCCAATTCCTCGGGTCAGAACTCAGCCGTGTATCTGCATCTTAAGGATAAGACATACCTTTGAAGATTGTAATGTTAATATACTGGCGAAGGAACGTGACTGGTTCAAGAGAGGTGTTAAGGAGGCCATTTATGTGAAAATAAAAACCAAGCCTAAATAGAGGTGGGGGGGTTCACACCAACTGTCTGCCATGACAATGCTGTTTTAACACCTTACTCTGGGCGTTCCTATAACACCTCTTAGCCACTATCCAATCACACCCTTAACACCTGGCTGTGATATGCTAATTGGGATTTTCCATGGTACATAATTGCCACAGATTCTTGTACAAGTCATTCTGAATTGAGAAACCCAGTCGGATGACTAGCGAAACGTCTTCAAGAACTACATTTCAAGTCCAGTTATCTAATTGAATACACAGATATACCATGACCTGGATGAATGAGAACCTTCACAAGCAGCATGTTAAGCAATCCTTACATTACATCTCTGTTCTGTATGGTTCTCCTGCAGTGCTTGTCCAAAATTCAGGAAACTGAAGAGTATAAGCTGTATTCCTGTGAAAAGGTTTCTGCCTCCTCCTTGTTGCCCAGGAGGTACTCGGGCATGCGCACGGGAGCCCCCACCTCCATCCACCTGGTTCCATCTTTGCTGTTTCTTCCCCTAGCATTAAAGTACTTTTCGGTAGTGTAGGGCACCCTAGCCAACCCCCAACCGCTATGTTCATTTGAACCACTAGATGGCCATCTTCAACAGAGATTTTTTATCTATAAATAGCACTTGGCACTTTGTATATTCATTTATGTTTGTCTGAAGAAGGGACCGCATGTGATCCCGAAACGTCACAATAAATTTGACTTTGCACCTAAGACTGGTGTGCCCGGTGATTATCTATATTGCATAAGTAAGGGGATGTGGTACCGTGTGCACATCCAGTACATGGTTTGCTTATTGGGAGGAGCGAGAACTGCCTATAGTCAAATACTTTTGCAGCCTTACCTTTATTCACATTCCATTTACTGTTGCACTAAAGGTTGCTGGGAAATAGCACACACAGACACTGGCAAGTGAGTAATTATGCACCTTCAATTAAACCTGTCTTCTTAATTCATCTGATAATTTATTATTATGTGTGCCATTAGATTGGAATGCAGAACTATTATAACAAAACAAAAAGTAACCCCAGGATTTCAGTAGCCGGGAGGGCCACCATTTTAAATCATCAGCCTCAGAAACTAAAAGATTGCGCCCATCTCTCACTCTATCATCCCATGTACTGATAGTGGTCCGGGCCAATTATCCTGCCTGTCCCATACCAACAAACAGAGCATGATTTACAAGATATATTGTGATATACTGCAGAACGATTACATTTACTCCATCCATGGCTGTTCTCCTAGGCTGGTCTGAAGAAGTTCCTTGAGTATGTGCAACATGGTTCTGCTGAGAAAGTGGCCCGACTGCTGGACAAAGGCTTAGATCCCAACTATCACGATTCAGAAACTGGAGGTAATGCAAGATTAACGGGTAAAGGACAGGACAACAGTAGGTGTAGAACCTCTCAGTAAAAATAATACGAAAGTACAGATTGTAATGGAAAATACCAGTATGTTTCATTGTGTATGTTTTTATTTTAATGGAACGTATGGCTGTACATACAGTAAGTCTACAAATGTGTGTCATGCGTCAACACACACAACAGCAGGTCTGTGTACACAGAAGGTATATGTTATCTCTAGCACACAAAATGCCATTTTGTATCTGCACAGATTATTTTTGTGATAGAAAATTAGATGGAACATTGTCTACAAGCAGATCAGTAAGTTCCGGAGAATTATCCTCAGTTAATTCAAAACATGAGCCATTCTTCTAGGGACGCAGATTCATTAATTCATCATATCCCCAGCACAGAACAGATCAACAGAATGTGTAGCCGTTATACTTGGCCAAAACAGCGCTGGTCAATACTGTTACAACGTCATCAATGCAAAACAGAATAGATCAGCCGAGTTTCATTTCAACCAGCAGATCAATAAGATTTTATCAAGCCACAAGTTGACAAATCATGGAAATGTTACTAATCTTCCTGCTGCTTTAGAGATTTATCCACTGTTAAGCCACTGGAACAATGAGCCCAATCGAATGCTGGACTTTCACAGGAAAGCAGCTGGAAAGATCAGATTTCTATTTCAGGGACTCCAGCAGATACAGGGATAGAATTTGACCATTGATTATGAGCAGATAATACAGTTATAACATGCTACAGTGTGTGAGCAGCTCATAACCTGGCCAATCAATGGAATCACATATACAGGATATCCATCAATAGAGCTCTACATAGGAACCATTAGAAACTTTCTCAAACATAAGGTGATAAGCACATTGTTATAAACAGTGAAGAGGAGTAAGACATGTAAAAGAGTGAGAAAGGAAGAATTAAATGGTGAGCTGGGCCCGTGATGTTCCCTGGTAGGCCTTTGGTCTTATATTACGGTACCTGGTGGGCACGTGTCTTAGGGTGATCAATGTGAAATATACAATAAGTGGAGTTTTGACTCGGTCTTCTAACATTCCATCAGTAATTTGTCCCTTTAATTGGTACATATTATAATGAAAATGTCCCCCCCTGCTTGCTGTAGTTTGTTATAAGGCACCATATAGGGTAAACACCAGTCAGAGCTACCAGATCTTGGACTCCGAGTCGGAGGGGGCAGGGCAGTGACTTCACGATGTGTGGGGCGTGACATGGCAAAGGCACGGCTGGGGGGAGGGGCAGGATAAGGCGTGGAGTTAAGGGTGTAATTGGGCAGAGAGCAGTTCTGCCAGGGCCGGTCTCTGGACTGCTGGACTCGGGATTTTATCCCCGCAGTCAGTGGAATCCCATCCAAATAGGGACGCCTGGCAACTCTGATACCAGTGAACATCTCTGGAGTGATATTGTGCAGTAAAATGTCTATGTGTTGCCTGGCTACACTTTAGATAACTTTTCCACATTATATGTTTGTGCCGGAGTTAATGCCTGAAGCATTTATTTTGATGGTTACATTTAATTTACAGCCATGTTTTATTTCACTGAGCACACAGTAATACTGATCATTTATATAAGTACTGTTCATTGTGCTGTAACACGGTGATATTTATTATCTCTGACATGTAAGATGCATACAAACCGACACACCGTAGACATTAACTTTTCATCTGCTCCCGTACACTAAGCGCACACACTGTGTAGTGTTTAATGAAGTGAACCTGTTTGTTTCCCTGTAGAGACACCGCTGACCATGGCCTCGCAGCTTGAGGGAACTGTGGATGTCATTAGGATGTTGTGCTTAGGAGGGGCTCACATCGACTTTCGAGCACGGGATGGTATGACAGCTCTGCACAAGGCAGTCTGCACCCGCCACTACAATGGCCTAATGGTAAGGGATAGCCTATTATAAACCTATTCACATCTTGCCATTTACTGCTTGCTAACACTCCCATTATATATGGTACATTTAGTTAATAGGCCACTAAACCCTAAAATGATTTCTGATGAAGGTAAAACCCCTAAACACTGTGATTTTGTGGTTCGCTAGTGAATAAATCTATTTCCTATTGTATCACGGTGTTGCTGTAACTCATCACTGCGTGATTATATTATGTATTACCTGTGTATGTAATATGTATGACTTTGTATACCTTGTGTTACCCTGTATGGAATGTATGACTATGTAATTGTAAAGCGCCACGGAAGATGTTGGCGATATATAAATCCATAATAATAATAATCATTTGGAGTGCGACTTTCTCACCTTGCTTTTTATGAACAGTATTTCTATGCCCCTCGGGGTGGGGGGTCTGAGATGTTTAAACCCTACCAGGCTGTCATTTGGGACCTTTGCTGATACACTAAAATGATTTCTCCCCCGAATCGGCTCTCACCTGGCCTGCCTTATGGTAGAAGTTTTCTATTGTATTTTCAAGGTTTATCTAAAGTACAAGGTCATTTCTGAGGGTTACCAAAAATAACACTGTACATCGGTAACCCCCGAAAATACGTTCGGAACCCTCAAAACTACGTTTCGTTTTTGGATTTTTGTATCTTCCGAGACCCGTAAATCCAAAAGCGCCACAAAGCGTTAGAGTTTTGAACGTCTCTAGCTGGTGCAACACAGCCAACGTATGGCCCAACGTATGGCCCAGCACAGAAGAGCCAATTCCTCGGGTCAGGACTCATAGCAAGCTTTCAGAACATTCTAGTTCCTTTTTCAAGCTGATTAGAGGTAATCAGCTTGAAAAAGGAACTAGAATGTTCTGAAAGCTTGCTATGATTATCTTAGTTAGCCAATAAAGGTATCACCTTTATACCACTTTTGTTATTTTTTTATTTTAAAAGGGTTACCCTGTAAACATTTTGATTGGCTAACACGGTACACCACCTTTTCCTGCATCACAAATTAATGATGAATAGATGTTATACATGTGGGGTGCCTTGACAAATGTGGAATTAGGTCCCTTCCCTAAAGAGCTTTCAACCTAATTGGTTAATGTTTACGTTACCAGTAGACATACAGAAAAAGGCATATCTCATGTTCTTATGGTACTAACTATGTAAAGATTAATAAACAGATGGACCATGCTATTAAAGCAAAACCAAATGAAAACTTAAGTTAAACTAATGACCGAACTTTATTAAAGCTGTTTTGAAAAACATTAATACTATTCAATAATAGCAGCATTGTCAAATTTAAAACAAGTGCAGTGGCAAGTCACTGTTTAGTGATTATAATTTGTATATGTTTGTTTGAACAGGGACAGTGTGTCTAAACTATGTTAGGATTGGAAGATTTGCGTATAAAAATATATAGGGAGATTTGCAGGCTGTGCGGATCTGTGTGACTCTCACTAAACGTATTTTAAATATGAAAATACTTGCAGGATCTGCCACAAAGCCACTTGTGAATGGCTTGCAGCAGCTGCGTGAGTGTCTCTTGCGATAAGATACACACAGAGGTACCTCCCTCACACCTATTCCATAGGTGATTCCATGTATGATGAAGGTGTTGTAAAGACATTGAAACGTCACATGTGTGGATGCTTGGATGCTAATAAACACGATATGATTAAAACTTTTGTTGTTTATGCGTTGGACTTTGTTGTTAATGTCTTTTGTGATACTTGTGCAGCCGCAGGGGTTAAAATCATGCTAACCGATTGTGAATTTATTAGCGTGACTTTAACCCCAGATCAGTGGGTAGTGGTGAATACAGGTGTTACTCTTTATAAGGATTGGGTATAGTTAGATTGATTGTAACATGTGATAGCTGTTTGTTGTACTTAAAGATGGATGCAGAGTATGCATGAAACATTTCATAATAAATGGACAAATAATTTAAAATGAAAGCTTTAAAAATATATAGTAGTGTGAGCATGATAAGTTTACAGGGAATAGTACCCGAGGTAAGAAAACTGTTATAACAATATGCTTGTGAAGGTTCTCGTTCATCCAGGTCATGGTATATCTGTTGTATTCATTTAGATAAACTGGATGACTAGTGGAACATCTTCAAGTCAAGTTGATCTAAGTGAATACAACAGATGTTATAACAAAGTGTGTAATTTTTCTTAAGATTCATTAAGCTCTATTGGTAACTTTTTGAAACGTTATATTATTTATCTTCATTCTCCTATATAGGCAAACAAAAGTGCAGTTATTGTAAGCACGCCGATACTGTTTGAAAGTCACAATGCAATAATGGAATCTGTGTTTGAACATATATAGTTTAATCTCTCAGTCAAAGAAACTCAAACAGATTAGCAGTAAACCAAATTCACCTTGACTTGATCTCTATATAAGAGGTGCACAATAGTATTCCTAAATGTGCACTGCCAAATATATAGTGACTTAAAGGGCATGTCCACCCCCAAAACTAAAATTTAACCCACTACTGGCCCCACTGTGTATCTTTACCATACACCTTATAGTTCTCCTGCAGTGCCTGTTCAAAGTTCCAAAAAGTGAAGAGTAGGAGCTGTCTGTGTGTCATCCGGTCCCTGCTTTTTCCTTGTCCTCCTGTGGGACTCTGGCATGCACCCCACCCTCCCCTCTAGATCCCTCTCCTTTGTGTAGGGTACCTCTGACCACCCCTAACTGCCATATTAATTTGTTTAAAATCCCCCCAGAAATAGACTTCTCACCATTTGTTCCCTTGGCTCTCTGCATAGCCAGCAGCCGCGTCTGTGATTGGCTGAGGAGGCTGCCAGTCCGGCCCCTCTCTGCTACTTCTGGCAAGCAGAAAGCCAGGAACAGGGAGCCAAGGGAACAAACGGTGGTAAGTCTATTTTTGAGGGGGCAGGGAGAGGGGTAGTGTAGGGCAGGGGTACCCTACACTATAGCAAATCTTTGCTTTGGGAAGTGGAGATAACTTTTAATTACCAGAAAGTATACTACTATGGGTGTGGATTGATGATGGCACCAGAATATAACCACCAACTAGCTCACTGTAAGCATAGGTATATAACCCCTCCTTGGGTTATACCAGATATATACCTCAATGCCATGCCCATTGATCAGGGCCAATATGCTCTTCCAGCATTGGGCTGAGTACAAGAAAATGCACTGTGTAATATACAGGTCTGGGTATTCAGGAAGTCAAGCCGACATATAGTATATATCTTTTACCAACGGTTTCCACTTCACTGGATATAATACACAAATGATGAGTAATAGGTGTAGAATATAATGACACAGGGCTATAGCTGTGAAAAAAATATAGGTTTATTCTGAAAACATGTGTGCTACATGTTTCAGACTACACTTTCTTTCTAAAGCACCTCTTGAGAAAGGACGTGTGGTCCGAAACATGTAGCACACATGTTTCCAGAATAAACCTATATGGTTTTCACAGGAGAATGCAGTTGAGCTATGCTTGCCCAGGATGGATGACATAGGGCCTGCTGATATCACCTCACTAAAAGGTAGTTACGTAGCTTTAATAATATTAACTTTGGAAAGTTTAAGCCAGTAATAAATAATGCTGGATTGCTGCCTTATCCTATCCAAAAAGTTGATATTCTAAGGGGGTTACATTTCTGTTAAATTTGTACATTTGGCTCACTGCAGGCTGATTCACAGACCTGGGCCCTCTGGAGATTAGGGCCCTGAGCATTATTTCCAATAAAATGCGGTACATTCCTCTACTGTACTAAGATGCTGCTGATTTCTAAGTAGATTTAATGCTGCACATTCCTCATGCTGTCCTTTAAATTTGGACTTGGTTTTATTTCAAAATAAATTACCCTTGCCAGAACAGATATATACTTGTAATACTAACTTCAAATTCCTTTCTTTCAGTAAAAGTAATATTTATTTTACAGAGGATTTAGTGCACGCAGCCTGTAAAATATGTTCAAAATATAAAAGGAAAATGTGTCATATCCCTTAAAAGCCATTCCTCCATGGAATATTTTTATACATGAGAAAAAAAGATGTCATACTGCTTTCCTTGGACCTTAGGCATCACTGACAAAAAAATCATGTTGTTGTAAAGATAATAATTTTACTATTGCTTTCCTGTGCCTTAAAAAAGCAAGAAATATCAAATATCCTGTTCATAGCTGTTGTATTCAATTCATTCTGAATTGAGAAAGCCAGTCGGATGACTAGCGAAACGGCTTCAAGAACTACATTTCAAGTCCAGTTGATCTAATTGAATACAACAGATATACCATGACCTGGATGAATGAGAACCTTCACAAGCATCCTGTTCATAGGAACACATAAAATGCACACTCCTATATATCAAAGGAGGATACCCCCTCCTGTCTGCTGGACCTAAAACTCCCATACATTGACCCAGGGGTAAAGGCATGATGGGAGCTGTGACACAAGATGATGGGTGAATATACAAACATGCCAAGGGGACTCACTGAAGATGATAGGATATTATTTTGACACATACAGTAAAATAAAATTCAGAATCATTATCTCTGCTATATGAATCTTATATTAGCTAGAAAAGACTGTAAATAAAACAGTGTATTCAAATCTAAATACAACTTTCTATGCAATAGTGTGGAATGAAATGATGGAATGGTGTTAGCATATTGTATATTAGTAGTAGGGAAATGTACCGTGTTAGCCATTGATGAAAGTGGAGGCATTTTGGATATACATTAGTACCTTTTTGTATATTGTAATATTGGGACTATTAATTGATGAAAATCCATGGAATTTAATTTAAGTTTACAACTTGTCAAAGGGGAACTAAGGTCTAAAACATAAAAACCCATTCTGTATCCAGACTAAGGATCTAAAAAGCTAGATCCTCACCCCTGAAAGTTAGTCCTGCTTACCAGTCCGCTTCTGTCCTGCCACCTCCCCATGGCCAACAAACAGGGAATGCACCACCTATGGGACAATGTGCAGTTTTTAACATAATTAAATGAACACTTACAATCTGAAACACAGCACAGGTAAAAGCTAAGACCCAGTCACGGCAGCCTACAGCTATTTTATTTCACTCTTGGGGCCCTATTTATAAAAGATCGCTATCGTTATCATAAAATAACGACCGGTATTTACCGATAACGACTGGTACGCGAGAGGTCTGGCGAGATCTCCCTCCTAAATCAGATTTTTTTAAGGGAAGCAGATGGCTGTCCTATCAATTGGCTAGTGGAGTCATGAGAAATGATTATAATTATTATTACCTGTGATTGAGAATGATTAAAGATATGAGAGTTGGATAGGTTTGAACTTGTATTTATTCAGTAACCATCATTCATTTTTTTTTTTTTTTGCGTGAACTTCACACGAAATATAAATATAACTGGGTAACAGTTGATGTGAACTGGCGGAGGTGCTGGTCCATCCTGGGTGTCTGTAGGCAGAACAGTGGAAGCCTGGGTGAGAGAATGAATCACGGTAACTCTTGGCAGTAACAATTCAATAACAACTTGTCGTGCTGCTGGACTTGTGGTCTACTGATTGTATATTAAATCACTTTCTGCTATCTGTCTGAGCAGCTGTCGTTTCTGGAACCTTGGGTGTCCTGGAGCTAGGGATGGATAGAGAAAGAAGGATTGTAACTATTGGCATTACTAAGAAGGATATGTTACATTGCCTGGTGAATTGTAGACTTATTTTCTCTAAGGTACACAATATTACAACATTGACATATTGTATTTTACGACAAACAGGTATTCCCTTGGAAGGGCAGGGTTGGGCGCTGTTGCTAGGTGGCTGTCCTATTCCCTAGGATAAATGAGATTTGCAGTGCATAGATTCCTGCAAACCCTTCTTTGTCCCATGGGAGGCAGCCACCTAGCAACAGCTGGTGGGCAGAGTAGCACTAGTGTCTGACAAACATTCTGTCAGAGGACCACCAGGCTTCTTTCAGGATTGTCTGTAGGGGAAGTCCCTTGGAGGCTGCCTTTGTGGTGGCTGCACTTCTGAGAGAATGGGGAAGGAATATCGAAGTGTCGATATTAGCGCCGTCCATTGCAGAGAGTATCCAGCTTCTTATCATTTTAGAACAGGCAGGTCTGAATGGGGGTCTGGATGTGATGAGCAAAGAGTTCCTTGTATCTGTTCAGGTGAGATACTATGCATAAGGAGGGTTCAGAAGGTTCTTTGGTAGGCCCCAAGTAGCTAGGAAGGATGTCAATATCCCAAGTGGATGTATATCTCGAGCAAACAAGGGTTGATGGAAGCGCACACCGTTTGTCAGAAAATTCTGTTTTATTGCATCACACAAACACACAACGTTTCGGAGAACGCTATGTCTCCTTCATGTATATCTCGGCCTTGGTGGTCTGGAGAGAGATGCTCCTTTTAGCAACCTTATGTACAGAGCATTTGTCGTCAATTCTGGAATGATGATATTTAAGGCCGATCCATATGACTTTAAGGTATAGGCTGATAACCCTGACTGGAATTTGAGGAAGAAATTCTATTGCGTCCCAAAGGGCACTGGGTTGGGTGATCTTTGACTCTCTGGTTGTGGACCAAGACAGAAATTCCGATATATGGTTTTTATATTTTGTGATCGTTTTTTCGGCGCAGGGACAAGTCTATTTAAGTATTGGATGTGGAGGATAGCTGCTGGAAGCATCAGTGGCATCAGTATGGGGGGAGGGAATGCATATAGGTTGGGTAGGTCTGTCCATGAAAAGGACAGTGCGTCCACTCTCCATGCATTTTTCAACCACTGTCTGGACAAAAATTCTTGTGTCGACTTGCCTGGGACATATTGGGCTACTAGATCTATATGGAGGGCTAGCGCAGTTTTCCAGATCTCTAGGACTTCTGGGCAGAGGAGTTCTGATTTTGTTCCCCCTCTCCTGTTGATGTATGATACTGCTGTTCGATTGTCCAGCTGTACCTGGACTGTTTTGTCCGACAGTGCCTCCTTGGGTAATCTCTCTAGAGACAGTTTTACTCTGAGTTCTAGGAGATTTATGTGGAGATCTGATTCCTGGTGGGACCAGCGTCCCATGAGCACTATTGATGGTGTGAATGCGCCCCAGCCTAGCAGAGATAGGTGATTGACGGGTCTGGGGAACCTCGCCTGAATGGGTGAGGGCAGAGACGGGCAATCTGCAGTATCTGTCGTTTCTCTTGTCTTACTGCTGTGCAGGGGTTTTACTATTTGAGCCCATGAGTGACCCTACCCGAGATGATCCCTAAGGAACATCTGGGTTTGTCTGCATAAGAGTGGGGCTTGTATGGTTCCTTGGTCTAGGGCTATACTTTTCCCTATGATCTTCGCAATGATTCGGAGTGGAAGATATTGAAGGAGAAGGATTTCCCGAAGGAAGGACTGTATCAGGTTCCACTTGTGTTCTGGGACCTATATTGTGAACTGTTGTGTGTCTATTTGGAGTCCTAAGAACTCTAGTGTCTTTGTTGGATTTAGAATGGACTTTTGCATGTTTATTAAGAACCCCAACTGTGTGAGGGTGGATATAATGTGATCTCTCTGTTGGAGAATCACATGTTCTTCTGGACCAAACACCAGCAGGTTGTCCAGGTAAATTAATGACATGATGCCTTTTTTTCTGAAGTGTTGGATTACGGGTTTTAATACCCTGGTAAATGTATAAGGAGCGTTGAATAGGCCATACACCATTACGTTCCAGTGGTATACCTGACCTCTCCAATGGAACTGAAGGAGACGTCTGTGACTCTTTGAAATTGAAATTGTGTGGAATGCGTCCTTTAAGTCTATTTTTATCATAAAATTGTCTTTGTTTATGAGGAATTTTAGGTCTGACAGACTTTCTAACAAGAATCTCTTCCTCTTTATGAAGCGGTTGAGAGATTTTATGTTTAGGACTGGCCTGATAGAGCCATCCTGATTTTGCACTGGGAAAACATGACTTATCCAACCCTTTTGTCTTGGGTGTTCTATCTTGCCTTGCGACAAGGCCAGATCCAGTACCTCATCCAGGCTTGCGTGGGCGTAAATCCTGGGGATCCTGAATTGGTAAGGGAATTTCACCAGCAGAATGGATAGGCCATGTTTTATTACTTTGAGGACCAATCAGTCTGAACAAATGGCCTCCCATGCTGGGTAAAACTGAGCTGATCGAATTATGTGGGAAGAATGGGTACTTACCAGTGAAGGTCTTTCAACTTGAGGCTGCTTGTCTGGTGAGGAAGGCACCCTGATCTGAGCCAGATCCTCTGGTAAGTCTGCCAGAGTTGCCCTTCTGGAAGTCTCGGGATGTCCCTTGGGCTTTGAAGTGAAGTCCCTTCTGGCGAAAGGACCTCTTGGTGGAGGAGCTATATCTAGGCTTTTTGAACTTTGCGAATGACTTTTTCGCTTTGTGTCTGCCTTTGACCTCCTGTATAAACTCCTCTCCAGATAGGCAGCTGGAGTCTATGTGTGGGTATTCGTGCGGCTAACTCTGCCATGCCAGCTAAAGTAAGTCAACGTGCCCGTCTTAAGTTGGTAATGTGATTGAAGGTCTGCCCAATTATTAGGGTAGCTCTGCTAGTGGCCTTTAACAGGGCCGTTTTGGAAGAGAGAAGGGAGCAGATTGACTGGTCTGTCTCTATGTTCCATTCCTGTTAAGCTTTGGACAGCATGAACAGTAACGGTCCTGCAGCGTCTGCAATTTTAAATTGAATGTTACACAGTGTTTGGTCCATCTGAGAACGCTGAGATCTGTGATTGCTGCAAGTGGATAGCAGTGCTGGGTCTAGCTCACAGGCTATGAGAGCCTGCATATCAGGGGCCCCTAGGTAATTCTGTAGGACCAGGTCATCTTCTTGACTAGTGTAGACCTGAAGGCAAGTTGGGCAATGTTAAATATTTATGGGGAGTCAGAAATGTCCCAGTGTTGGGGAAAAAAGTTTTGAGGGGTGTTTTTCCTGCCAACCCCACGTGAGCCATTTGTAACTCGCCTATTTTTCCTCTTTCCAAGGAAGCAAAGGACCTGGATACAGACTTCGAATCCCAATCCACCACGGAGTGGGATGTAGGTGCGTCTAACAACGTTTTTTTGTGTGAGGCAAACGCCTTTCTCCCTTTATTATGTCTGCTCAAACGAGCTTCAGGGGTAACAGTTAGGACCTTACCTTGGGTGTGGAGTTTTTGGAATAAACCCCAATGTTTAACTTTATATAGGCATTTTCTGCCAGAGTTGTGGACCTTAACAGGGCTATGTCTCTTATCCTTAACAGGGCTATGACTCTCCTCAGAGGCACTGCTAGAGTCAGAGGGCAGTCTGTGTGAGTAAAACCCCCTTACCTTTTAATTTCAGGCTCTTCTTCTGAAGAGGAAGAGTATGTATCTCTTATTACCAGTGACTGGCCGGTGAAAACAGGTCGCTCCATGTTGCAGCCAAGCTGACACTGTCCTCCTCCATTGCCGCCGCTAAAAAAATGTGATTTAGGTGAGAGATCTCGCGAGATCTCAGACCTCACGCGCACCCCAGGCACTAAGTTCCTGGATGCGCACGACTCCTTTTTCTTCATAGTGACGGATTCGGGAGGCAGCCACCAAGCCCACCAGCTGTTGCTAGGTGGCTGCCTCCCGTAGGACAAATAAAAGTGCTTATCGTTTAAAATGGTGCTAATTTTGGCCCAGCCAATCAGATGTTAGCTTTCAAATGTTAAATCTTATTGTTTAAAATTAGCACCATTTTAAACGATAAAAACTTTTATTGAATCTCCCTGTAATACTAATGGCGATCCAAGGTTAACTGTTCATATTTATGCTTCCATTATGCTTAGGGGCTGATGCAAAGAGTGGTGCAACAGTTTGGCCGTGCTATTAAAAACCAATCAGAAAACTCTGCAGATAAATAGCATAGGTCAAACGTTTGCACCTTTTATTGCATCAGTCCTTTAATGTTTTAAATTTTCTATAAATAATGACAGAAAAAAAAGGTTTTGGCATAAATAAATATGGAAGGAGTATTGCAGTACCACATTATTTTTAAAATATTCTCTCTGTTACGGTACTGTACATGGAAGATATAAAAATGACTTAAATGAGTATATGTAAATGCATCTACAAAGTTGTTTTGAAATTGCATTATAATCTTATTTCTTGCATTAGACTTTTTGCATTCCTAAACATGCATTTAAGTATATGACCTAGTCCCTGCTGTTAACTAAAGAATGTCTTTAATATACTGGTACACACCTCTTTATAATCAATGTCAACCAATCCTCCTCTCCTCCCCCAATTATTATAATTCTGGTAGCCATAGGCCGATATTTTGGCCAGTCGATCACCATGCCCACATTTTCTGTTGGATGAGATGTTGATTGGTGGAGTTACCAGCATTGTTTGCGCATATCGATTGATTGAAAATGAGCATCAACCCCAATCTTGGTTTTCCCAGATGACTTACCAATCAATAAATCAACTAGTATAGTGAGTGTTGGGCCATGATCAATCCTCTGTGTATTTGGCCTAAGTGAGCTGTCTACTCCAGGGATATCGACACCATGAAAATCTGGGCACACCAGACTTGCCAGTGCGCACCTTTTTCAGACTGGAAATATCAAACTGTGCAAACATAGGTACCCATTATATTGGTACCTATTGGCCCTATAGTGGTGCCTATATATAGTAATATAATAAACATATAGGGGCCAATTTACCCAGAATCACTGGGCAAATATATGGAGTTGAAGTCGCGCTGACCGGTTCCAGGAAATAGCTGCCGTTAAAATCCCGCAGTGGGTAAATCCCTTAGCGGAATTTACCCACATTCACAAACGTGATATTGAACCGGGAAAGGAGCATTTACCTGGGTAAATGAGCTTGATAGTTTTTTTAAGCCTGGTTTGCCTGGATATTTACATTCTGCTGTTGGCTACAGCCTTGGAGCACCAAGCAAGAATAAATTGATTGTCCTGAATCACGTAGGTGTGCATGATCCACCCTTGGGATTTGTACACATGCTGCTGTAGTATCTCTGCTTATTTGGCTTTACATTGCCCCCTAAGGGTGGGGCCAAACTAACGTGTTTTTTGCGCGTTTGCGCATGCGTTTCACGCTCGTGATTGTGCCCGCGATTTTCGCTAAAATGAACGCGAAAATTCCCGCGATTTCCAATGCACATGCGATTGCACATCAGTTTGCATTTTGGTGCGTTAACGCATGCATTTCCATAACGCAAAATGGCAAAAACGCATGCGCAAAATGCACACGCAGAAGCAAAATGCACATGAATTGCGCACACCATCGCATTCGATAACACTCGCGATTTTGTGCATGATTCCTGTGCGTTGCAGTGTGGCCTTAGCCTTACTTGGTATGTTCTATAAACACTTCCTTTGGTTCTTTTCTGACGCATTAAATAAACACTAAACACATAAAAAAAACTATTTGCCATTCGTTTCTATTATTCACAGGGAGGCGAGAACGCTTATTCTCACCTCCCTGTGAATAATATTACGCTCGGGGGACCTGTAACTTACCTTACCGCCGCTCTACTCGCAGCCGCTTCTTTACTGAACAGCTGTTCTCTCCCAATCGCGCGCCCTATCTTTTGTATTGTAAGGGTGCGCATTTGGGACAGAGCGGCTGTCAGTGAAGGAGCGGCTGCGAGTGGATCGGCGGTAAGGTAAGTTCCAGGTCCCCCGAGCATCCTATTATTCACAGGGAGGTGAGAATAAGCGTTCTCACCTCCCTGTGAATAATAGAAACGAATGGCAAATAGTTGTTTTTCTGAATTATGGAAGTTTAGTGTCCCTTTAAGCTAAGTACACATATAAAGGTAATTGTCATTGGAAGAATTGTTCTAAAGACAATTACCTACTGATATTAGGAGAGAAAAGCTGCTCAGCTTTGGCCAATCGTCCTGTTCTGTTTAAAGGGAGAGGAATACGTAGACCTCCAGCAATGCAGAAGATAGTTAAGTGATCCAACTGCATGGATCACTTGTGTGTCAGTAAAGGTAGTCATTCGCATGTCTGATATCCAATAATTTCATCGGATACAATGGGATTTGACAAATATTTAAGTAGAGGACAGTGATAGCATCACCGTGTATGGACGTACAGGCAACCGATCCCCACACAATGTCAGTCTGGGCTGACAAATATGTCAGCACACGTAATCACATGTGTATGGCCAACTTAAGAGCCTGTACACACAGGTTGGATTATCTGACAAACCTTTTAGCCTCAGTAAAGCAAGTAAAATACTGTTTTGGGTGAGTTGTAGCATAAAGTGACCATCTCAATGTCCGTTTTGTTCTATTATCATTTATTCATTCCCCATCTGACAGTATTTAAATACTTGCAGATGGAATAAATAATTATGTATTAATAATATAGATTTTATAGATTCATGAAAAATAAAATACATTGGATGGGGTAGTGCATTAAGCTATAATTAGCTAGAGTGCTTTTTCTGCAAGGAATCCACGCCCTCCATTAAGTTGCTCAGTATACCCAAAGTGTGTTTAAAAGCTCTCTCTATGAAAAACAGACTATAGGAAAGCAATTAATTAGAATAAACAGAGAAAATGGAACATCTTTAAACCTTGAGGCAATACTCTCTAGCAGTTATCGCATCTCTGTATTGGTGTTGAAAATGTTGCAACATTTCATTAAAGTTGTATGGCATATTTTTACTTTCAAATGCATTTAACATCAAACAGGGCAATGCAATAAAAATATTTATTGTAAAAATAAGTGTAAGGGCACGGCCACACTGCACCGCAGATTCCGTTGCGTTTGCGCATGAGATTTCTTCTTTTGAGATACCCAATCGCATGCGACTGCGCATTAAAATGGTGATAGCATACGATTGCGTAACGGCAACGCAATCGCATGCATTGGTCGCGATTGCAGTGTTAGTAAAAGCGCATGCGTAAACGCAAAAAAAGTGTGATAGTGTGGCCTAGCCCTAAGACTCACACTATACAATGTGCTATTGGGTTATCCCACCTTGTGCGGCCTGCGTGAAGTCTAGATATTTTTGGACTTTAGGCAGCGCACCTGATGCAATACAATTTTAATTTCGTTTTGCACTAGTGAAACAAAACACAAAACTTACATGGCTATGTAATGGGGAGCCGATAATGGCTATTTTTGTATTAAAGTCACGTTAACCAATGTAGCAAGGCCCAAATAACGGCTGTTTTTTGACATTAATAAGAAATTCAAATGCACACAAAACAATTATAAATGCAATGCAAAAACACATGTGTTTAAGAAGTAGCTTTTCTGTGCAGTGCAGGGGTCTCAGCCTCCATGGAGACAGAAAATCAACTCCCTCCATTATTTTAGGTTCACATGGGTGGCTGATGGCTCATTTTTTTTTACATTTGTTCCTACACGAAAAAGCCTTTATAGTGTATGAGAATGTGGTAAAAAAAAAAAAAAAAGCTTTTGTACTTTCATGCAGCATTCTGTATTTTGACAGGGAAAAGTTAATATACTTTCATCTTTAAAGGGGAACTGTTGTCTACATACTGTGATCTTACCTCCAGGATCGGCACTGGGAGAACATACAAACTCCTTGAAGATGCATCCAAGGGGGGATTCTAACTTTAGCACTGTGAGGCATCAGTGCTAACTGACAGATTGGTCGATTGGGAAAATGAAAAATAGTTTTCAACATTTTGAGCGATCTGATCAAAGTTATCGGATCACTCAAATTGTCAATCCATGTATGGGGTATGCTTAATGATTTTTTGTGGGTAGGGCTTTCAACACAGCTCATCATGTGCATGTCACAAAGACTGAGTGAGGCAGGCCAGACAAGGAAGTGTAACTTTACAAGCTTATTACTTAAGATATCAGCAAAGAAAACACTAAGGGCTAGGCCACACTATCGCACTTTTTTTGCGTATGCGCATGTGGTTTTCCCCAATCATTGAAATCACGGCAACGCACCGTAAATGCGCGTTTCCAGGTGCAATGCGCATGCAATTGCAGTCAGCATTTTTAGCGCAATCACATGCGGTTTTCTATATTGAAAACCGCATATGCAAACGCAACTAAATCGCACATGAAATTGCATGCGATTCCGTGTGTGTTTGCGTTTGCAGTGTGGCCATGCCCTAAATGTTAATTTGATTCTAGCATTTATATTCGTAAACCCAAATTGTGTTTAAAAGCTCAGACTATAGAAAAGCAATCAATTAGGATAAACAGAAAAAATGGAATATGTAAAAACATGTTTTAAACAGTTGACCATGTGTACATAAGTAAAGGTGCAGAGGATTAACTGTTTAAAATTACTGTACTGGACTGGCAGTATTTTTAAACAGCTGAAAGTGTGCACCTTTAACTACATACATGCGCTCAGCTGTTAAAAATCTGCTGATCACAGGACATGCCCCCCTACCCAACGTTGCGAGAGCTGTGGGGGCTGTAGTTACGCCACTGCTCCATATACACCATATATATTAATATATGCTAAGAAAGCAACCAGGCTGCATGTGCTCCAGGAATGGAAGGGAGGAACCTACACAAAATCTCTTGGAATTCCAGCATTAGCTAAAATAATATTAGATTTCTTTTGCATAGCAGCCAGTATACTTTGATCATTGAGAGTGAGAAAATGATTGTACACAGCATGCAAACTGATTAAAATAAAAACAAAACGCACATACTTTTCAACACAAGCCATATTTCTTTGGTGATTTTGTTTAAATCTTCATATCTGCAAGGTTTTATGGGTGAACTATTTGTCACTGATGGGTATAAACGGATATGGAATATTTTAAATGTCTAAATTCCTTCAAAACTGCCCTCCTAAAAATATGGGACATTAAAAGCTTCTCCAGTGATCTGCTACATTATTATATATAATGTTAAACCCTGTTCAATCTTTTCTTGGGAAAAGGGACTCCCTTTAATGGATATGTCCACCCCTCCCACATAAAGTCATACTTAAGGTGGCCATACACTAGAAAGATTTTACATACCCGACTGAGCGATCCAACAACATTAGACCAATCCTGCCGGAACCGCCTTTCCCGTTCTCCTTTGTGACCAGCATGCGATCGCATAATGAATAAGATTTGCGATTGCATGTTGGTCACAAAGAAGAATGGGAAAGGCGGTTCTCGGGCAGGGTGGATAAAAATCAATGATAAAAATTAAAAAATTTGGATTTTTTATTTAAATCGGATTTCTTTTTATTTAAATCGGATTTTTTTTAGATAAAATGCTTTTTGAGGAAAATATATTACCATCCAAATGTTATTCCATCATGAAATAAAAATTTGTTTTTTAGTTATGTAGAATAAGGCTGTATACTGTATTTACTTGAATATAAGTCAATCCGAGTATAAACCGAGGTAAATATTTTTACCTGAAAAATGAGTAAAAACTGCTTGACTCGTATATAAAGCGAGGGTAGAAAATATGACCACTACTGCCTTCTGATTCTGTATTGTTTGAGGCTTTAGTTGCCCTTTAAATGGACAGCAGAATTCCCATACAGTTATCCCATATAGTAATAGCCAAATCCAGTATGTTTTGGGTTAGCTGCCCTTTAAATGGACAGTAATCCCCAGTTCCTTAGTTGCTGGGAGTTGTAATCTCCAAACATCTGCAGTGGCAAGCACCCCCAGGGCAGGCCAGGTCACTACTCGGCACCAGGAAGTGAGACCGGCGCTGAGTAGTGATGTCAGGCAGAGCAATGGATGTGAATTGTGGAGGGAGCAGCAGCCGGATTGCAGTAAGTGATTGACCCGAGTATAAGCCGAGGTTCGATTTTCAGGCTATTGTTAAAGCCTGAAAACCTCCGCTTATACTCAAGTATATACGGTACGTTTCATTGTTTTGGTAAATAAATTCCATGAATCCATTCACAATGTCATGCTCTTCCAGAGGTTTTTCTAAGATTATTGGGCAGTTTCTCTGCCTACAAGATATTATCACGGATGCTTGGTTTACTTTTGCAGTTCTCAAAACTGAATTTGATTTAGCAGAGATCACATGATAAGTTTCAAGAAGTTCGGTATGTATGTATGTATGTATAATTTTATTTATAAAGTGCCACTTGGGTACGCAGCGCTGTACATTATAAAATACAGAGTATACAAACAAGGGGATAAGTGCAAGGCATTATACAGATAGATAAAAATTAAATTAAGTTAAATACAATTTCGGTTAAGAAAGCATATATATAAATTATGTATAAATGGATATAAGCGCAACAAGCCTCGACACATTAGGAATGAGATCCCTGCCCGGAAGAACTTAAAATCTAAGTGGGGGGACAACATACAGGTACAAGTGAAGGGGATGGGTACAAAGTGCTTAAAAGGGCTAACAATCATTAGTTATGCTGAATAGAAATGCTGTAATGGTTCAGTTGAGTATATCTATTTAAATTGTTGTTATGTTGAAAACTATGATTTAAATCAAGCCTTACTGACTAGTGATTTAAATCGTGTTCTTGTGGGATCGCTCAGTCGGGTAAATAAAATCTTTCTAGTGTATGGCCACCTTTAGGGGCTTACCTTGAAGCTGTATAAGCTTGTTACGAATATAGAGGAGGAGGTCAGTCAACAGCTGTCAGTCATCTCTTACAGCTGTTGACCGCTGTGCTAGGAAGAAGCCAAAGAAGTCTGGTGAGAAGTAAGAGTAACTTTGGCTGTATATCTGCCTAAGGAACACTCTTTTTCTTGGGTGGGTAAGGTAAGTATGATTTTTTGTTTGAATTGTGGACATAATAATAATTATAATAAGGACATCTAAAATGAATGTCAGTCTTTTGAACTAAGAGTACCCCTTAATGACGCAAACAGGATTTCTACAGCCTAAGTATAATTAAAGTGTAAATACTGTTAGCAATGTCACTAATTGTCTTGAAATTGTGAATTCTAGATCCCCCTGGCAGCTACTGAAAATAGTCTGTTTACTGTCCCTTAAAATTGACCATGATTTCTTTAGATCTGTATGTTTCATTCACGCTATTTTATATTGACTTCATTGTCAGATCTCTGTATACTTTATGGGGAAGATAAATATGTGAATGTAATTGAGGAATGTGAAGATTTGAAATACCATTGCATGGGCCGTCAGACAAAAATCATGGCAGTATTTTTTTGCCCGCTGGTGACATTTTTTTGCCCAAATTGCTGCTAGTAAGTCACAGTCTCCTATAAACCGCACAATCAAAATGTCAGTTGCAGTAACTCGGTCTGTGGTCTAGCTGATCCAGTTGATAGTAGAAAGTATCCTTATTGTTTTAAGTAACTTATAAATTACTTTTTTTAATGTAGGAGTGTTTTTTTAAAAGAGGGCATGGATAAAATGTGGATGGCATGCTGAACTCAATACTGTCCATGGTAACCCTTTCAGGAATTCTGCGCTTGCCCCTGCATTGATATATTGATCTACACTTTGAAATTACTGAAACTGGAAGCACTTTTAGCCCTTTTTCTAATTCTGCTACTTTGTAAATCATGTTAACCCATTTCTATTCTACATAAACAAATATCTTGGAAAATTCCAATACATTGTATTGTATTGTAAGTGAAAGAAACAAAACCCAATCAGTAGTTTTCTCTCTTGCCCTAAAACTTTTTTCCAGTCTTAACCTGTGAAATCCATTATTTCGCATAGAAACTACGAACTGTTTTAGTTTAGGAGTAAAAGTGCAAGACGTAAAATACATTGCAAAGGCTGCTCACAAGGGGGTTATTAAAAACTAGTTTAAAGGATTAAGTATTACAATTTTAAAAATTGTTTAAATATCAATAAAATGTTATGTTCAATCAAAGTGAAATGCCACAGGCAGGATATCCATACTGTTTAACTTAAAGGATTCCAGGGGCCAGAAATACCTCTGTGAAACCCTAAACCATCCACAATTCACTTCCAGGTAAGCAGAGACGGTTGTATTTCCAGAATGCCAAGTTTTTCCATTTCCAGCACTATTTCATAGAGACAGAAAATAACTGCAGTTTATCTATCTAGAAATAGTACATGTAGATTGCTTATGGTTGCCATAGACACAGCGATATTATTGGGCAATGGTGAGTATGAGATGATTTGTTGCTCTGTGTATGGCCACCTTAAGGCTGTGTACACGAAATTTTTTGGCCCATTCGAACGATTGTTCAGTGAATCAGTCAATCGGGGGGAGGGTGAATTGCCGAGGTTTGCAGGGACATGTGACCGACTGTTTGTCCAAATTAGACATATTGGCAACTGGACTTTTTGGAAAATCCTCTTTGGTCTGCACACTTGGCCCAGGCGAACTGTTGTCCACAGCTTCTTCATCCTCTAGTCAGGACGAACGATCCCATGGTGTGTACCCAGCTTAAGGGGCCAATGTAGTCTGGTCATCAGCGCGTCTTACCTGATCTCGATCCCGCAATGCCATAAATCCCTTTGTGAGACATACTGCATCGTGGGATCCCAGTCAGGTAAAACATTGATTAGCACCTCCATTCAATAGGTAGTGCAAAACTTAACTTAGGGTTGTTCACACCAAGGGATGTTTTGATATCGCACCAAAACGATGTGCTCATAGGAGTGAACTGTACCGTTCACACCTATAAGCTGTGTTACAGTGTGTTGCGTGCAACGCATTGTTTGCATGCATTACCAAAACTGCAAACGGACGTGCAATTGCATGCGCATCGGAAATCGCAGGAATTTTCGCTTTCCCCCGATTTCCATTTTAGCAAAAATCGAGGGTGCAAACGCGAGCACAAAACGCGTGCGCAAACGTGCGCAAAATGCACTAGTGTGGCCTAGCCCTTAGCCTATATTGAATGGCTACAGTGTAAATGTACCCTTAGACTTTATTGAATGGGCTACTCCATACTATTTCCAAAAAGTTTAATAAATGGTGCGGCCAGCACAAAATTTGTGAAAAACTCATGCTAACCAGTTAGCACAATGTGTAGTGTGGGTTAAATTGGCCCTATATAGCAACGCCCCATAATTGTAGCGACAGTGTATCGGGATGGGCCATAGATCGCAGATTCCTCTATGGCAGGGTGCACAACCCAGCTGACACTGGGGGGCGCACTAGCGGCCCAGAAAAGAACTACATTTCAAGTCCAGTTGATCTAATTGAATACAACAGATATACCATGACCTGGATGAATGAGAACCTTCACAAGCATCCTGTTTCCTATATAATGATTCAGGAGTGAAATACTTTATTTTGGGGTTTAGCGGTTCTACAATTCAAACGTTTACAATTTCCAGGGAAGCAATAAGGAGTTGCTGTGTATTTAATAAACTATGAAGGACATACTGTATGAATGACTCCCAAAAATGTGACTGGGGGGATACAGGGGCTGTGTATGGTTGTGGGGTATGTGCACTGTAGCCAATTAGGTATTAATATTCTATAGAAATCATTATTATAATTTGTGGAACAGTCAAGATCCAGAGCTGGACGATTATAAGTCCAAAATTAGTATATCCTCTAATAAGTAATACGGTGCCCACTAATGTAATAAAGTGGGCATACCCAAAGCCACTGATGTCTTAAATGGGACTGTCAGGGATTGAGGGTTAGTTGCTTGACAATGACATCTTAATTCTGTTCCTGCAGATTACATACTTACTTAATATGTGTTTTTCAAAAATAAATCAATAGCAGTTGTAGTTCAAATGAGGCTTTAATCATTAGCAGAGAACATGGCTTGTTAAGTGTTGTAATAGCTACCAGCAAGTTCAGGGGTCATTTGAAAATATGTGAGTAACATATAGGTTAATGTGTTTATTTTATTTTTTATTAATAATATTATAAAATTCTTATGAACTTAGGATCCACTTAGAAACATACAGGGTTATTCAATAAAAGTTCTTATTGTTTAAAATGGTGCTAATTTTGCCCCAACCTATCAGATCTTATTTAACATTTGACAGCATCTGATTGGTTGGGGCAAAATTAGCACCATTTTAAACAATAAGAACTTTTATTGAATCTCCCTGATATTGTTTTGTTTTTTTAAAGGGTATGTCCACCCCTTTTTTCTTCTTTCCCCATACAGTAGGGCCCCAGCCCCAACCACCATGTTAGAATTTTGAGAAACTACCACGATCTTTACTAGGATGTTTGGCTGCATGCCAGCACACTTTCTGCAAGTGATAGCAGAGAAAGGAAAGAAGGGCAGGGGGGCATAGGAAGGGGGAGATGTGTAAGCAGAGCAGTGTCCATGGTATGGCTGTAACCATGGACACAGACACTACAAGAAGGCAGTGAGTAAGGGAGGGTGGGGGCAATTAGGAGCACTCACTAAATATTAATGATTTAATGACAAAGCAAGCACAGAAAAATATGGGAGTACCACCATTGTACTTCTCTTAAATTGTAGTTTCAGAAAATGTAAAGTTGATTGAGTGAGTATAGTGACCCTTTAGATTAAATTTAGTATTACTGGACCTGTGGCTCTTCAAGGGCCATGGATGGGGTTAGATATAACCCTCACCACTCTACTCAGTCGTTCCCAAAAGACCCTTTAATTGCATAAACCCTACCTTACCCTAGTCTTCCGCTGTCCATGTCTAGACTCTAATGGGCACCCTGGCATTGGGTATAACATTATGGGGCATAATTAGGGCACAGTTCTCATAAAGACAAGTCCTTCATATGATCCTAGACTTAAATAAATCAAGATCTTCCTGAAATTTGTGCCTCCCATTGACTCCAATATGTTTTTTTGTTGTTACAAATTTTTATTCAAAGTGGTACCATTACCTCGGTTATGTTGTAAATTTGGTGTGTTTTAGCATCACTGATTTACCAAGATGTAAGAGAAGGAAACCTACATACACTTTCAGACACTAATCCTGAAATAAAAAAAATAAAAAGCTACGCACTTGCTAATGATTGGAGGAAGATAACACAATGTAGAATGTTGCTTCAGTGATGCTCTTTAGCTGTTAGTAGTGTGATGGGATTTGTAGTCTAATTAAACAGCTGAACAAGATGTTTATTCCTGAAGTGTTTATTAAAGAAAAATGTTATTGTGCTGATTAATTGTAATATAGTAACTTTCAGCCATTCAAAATCCATTCTTTTTTTATTACAAAATGGCTTCCCTTAAAGGGGACCACTGTGTCTATAACAATTGTCTATAACAAATGTATATAAAACATGAGATGCTGTATAATATTTCATATCTTTCACGATAGCAGTTCTTATGTTACTTTCATGTAGCAATATAGAAAATGAGGGCTGACCAGTCCTTTAATATGCCTGGCCACCGGGAGAAGTTTGGCATGCGCACTGCAGCCCTTCTCCACCTCCCTCCCCCTCCCTCCCCTCCCGATTAGGATTCCCTCCCCCTAGCATAAAACCCTTTCCATATAACATTCCCCCTGTCCCCTCAGCCCCAACTGCTATACTTTTATTATTAGAAAGTGCCCCAAACATTACTTACCTTCCCTCTTTCCTCTGCTGCACTGAACTCCCGGCAGCCGCGTCCGTGATAGGCTGCCACTCAGCCAATCACAAACGCGACTGCCGGTCCCGCCCCTCTGCTTGCATTTTCTTGCAAGCAGAGGGCCTGGCAGTGCGGCGGGGGAAAGAGGGAAGGTAAGTAAAGTTTGGGGCACTTTCTAATAATAAAAATATAGCGGTTGGGGCTGGGGGGACAGGGGGTATGATATATAAAAAAAAAAAATTCAAGGGTGGACATGCCCTTTAAACTAAATGGCCTCCTTGCAGTCCTCTAGGACTGAGGCCACACTGCCAATGCACAGAAATCGCGCACGGAATCATGCGTTATCGCATTTGATTGTGTGCACGAATCTTAATCGTTTTGTGTTTGTGTTTTGCACATGCGATTTTGTCATTTTACATTATGGAAACACATGCGTTAATGTACCAAAAATGGTGAATGCATGCATTACCAAAACAGAAACATATGCGCAATCCCATTCCAAAAGCGCATGCGTAATCACGAGCGCAAAACGCGTGTGCTAAAAACGTGTGGCCTAGCCCTTAATCTATAGATCAGCGGCATAACTAGGAATCACTGGGCCCCTCAGCAAAACTATGATACGGCCCCTATCCCTGCTTTATCTACAGTGGTTTTCTGGGAGAAGTCTATATCTGTCATAGGAAAAATAAGAAGATGGGCCCCCCAGGCCCCCTTGCAGGGTTTGCTCTCCTGGTAGTTACACCCCTGCCATAGATTATATGTTCTACATACAGACATTGTTCTATATACAGACAGTTCTATATACAGACATTGTTCTATATACAGACATTGTTCTGTATACAGACATTGTTCTATATACAGACATTGTTCTACATACAGACATTGTTCTACATACAGACATTGTTCTACATACAGACATTGTTCTATACACAGACAGTTCTATACACAGACATTGTTCTATATACAGACATTGTTCTATATACAGACATTGTTCTATATATACAACATGTTTCTACATACAGACATTGTTCTACATACAGACATTGTTTATATACAGACATTGTTCTATATGCAACAATTGTTCTACATAACAGAACATTGTTCTATACAGACATTCTATATACAGAACATGTTCTATACACAGACATTGTTCATATCACAGACATTGTTCTATACCCATACATGTTTCTATATACAGACATTGTTTCTATAAACACAGACATTGTTCTATACACAGACATTGTTTCTATACACAGACATTGTTCTATACAGACATTACCTTGTTCTATATACAGACATTGTTTCTATCAGACATTTTTTATACACAAACATTGTTCTATACACAACAGTTCTATACACAGACATTGCTCTATACCGACATGTTCTATAACAAGACATTGTTCTATATACACATTGTTCTATACACAGACAGTTCTATATACAGACATTGTTCTATACACAGACAGTTCTATACACAGACATTGTTCTACATACAGACATTGTTCTATACACAGACAGTTCTATATACAGACATTGTTCTATACACAGACAGTTCTATATACAGACATTGTTCTATACACAGACAGTTCTATATACAGACATTGTTCTATACACAGACAGAACTATATACAAACATTGTTCTATATACAGACATTGTTCTATATACAGACATTGTTCTATACACAGACATTGTTCTATATACAGACATTGTTCTATTACAGACATTGTTCTATATACAGACAGTTCTATATACAGACATTGTTCTATACACAGACATTGTTCTATACACAGACATTGTTCTATATACAGACATTGTTCTATAATACAGACATTGTTCTATATACAGACAGTTCTATATACAACTTGTATTAGAACAATGTCTGTATATAGAACTGTCTGTATAGAACAATGTCTGTATATGAACTGTCTGTATAAGAACAGACAGTTCTTATAACAGACATTGTTCTATATACAGACAGTTCATATACAGACATTGTTCTATACACAGACATTGTTCTATACACAGACTTGTTCATATCAGACATTCTATATACAGACAGTTCTATATACAGACAGTTTCTATATACAGACATTGTTCTATATACAGACAGTTTTATATACAGACATTGTTCTATATACAGACATTTCTATATCAGACATTGTTCTTTACAGACATTTTCTATATACAGACAGTTCTATATACAGACATTGTTCTATACACAGACATTGTCTATATACAGACATTGTTCTATATACAGATAGTTCTATATACAGACATTGTTCTATATACAGACAGTTCTATATACAGACATTGTTCTATATACAGACATTGTTCTATATACAGACATTGTTCTATATACAGACAGTTCTATATACAGACATTTCTATACACAGACGTTCTATAACGACAGTTCTATCACAACATTGTTCTATACACAGACATGGTTCTATACACAGACATGGTTCTATACACAGACATTGTTCTATACAGACCATTGTCCAGACATGTTCTATACACAGACATTGTTCTATACACAGACATTGTTTCTCAAACACATACATGTTCTATCACAATATTGGTCTAACTACAGATATTATCTATACACAGATATTGTTCTATACACAGATATTTTTATACACAACATGTTCTATACACAGAAATTGTTCTAAACACAGACATTGTTCTATACACAGATATTGTTCTATACACAGACATTGTTCTATACACAGACATTGTTCTATACCAGACATTGTTCTATACACATACATTGTTCTATACACAGACATTGTTCTATATACAGACATTGTTCTATACACAGACATTGTTCTATATACAGATATTATTCTATACACAGACATTGTTCTATACACAGACATTGTTCTATATACAGACATTGTTCTATACACAGACATGTTTTCTACACAGACATTGTTCTATACACAGATATTGTTCTATACACAGACATTGTTCTATATACAGACATTGTTCTATACACAGACATTGTTCTATACACAGAAAATGTTCTATACACAGACAGTTCTATATACAAATGTTGTTCTATATACAGACATTGTTCTATATACAGACATTGTTCTATATACAGACATTGTTCTATACACAGACATTGTTCTATACACAGACATTGTTCTATACACAGACATTGTTCTGTATACAGAATTGTTCTATACACAGACATTGTTCTATATACAGACATTGTTCTATATACAGACATTGTTCTATACACAGACATTGTTCTATACACAGACCGTTCTATACACAGACATTGTTCTATATACAGATATTGTTCTATATACAGACATTGTTCTATATACAGATATTGTTCTATACACAGACATTGTTTTATATAGACAGTTCTATATACAGACATTGTTCTATATACAGACATTGTTCTATATACAGACATTCATATATACAGACTTGTTATAGAACAATGTCTGTATATAGAACTGTCTGTATATAGAACATTGTCTGTATATAGAACTGTCTGTATATAGAACAGACAGTTCTATATACATACACATTGTTCTATATACAGACATTCTATATACAGACATTGTTCTATACACAACATTGTTCATACAACAGACATTGTTCTATATAACAGACAGTTCTATATACAGACAGTTCTATACAGCAGACAGTTCTATACAGAGAACATTTGTTCTATATACAGACAGTTCTATATACAGACATTGTTCTATATCAGACAGTTCTATATACAGACTAAATGTTCTATATACAGACAGTTCTATATACAAGACATATCCGATTATATCAGACAGTTTCTATATACAGACAGTTCTATATACAGACATGTTCTATAACAGACATTGTTCTATCAGAACATTGTTCTATATACATATTTTCTATAACAGACATTGTTCTTTACAGACAGTTCTATATACAGACATTGTTCTATATACAGAATTGTTCTATATACAGACATTGTTCTAATACACAGTTCTATATACAACATTCTATATACAGACAGTTTTCTATACACAGACAGTTCTATACACAGACATTGTTCTATACACAGACATTGTTCTATACACAGACATTGTTCTATACACAGACATTGTTCTATACACAGACATTGTTCTATACACAGACATTGTCACAGACATTGTTCTATACACAGACATTGTTCGTATAACAACATTGTTCTATCACAACATTGTTCTACATACAGTATTGGTCTACTACAGATATATTTCTTATACACAGATATTGTCTATACACAGACATTGTTCTATACACAGACATTGTTCTTACACAGAAATTGTTCTAAACACAGACATGTTTCTATACACAGATATTGTTTCTATACACAGACATTGTTCTATACACAGACATTAACAGACATTGTTCTATACACAGACTTGTTCTATACACATATTGTTCTATACAACACTAAGACAAAATTGTTCTATATACAGACATTGTTTCTACACACAGACATTGTTCTATATACAGATATTTTCTAATCACAGACTTGTTCATATACACAGACATGTTCTATATACAGACATTGTTCTATACACAGACATTGTTTCTATACACGACATTGTTCTATACACAGACATTGTTCATACAGATTTGTTTATACAACAGACATTGTTCTATTACCGACTTGTTCTATACCAGACTTGTTTCACAGAAAATGTTCTATAACGACAGTTTATATACAAATGTTGTTCTATACAGACATTGTTCTATAACATACATTGTTCATATACAGACATTTTTTCTAATACAGACATTGTTCTATACACAGACATTGTTCTATACACAGACAGTTCTATATACAGACATTGTTCTATATACAGACATTGTTCTATACACAGACAGTTCTATACACAGACATTGTTCTATATACAGACATTGTTCTATATACAGACATTGTTCTATATACAGACATTGTTCTACATACAGACATTGTTCTACATACAGACATTTACCAGACCGTTCTATATACGACATTGTCTTATAACAAAGACATTGTGTCTAATACACAGACATTGTTCTATACACAGACATTTTTCTATTCAGACATTGTTCTATAACACAGACATTGTTCTATATACCTATACATTGTTCTATACAGACATTGTTCTCATACACAGACATTGTTCTATATACAGACATTGTTCTAATACAGACACTTGTTTTTATACACAGACATTGTTCTATACACACTACACAGACAGTTCTATACACAGACATTGCTCGATACAACACAGACATTGTTCTATACACAGACATTGTTCTATATACAGACATTGTTCTATACACAGACATTGTTCTATATACAGACATTGTTCTATACACAGACAGTTCTATACACAGACATTGTTCTACATACAGACATTGTTCTATACACGACAGTTCTATATACAGACATTGTTCTATACACAGACAGTTCTATATACAGACATTGTTCTATACACAGACAGTTCTATATACAGACATTGTTCTATACACAGACGACTAATATATACAAACATTGTCTATATACGACATTGTTCTATATACAGACTTGTTCTATACACAACATTTTTTTCTATTAAGACGACTTGTTCTATATACAGACATTGTTCTATATACAGACAGTTCTATATACAGACATTGTTCTATACACAGACAGTTCTATACACAGACTTGTTCTATATACAGACATTGTTCTATATACAGACATTGTTCTATATACAGACAGTTCTATATACAGACATTGTATATAGAACAATGTCTGTATATAGAACTGTCTGTATATAGAACAATGTCTGTATATAGAACTGTCTGTATATAGAACAGACAGTTCTATATACAGACATTGTTCTATATACACAGTTCTATATACAGACATTGTTCTATACACAGACATGTTTATACACAGACATTGTTCTATATACAGACAGTTCTATATACAGACAGTTCTATATACAGACAGTTCTATATACAGACATTGTTCTATATACAGACAGTTCTATATACAGACATTGTTCTATATACAGACAGTTCTATATACAGACAGTTCTATATACAGACAGTTCTATATACAGACAGTTCTATATACAGACATTGTTCTATACACAGACATTGTTCTATATACAGACATTGTTCATTACAGATATCTATAAAGACTTGTTCTATATACAGACGTTCTATATACGACATTGTTCTATATACAGACATTGTTCTATATACAGACATTGTTCTATATACAGACATTGTTCTATACACAGACAGTTCTATACACAGACAGTTCTATACACAGACATTGTTCTATACACAGACATTGTTCTATACACAGACATTGTTCTATACACAACATTGTTCTATACACACATTGTCACAGACATTGTTCTATACACAGACATTGTTCTATACACAGACATTGTTTCTATACACAGACATTGTTCTACATACAGATATTGGTCTACATACAGATATTATTCTATACACAGATATTGTTCTATACACAGATATTTTTCTATACACAGACATTGTTCTATACACAGAAATTGTTCTAAACACGACATTGTTCTATACACAGATATTGTTCTATACACAGACATTGTTCTATACACAGACATTGTTCTATACACAGACATTGTTCTATACACATACATTGTTCTATACACAACATTGTTCTATATACAGAACATTGTTCTATACACAGACATTGTTCTATATACAGATATTATTCTATACACAGACATTGTTCTATACACAGACATTGTTCTATACACAGACATTGTTCTATACACAGACATTGTTCTATACACAGATATTGTTCTATACACAGACATTGTTCTATATACAGACATTGTTCTATACACAGACATTGTTCTATACACAGAAAAGGTTCTATACACAGACAGTTCTATATACAAATGTTGTTCTATATACAGACATTGTTCTAATATACATACATTGTTCTATATACAGACATTGTTCTATACACAGACATTGTTCTATACACAGACATTGTTCTATACACAGACATTGTTCTGTATACAACCAGGAGGATTAAGATCAAACTGGGCCCCGAGCAGGGCTGATATTTGGGGCCACCGTTGTCCTTGTATTGTAAGGCAGAAGTGCTTATGTGTATTGGGTTTTAATCTGCTCTATTCTACACACGTGTTATTGGGGGGGCAAACGACTTGGCAGGCGAATTATCAAAGCACCGAAGCACCCATACATTAATCGACTGTACGGTCGCACCACTGATTAAAACAATGTTTTACGATTGTTTATTTCCCAACATTAATGGTTATTTAAACAATCAGACATCCAACAAATGTCCCCCCCCCCAATAACATTTCTATAAGAAGAGCACCCCCAAACTGAAACCACTATACGCCCACACCTTTCAGTGCTTCTACAGCAGATTCAATCTGATACAAATGTCTGCCAACACTTACCCCCCCTTCACCTCTGAAACCTACGTGAGCTCAGCTAGCTCTGTGCATGCTTTGAGGATGCATCCATCCCCTAGTTACTGGTTGTGATGTCTTCCATTACATGAATGGCTAACGGGTTTACCAGGAAGAGCGGGGAGAACTTCTGTACTAGAAATGAGCAGAAATTCAGTAAATGAAGGAGACACAGTCTGAAGCAAAATGGAACGTTTATTGTGCCAACCAATCACACAACGTTTCTGGTGTTCACAGGAGGAAGGGGACAGAGAACCCAAAATGTTGTGTAATGTGGTTGGCACAATAAACATTGAACTTTTTGCTGATACTAAAAGGTTTGTAGCTGGAACCCAATGGCAAATTGAAGGGGCGCTGTCCACGAGGAAACTGAAATCCCATGTTTTTTATTGTAACTCCCACACTATTCTAAGGCCACAATTTCCTTAGTGAAGAAGGCGTGTCTTCTGCTAATAACAGGGCCATTAGTTTCCATTGATGATATTCCCCATCTGATAGTTACATATCTCACTGTTTAAGATAGATTACAAATATGCAATTAAGCACAATTATGCACTTGTGTGGGGATATGATTACTGTGTATAAAATCAATAACTATCTGGGGCATTGTTCACCAATAGAGCATGTCAGAGGACACACGGAAATCCCATGAGCAGAAGAAAGGGTTTTTCACCGTGAGAACAGTAAAACTATAGAACTTCCGTTGGACGGGGTGATGGCAGGTTCATTAGGTAGTTTTTTTTAAAAAAAAAACCTGAATGAGTTTCTAAAAACAAGGAATGTTGCATGTTACTGGTATTGTAAGTAAAGTCAGAAAGGAATTCTTTGTGGATCACAGTTAGGCAGGAAATGTGGGTATTGCTGAGTAGGTTGGACTAGATGGACGTATGTCTTTATTCAGCCTAATTACTCTATACTATGCAATACTATATTCCCTCCTGCACCTGTGTGCCTGCCTTTTTCTGGACCTAAATAGACAGGATTATCCACAAGGCAGCCTAGAATCTCTCATAGGGCCAGGGTAAGTGCATGGGGGCTTTGCTTCCGAAGCAGAATAGAAATAGTTTTATAGTGCAGTCAATATGTGGCCCCTAAATTGCAGTTTTGTCTAGGGCCCTATTTGCTGTTATTCTGTCTTTACACAATAAATAGTATTTCCCCCCTCACATTTTGGCATTATTCCAGAGAACACGGATTTCCATGGCGTGAATATAATAACCAATAAAACCCTGACAGATTCTCTTCTTCTCTGTTTTGGATTGTTATATTATTGCGATGTCCCATGTGTGGGTCATTATACCTTGTGATAAATGTCTAACTACGCACATACAAAAATCAAATAAACAGTTCCCCTTGGCTCCCCCTTTTCTATTCCAAATCAACCTCTCATTAAACCCACTGTTTACTCTGGGGCTATGGGAGATTTTAGGTAAGTGTTTAATAGAAGTGAAGTGCAAGTAGATTAGATATTTCATTTCTGCTGCAGATGAACTGCCTATTGGAGGTTTTGTTTAACAGCAGATCATTTTAGCTGATCTTGAAGCAACGCATAGGAAATAAATTCTGTACTACAGCGGGACCTCAGATAACCCAAATCTACAACTTTCCCACATAATTTGCCACCTATCTTAAAATAGCTGGTTGGCCTCCTTGCCTACATAAAAACTGAGACAATTAAAGGGGAACCAAAGCTATGAAGAGATGTGAATTGCTGCTATCCGCTAGTTAGAAATTGCACAATTTATATTTCAGTTTAAAAGACAGCTATACATTCGGAAGATTCAATAAAAGTCTAATCATTTCAAATAGTTTTACCCCAACCATCAGATCTTATTTAACATTGAAAGCAACATCTGATTGGTTGGGGCAAAATTAGCACCATTTTAAACAATAAGAACTTTATTGAAAACTCTGTTATTTAAAAAAAAAAGAAAAAAAACTTAATGGGCATTACCAGAAACTTTAATTTTCCCCACTTTCACTTGACCAGTTTTTTTGTTGAATCTGAACATCTTACATTTCAGTGTCAATCAAGTGCCTTATTATCATAAATTCTTTTACTGCAGGCAGTTTTGCTGAACTAGAATGGTGACAGTTGGTTGTGTGAAATTCCCATTCCCAGTGCGGCTTACAGTGATTACTGAGCATGCTTGACTTCACAGAAAAGTATTGCATTGTAGGCATGTAGCCCAGAGTAAATGTGGCCATACACTACAAAAGGTTATTATGATTGTAATTATGATTGTTAACCAACGATACTTTGATAGACAGATAACATTGTTAATTGTACGTAGATGTACCATACGTATATTCGATATTCAATTTGTTCGGTGATTAATGTCTAATGGCTTTAAAGGGTCCACCTTAAATCAAATTTTAATATAGCTCCCCCTGGTCTCCCAGCCCCAACCGCATAATTTTATTTTAAGAAAGCTCCCCAAACTCTTACTTACCTCCCCTCTTTCTCCACGGCGCTCCCGGCCTCTGCTTGCGAGAATGCAAGCAGAGGGGGGGACGGCAGCCGCGGCTGTGATTGGCTGAGCGGCAGCCAATCACGGAACGGCTGCCGGCAGCTCACTTCAGCGGAGGAAAGAGGAGAGGTGGTAAGAGTTTGGGGAGCTTTCTTAAAATAACAATTATGCGGTTGGGGCTGGGGGACCAGTGGGATTACTATACTAAAGGGGTTAAATGCTAGGGGGAGGGAATCGGAGGAGGGAGGAGAGGGAGGGGAGAGGGAGGGGGGGGAGGGGGAGAAGGGCTGCAGTATGCATGCCAACTTCTCCCGGAGGCCAGGGAGGAGGCAGAGTCCTAATGGACTCTGCTACCTCCTGGTGGGCAGTTTTTGGGACTTAGGGGGGGGACTACAGGAGAACCCTATGGAGCTGGATTTTAGGTAAGGATTAAACTACACTACATGGTGGGGCCAGTAGTTGGGGGGATTAAGTTTTGGGGTGGACATGCCCTTTAAGACTATTTCAATGGAAATTCTACTCAAATGTCAGGTTATGGGCAGTGTATGGGCACCTTAGAGCTGCTACATGTATTTTTTTCAGATTAAGATGAGGCAAAGTAAAGGTGATAAAGAAATAAGCAGTCATGGGCTCAACCCACACTATTAGTACATGTACTTATTAGCACAATCTACTAAAAGGAATAGTGGTCACCCCCCGACCCATCGCCTGATCAGCTGTGCATCAAGAAAAATAGACACTATCATAAGGTAAGTGCTTACCGCAATCCCGTGTGCCCCGGATGCTGTGGCCCAGGTCATCGCAGGACCCATACATCCAAAGTCAATACGGTAGGTAGAAGGTTCCACAATATCCGAGGTCACCGGGACAAGGAAAACCAACAAAAGTATGTTATGGATCACGTCTGGCGTGTTTGGACCCGCTAGTCCTAATCATAAGAACTATGATGACTATATGCCTATGATTAAGGACTAGCGGGTCCGAAACGCATCAGGCGTGATCCAATAAACTTTATGTATCAACATACTTCAGTTTGTTTTCCTTGTCCCCGTGAGCGCTCCGATAGTGCGGAATCTTCTATCTACCGTATTGACTTTGAAAGTAAAGTGATAGCTGCAATTAAGAAATCCTAAAGTAAATGCAGAGACAAGTAGGCGGTGCTTCTTGTGAAGTGTGTCCCATACTCTCAACTGTAGTGGAGGTGGGCATGTTTCCTCTTTAATTCTTCTTTAAACGTTCAATTAATAAGGGGCTTCAATGGAAACATGGAAATACTCTCTTATATTTGCATATTGATTATTTTTTTCAACAAGTTGACCCCTTTGCCACACATCAAAGTATCAAAATGACACCCTTCTATGGTTCACTACCCTAATGTGGAAAACCCAAAATCCATGAGGAACAGCCATCTTGTCTTTTGAGGATTACTTCGTAAGAGAGGGAGAGGGGATAATGAACCTGAGAAAAACAAGTACTGCATTGAAGACATGCAGCACACACACTCAGTGTAAGGGCTACATACATGTATTTAATTACCGTTTTAGATGAGGCAACATATTTTTTCAGTATACATACCTTAAAGAATGTAGAATAACAGCTTTGGAACTAACAGGCGCGAGCGAAAGGCATTAAAGTAGCTAGTGAAATCGTAAGTCAATGCAGCCTAACTTGGAAGGATTTATATACATGGGTGGTTGTGGCCATAACCTGTCATTTACTGGGAACATTTTCTTTCTCTTCATTTTTCAATAGCATTTTAAGTTTCCCAGGTAGTGGAGGACCAGGTCACATTAAAAGACAAGAGGCTTACATGACCTTTATAACCATTCACATACTGTACAGACAGTTACAAAGCTAAAATTCAACATAACAAATGGAAGTATGAATCATTCCCTACACAGGTTTAGAATGAACAGTTTTCCTGTGAATGGGTTTCGATTAAAAAGCATCATTGCTTGTGATCATTGCAAATTCCCAGGCCCATATAATATTATAGGTACGGTGCTAGTGTGCACAGTATAAACAAAATCTTTCTGGCGGCCGTTATCGGCTCCCTTTACTTGAAGTAGATGGAGCTAATACGATGTTGCGGTTATGGCCACACGGCCGACCGGTCCCAATACCGCGTATGGGGATCAGTTGGGTCCGTGTGTGCTGTTCCACAGCATGTGTGCCAACAGATACTAATGTGATCTGTCAGCACACATGCTGTGGGATCGCATGTCTATGGCCAGCTTTAAAGGGCAAGTCCAGTCCCAAAATGAAAACTTACATACAGGTAAATCACCCCCAAAACCCTAACGGTAATAGTTTGAAATGTGAAATCTATAAGTCTAACCTGAAATCCTGCACAATGTTCCTGTCCCTGTTTTGCTTCCTGGTTCTTCCAGTTAGACAACTGTCAGTTTGGATTTGACATCACAGCCAATGATCTGAATGTTAATATCCTGTCTGCCTCTTCTGAGCATGCCCAGGTCAGTACCTGCTCAGTACAGGTTTCTAAATTGCTTAGTTTCCATGAGGTATCCAGAAGCATGCAGGCTACAGTAATGAATTCATAGGACAAACTATGATATATAACATATTATAAGGGCATTCTTTCTAAAAGATGTTCTTATGAGGGTGGAGGGTCCTTTAGCTCTGTACAGATTGTGAATCGTAAGGCCGCACCGCACTACCGTATGTCGAAAGTTCACTGCCGACTATCTTTTCATCCATGGGTGTTTGGTTGGGCTGTTTCACGGTTCGGTCAGCGGCATGGATCAACGATGCCCCAACTGAACGTTGACGCCCAATCAACAAGATAGTCAGCCGAAAGAGCCCTTCATCTTACAGTTATGCATAGAGCTTTACTAGCAGTGATACAAGACCTCCAATCAAAGGAAGGTTTGGGGTGATACTTCCACTCGCCACCGTGTTCTACACCGAAAGCAAGGTTCTTGTTTTGGCTACAGATTCTAAAACCTGATGGTTCATTACTCAAGGTTCCTCCCCTAACTATGCAGGTCATTGAATGTAAGGTGACTTCTGTTACCTTCATAGATGCAATAAACAAATCAAATCCAAGGATGGAATGACTATTAGCCCATGGGGGGGGGTTTATTTGTGTTTGAGAACAATTTTACCTGTAGTGTAAAATAAATTTTTAAGTTTAAGTTCTTGCTTTCTAAGCGATGGAACAAAGCCAGCCATAATAATGTTCTTACGTAGCCACATGCAACAGAATTCAAATTAAAACACTGGAAGTCATTGTATTCCCCATTGATACACAAGCTGTCAATGACTAACCTTCTGGATTCCCTTATATCTATTGCCCTCCGCAGCTGTGTTCATTGGTCTCACCTCCTCTTCCTGCATCACAGAAAACTGTTCCTTGTATACCTGCATAAGGGACAGTGCTTAGCTGCCACTAGTTCCTCACCCCTGGGTTCACCCCATTGTTTCACTTTTATCCTGCTCATGTTCTACACCTTTCAATACCTGTATCTCACTCCTGAGTGACTAGCTGAGACGTACAGTAGATGCCACAGTCTGGTCCTGGAGTACAGCCTGTCAAAACCAGATTGAAATTACAGTAGAACATTGCATTCATTGTACAACTCGTTCACACTACATCAGTTTATGCTTGTGAATTTTCTCATTCATCCAGGTCATGGTATACCGGTATCTGTAATATTCATCCATCCAGGTCATGGTATATCTGTAATATTCATCCATCCAGGTCACGGTATATCTGTAATATTCATCCATCCAGGTCACGGTAATCTGTAATATTCATCCATCCAGGTCATGGTATATCTGTAATATCATTCATCAGGTCACGGTATACTGTAATATCATTCATCCAGGTCACGGTATATCTGTATATTCATTCATCCAGGTCATGGTATATCTGTAATATTCATTCATCCGGTTGTATATTGTAATAGTCTCATCAGGTAGTAATCTGTAATATTCATTCATCCAGGTCACGGTATATCTGTAATATTCATTCATCAGGTCATGGATATCTGTAATATTCATTCATCCAGGTCATGGTATATCTGTAATATTCATTCATCCAGGTCATGGTATATCTGTAATATCATTCATCCAGGTCACGGTATATCTGTAAATTCATTCATCACGTCATGGTATATCTGTAATATCATCATCCAGTCATGGTATATCTGTAATATTTCACCATCCAGGTCATGGTATATCTGTATATTCATTATCCAGGTATGGTATATCGTAATATTCATTCATCCAGGTCATGGTATATCTGTATATTCATTCATCAGGTCATGGCATATCTGTAATATTCATTCATCCAGGTCATGGTATAGATTGTAATGTTAACATATTGGCAAGGAACATTAACTGGTTCAAGAGAGGTATCAAGGAGGCCATTTATGTGAAAATAAAGAAACCAAGCCTAAATAGAGGATGGGGGGGTTCGACACCAACTGTCTGCCATGTACAATGTGGGTTGACACCTTACTCTGGGCGTTCCTATAACACCTCTTAGCCCTATCCAATCACACCCTTAACACTTGGCTGTGATATGATATGGATTTTCCAGGGTTAATTGCCACAGATCTTGTACAAGTCATTCTGAATTGAGAGATCCAGTCGGATGACTAGCGAAACGTCTTCAAGAATTAAACTTTAAGTCCAGTTGATCTAATTGAATAAAAAAGATATACGTCAGTTTTATCCATTTTTTAAAAGCAGGTGCGTTTAAAAAAAACAGATAGGCAGTAAAACCAATAGGATTTCATAATATCGTTCACACTTAATTGTTCCATTCTGTTTGAAAAAAAATGCACTGCTGCATGCGTTTCTGCCCGTCTAAAATGTATGAAAACACAGTACAACGGAAAACAATGGAACAATACAAGCATTTGTGTTTTGTCCATTTTTCTAAAAAGAAACCAGGGAGGTCCTGTGACGTTATTTCAGTGTTTTTTGGTCCTGCCTAGTGTGAAAGAGCCCTCATCTAAATGGTTAATCTATGTATCCAGTATCACTTTTATTTTAGTTCTTCGCGAAGAATTTTTTGAAGAAATGCTGGATTTAGAAATTCCCCTCTGACAGGGCCAGATTAAAGTTAGCCATACAAGGCCAGATGTTCTTCTAATTGGATGTCAAATGAATGAAACAATTGGATCAGTCGGATCGGAAGAACATCTCGATCTCGTCCCATCTTTTCTTATCTTTCCCCTTGAAATCTGCAGAGAGATGGGGACTGATCTTCAGTATTCCAATAAACCACTAGACATGTCGAAAAATGGCATACATGAGATTGATATTTGAACAATCGATGGTGTTTTTCAGGTCGCTTACAATGACGATCAAGTGTATGGGGGGGGGGGGGTTGGGGGAGTCTTAAGACCTTTTTTGATAAAATTGTGAAATCTATGAAATGAAAGTAAACGTACAAATTATATTCATAGTAAATTTACACTTATGCTTCCATTGCAATAAAGGGACAGCTATGCAGTATTACAGAACCTTCTCCTTTGATGTTCTATACTTAATGGTTTATGCAGAGCTGCCCTCTGGGTGAGGGATTTATTAGGAGCTGCAGAGATGTCAGGTGCTTTTTCTGCTGTATCTTGAGAGAATGCTAGAAAATAAATAAACAAAATAATCACTGTTTAATTCAGCGAACAATGGCAATAGTTGATTTGTTTCACTGGAGAACATACTGTAAAAGTGCCCTGGAATGGTTTTTAATAATGGGTGACCTAAGTGTGCTTGTGTGTGGATTATAAATCTCTAACCCTTAGTTGGACCTACTACAGGCGCGGTAATATTTGCAATAACCTATACTAAGAGAAATTACCCAGAAGGCATTGAGCATGTTAATTTACATTAACTGTGCCGTGCTAAATCTTAACACAAGCCCAAACCTGTCTCTATTGTATTTTTGGGCCAGTACAGTGTGGAACGCATGAGGTTAATATAGTGGCGATGTGAATGTATTATTTACCACATGCTAGTGTGTTATTAGCCCTTGAACTCTGTAATGTGAACTCAGATGTTTCATTTGGTGTGAATAGTTTCCTGATGATGATAAAAAATCTGATGGGAAGCCAGCTATGTTTTGCTGATTATTGTATTTATGCAAACATTGTTTTCTCTATGTTTATCTTTGTTTAAAATAAAAGTTTATATTCCACCATTCCGAGATGCCTCTGGCGCAAGATTGCCAATTTTTCTTGGCTATTGTTATCAGGAGCCATTGTTAGGAACAATAAAACGTAGAGTACTAAAGCACTGCTAGTATTGCACAAAGCTTGGATGTCTGCAAGTTCTTAGGAGTCTAACGTAGTCGTGCTTCCCATTCGGTTACCTGAGTACCCTAGTTCATAACAAAAATGTACAGGTACGGACATCTAAGTCAAAGCAACAATACAGTGCAGTATAAACAAGAATACAGCACTATTCAGTGCAGTATAAACAAGAATATAGTACTAGCAGTGCAGTATAAACAAGAATACAGCATTATTCAGTGCAGTATAAACAAGAATACAGCACTATGCAGTGCAGTATAAACAAGAATATAGTACTATGCAGTGCAGTATAAACAAGAATACAGCATTATTCAGTGCAGTATAAACAAGAATACAGCACTATGCAGTGCAGTATAAACAAAAATACAGCACTAAGCAGTGCAGTATAAACAATAATCAGCACTATGCAGTGCAGTTATAACAAGAATATAGTACTATTCAGTGTAGTATAAACAGAATACAGCATATGCAGTGCAGTATAACAAAAATAAGCACTAAGCAGTGCAGTATAAACAAGAATACAGCACTATGCAGTGCAGTATAAACAAGAATATAGTACTATGCAGTGTAGTATAAACAAGAATACAGTAAGATACGGTGCAGTATAAACACAAATACAGTATGATGCAGTGCAGCATAAACAAGAATAAAGTATGATGCAGTGCGGTATAAACAGAAATACGGTATTATGCAGTGCAGTATATACCACATTACAGAATAATACAGTGTAGTATAAACAAGAGTACAGTATTATACAGTGTAGATAAACAGAATACTTACATTGCAGTGCAGTACATATTGTACAAGAATACAGTACTTTGCAGTGCAGTATAAACAAGAATACAGTATGGTACAGTGCAGTATAAACAAAAAATACAGTAGGATCCAGTGCCGTATAAACAAGAACACAGTGTTATGCAATGCAGTATAAACAGAATACAGTATTATGCAGTGCGGTATAAACAATAATACAGTACTATAAAGTGCAGTATAAATACTACAGTGCAGAATAAACAAGAATACTCTACATTGCAGTGCGTGTACATACTGTACAAGAATACAGTACTTGCAGTGCAGTATAAACAAGAGTACAGTATGATGTAGTGCAGTATAAACAAAAATACTTACAATACAGTGCAGTATAAACAAGAATACAGTTTGATGTGTGCAGTAGAAACAAGAATACAGTAAATACAGTGCAGTATAAGCAACAATACAGTATAATACAGTGCAGTATAAACAAGAATACAGTATAAACAGTGTAGTATAAGCAACAATACAGTATAATACAGTGCAGTACAAGCAACAATACAGTATAATACAGTGCAGTACAAGCAACAATACAGTATAATACAGTGCAGTAGTATAAACAATAATACAGTATAACAGTGCAGTATAAATATACAGTATAATACAGTGCAGTATAAAACAAGAATTCAGTATAATACAGTGCAGTAAAAACAAGAATACAGCACTATGCAACGCAGTATAAACAAAATACAGCACTAAGCAGTGCAGTATAAACAAGAATACAGCACCATGCAGTGCAGTATAAACAAGAATATAGTACTTTGCAGTGTAGTAAAACAAGAATAAGTAAGATACAGTGCAGTATAAACACAATAACAGTATGATGCAGTGCGGCATAAACAAGATACAGTATGATGCAGTGCGTATAAACAAGAATACAGTATTATGCAGTGCGGTATATACACAAATATAGTATAATACAGTGTAGTATAAACAAGAGAGTATGATAAGTGCAAAAATAACAAGAATACTCTACATTGCAGTGCAGTACATACTGTACAAGAATACAGTACTTTGCAGTGCAGTATAAACAAGAATACAGTATGATACAGTACAGTATAAACAATAATACTGTATAATACAGTGTATATAAGCAACAATACAGTATAATACAGTGCAGTACAAGCAACAATACAGTATAATACAGGCAGTATAAGCAAACAATACAGTATATACAGTGCAGTATAAAAATAATACAGTATAATACAGTGCAGTATAAACAATAATAACAGTATAATACAGTGCAGTATAAGCAAAAATACAGAATAATACAGTGCAGTATAAACAACAATACAGTACAATACAGTGCAGTACAGGCAAACAAACAGTATAATACAGTGCAGTATAAACAATTATACAGTAAATACAGGGTATAAAACACATAAGACATACTATAAGTGCAGTATAAACAATATACAGTATTAATACAGTGCAGTTTCGTAAGCAAAATAAAGAATAATACAGTGGAGTATAAACAACAATACAGTATAATACAGTGCAGTATAAACAAGAATACAGTATAATACAGTGCAGAATAAACAAGAATACAGTACAATACAGTGAAGTATAGCAAGAATACAGTATAATACAGGTGCAGTATAAACAATAATACAGTATAATACAGTGCAGTATAAACAAGAATACAGTATAAAGTGCGAATAACAGAATACAGTACAATACAGTGAAGTATAGCAAGAATACAGTATAATACCGTGCAGTATAAACAATAATACAGTATAATACAGTGCAGTATAAACAAGTAACAGTACAATACAGTGCAGTATAAACAAGAATACAATAATACAGTGCAGTAATAACAAGATACAGTAACAATACAGTGAGTATAGCAAGAATACAGTATAATACAGTGCAGTATAAACAATAATACAGTATAATACAGTGCAGTATAAACAAGAATACAGTATAATTACAGTGACAGAATAAACAAGAATACAGTACAATACAGTGAAGTATAGCAAGAATACAGTATAATACAGTGCAGTATAAACAATAATACAGTATAATACAGTGCAGTATAAGCAAAAATACAGAATAATACAGTGCAGTATAAACAACAATACAGTACAATACAGTGCAGTACAGGCAACAATACAGTATAATACAGTGCAGTATAAACAATAATACAGTATAATACAGTGCAGTATAAACAATAATACAGTATAATACAGTGCAGTATAAACAAGAATACAGTACAATACAGTGAAGTATAGCAAGAATACAGTATAATACAGTGCAGTATAAACAATAATACAGTATAATAC